>JAMXBB010000007.1:4726343-5035101 GCA_024138015.1 Lumnitzera littorea | reverse complement strand
CTTCGGTGTGGCATTTTGACTAATTTGAAATTGGTCTACTGAACAGTAAGCTTTTGCAAAGTAAGTATTTAAGTCATAAACCCAAAAAGAAACATTTATTTACTCCTGTCTTCGAAAGTTAATTTGTTGCTTTTTGCATGATATTATTTCCGGCTTGAGTTGCACATCTGGCTTCAAGAGCAAGCCTGAATTCACCGACATCCTTGCATCCTGTTGGACCGAAAGTTGTCTCAGAAACATTGAGAGCGCATGATGCCTTCCCGAGGCATTGCTGTTTAATGACTTGGAGGGTGTTAGCTGCTTCACATTGGCCCTTTTGAAATGCTCCACATTTTCCTGTAGGTGCACCAAAGCTAGCAAACCGGATATCTGATATGGCTCGTTCACCTTGGCATGATAGTTCTAGGGTATGCCCCTCGATTGCATTGGCACATATTGTTCCAACAGTGACGGTTTGGATGTTTAGGTTGAAAGGAGTACCACCAAACTCCTCGAATAGAACTAAAGTATTGTCATCATTGCAAAGGAAGGAACGTGGAATATGGTACCTGGAAAATAATACATGCAAAAAGCAGTGAATGATGTATTCATTTGAGAACCAAGTCTTTGCAAATCTAGTGATAAACTACGTAACACTTATCACTAACACATGGCAAGCCATCACCAAAATTATTGGTTTGCATGCAATGTGTCGAGCGGTTTATGTCTAGATCCATTGCGCACATAAATTCATTCATTTATTTTTTGTGGCAAAACATAAATTTATTGTTTGAGTAAATGTTTTTACAATCTCTGTGAAGACTTCCCACAGTTGGTCATACACTTCTTATCGGAATATTGTCCACGGTAATCACAAGTGAAGCTACAGACACCTTCTTTGGCATTGTAGCTGGGCCAATAACGACCAATGTTGTGTCCATTAACCCAAGCGGCTCCTTTCCCTAGCCCCAACATGTCTACAACAACAGGATCTGTACCCATTGGAGCCTTGAAAGTTGTCTACATAAATAAATAAAATTAAATGGATGATTGTGTTAAATGATAATTGTATATTAATTGGGTCATGTTTTATGAGTTTATATAAAAATAATGTATGTTCTCACCTTATACCATATGAACCTTCCATTTGATGGAATATTTGTGGATCGCCATTGTGAAGCATTACGAGAATTGTCTTCATAAAAACGATGGCCTTCTCCGTGAATGCCAACCTTATATGTCCAATCATTTGATGATAAATCTAATACGACCTCTTCGTTTGTACCTTTATTTCCAATCAATTTTACCGGTCCGTGAATACCAACACCTTGCTCATCGAAGTATCCACCATAGTTCTATTCAAAAATTAAGGGAAGAAAATGAAGGGCACATGTTAATTAGGTGATAACAGAGAAAATTTACGCCATATAATCTAGAGGAGAGAAGGGATAACAGGGGAACATTAGCATTTCTTGCCTTTAAGCCAACGGTGGCACTAAGTAGAGAAATAGTGTTAATTCCGGGCTTGAGGACGATCTCTTTCTCCATGGTGAAATTATATTTTTCATTTTGAGCAAACTGACTACCTGTACATGTATTTTCAACGGTTTAAGAATATACATACATATATATATATATATATATATATATATATATATATAAGACAATGTATAAGTAATTTAGTTAATGCTCTTTTCTTGAACAAGTAGACATTGTGCAACAAGTAGACATTGTGCACTTACCCACATGTCTCCTGTTGACAAAGGCATGAACTATATGCCCCAAAGTAACAATTTGCAAGGTTATCTTTGTGCCCCAAATTTTACTACTCTCATTCACGTGGACACTGTTAAGAGATACAACAAAGACATCCATCATTGCAGAGGAAACTTACGAGTAAAATCTTAACGAACGTTCTTATCCTTTCGTATACCTCGTTAAATACCACAAGTAGTCACTCGTGTCATTTGTTACTGCTTTCTGGTCCATGAGTTGCTTCGTAGTCAATATACTACCTTTGATTTTACCATCTTTCAACTCTTCAGGTTGTTCTGGCCTCCAAACCCAATTTAAACGAACAGGCTCTTGTCCATCACTAGCTTCACTAGATTGCTTCACCATTATTGATGTTTGAGTGTTGACCTGTACTCACAAAGATTTTACATATTAGAATATGTAAAGTGGAAACACATTTAATATATACTTGTATTGTAAAACAAACAGCTATAGAAAGCTTATAATATCTTTTCGCTCCAATATCATTAGCTTGTGATCTCTTTCTGCTCCATTATACAATTGGGATACTCGTGAAGGGCTCTAATTAATGAAAATGGACCCTCTCTGTTTTCATTTTCTCAATTTCCATCAGTTTCTCCCATTGCCGTTTGTAATCGATTCTCGTAGTTACAGTTGTTGGAAAAAGAGTGCTAATGGTAACAAATCTATTGTTTTGATTACCTTAGCTGTGTTGTAGACTTCATTTTGGCAATCTGGAAGGATCGAAACAGACCACGCTGGAATAGTGATTTTCTTTCCGAAAAGGTCAACGGTTGCATCGCTTCCATTATTTGCATTTGCTAAGAAGCAACTTTGGTTGGCTTGATTCGTATAAATTGTTGCCTAAAATTGATCCTGGAATTGTGAGTGGGGGATTGCATTTCAAAATTAGGGAGAATCTTTTTATAGAGTGCATACCGAAGCCATATTTCCATAATTTACATCTCTCCTAACACCATAAGTGAGAGTTTTCTCCATTGACAAGAGTATGCGATGCAGCTCTCTCAAATGCCCCCATTTAGGTTGGTTTAAGGTACCTTAAAGTAATATTACTAGATGAAAATCAATTTATTTATGTAGAAATGCAAAATAAATTATCTCATGGTTTTATTTTAATAAGAACTTTATTTTTACCATATTCATCAAGAGGTGCATCATAATTATATGATGTGGTCATGTATGACCCTCCAGAAGTTCTGCCAAAATTTATACCACCGTAGTACTACAACAAGTAAAAGAATATTCAATATACATAGCAATGATAGAATAAAAAGAAAACCATATTCTTGCACTAAACATACCATATAATAATTTTGAAGTGTTCCACCCGTTTGAAAAAATCTTCCAACTGAAAATGCAAGATCTTCAGTGGTTCTATGTGGATCTGCCAATCCCCAACTCTTGAACCTATCTCACATAAATTGAAATGCTAGAAAATCAATGAGAACTTGAAATTATTAGTAGACTTATAGGCATGACAACCCAAATAAAGCAAACATTCTATTGCCATCCGGTCCAATTTTCGGTTCACATCTTTGGTGTAGTTGGGTTAGAAGGAGAGTAGTTATCACAATACCATCCGTTGCATGTTTCTAGCTAAACAAGGCATAAATCGATCGGTATTACTATTGATGGATCAAAAACTAGTTTTTCAGTAAGTAGCCTAAGCATAATCAACCATATTGTGTACCATCGACGTTGGAGCATTTTTTTGTTGACACATGATCCATGGAATCCCAATATGATAATCATCAGCCATGTGGGCACACCAATCGATATATAACTTCCCATCGTTCCCATAGGAATCCATAACATTTCCATATTTATTTTCAATCTGAACATGATTCCAAAAAGGAAAAGGTTACTTCAAAATCAAATAGTGATAAAAGTAGTAGAATTACAAGCAAAATTAATTATGGAGAACTTTGTCTTATAACTTGAGCAACAATTATTGGTCCTCCTTGAGATGCAAAGAGCTTTTCTCTCTTCATCATGTCTACAATTACCGTGGTAAAATTTTGCATCTCACGCTAAATTATAGAAAAAAGAAAAAAGAAATAAGATAAAAGAGATTTGATGTGTCCTGACAATATAAAGAACAAACTCATGATTGCAACAAAGTATTTGATTACTTTAAAAACATCATTATTCGTCCTGAACTTGATGCTTGGAATATTGTGCAACCAAACGGGAAATCCTCTGGAAAATAGTAACTATGTTAATTAGTATTTCCACCATAAATTATCTAATTGTCAAATCGATAAAAAATACGTTATGTAAAAAAAAAAAAGAAAAAGAAAATAGTTTACCCATAATTCCACTCTACGCAGACATATGGCCCAATCCTAAGAATGGCATACATTCCTGCTTGTTGTATCGTCTTGATAAATCTCACAAGGTCTAGATTTCCAGAAAAGTCATACTAAACAGGTAGAAGAAAAATTAGTTGATATGCTCATTTGATAAATATTTCATATTGTTTTCGTTTCCAATAATCATATGTTTTAGGTTGTGTTAGCTCTTATTTTTGCAATAACTTTCAGGCAAGTCTTTCGTTGGTGTGCTCGACCGATTAGAGCCAATAGTCCTAAATTTGATCTCGTTAGAACTTCATAACGTAAGCTTAAGAGGAAAGAGAAACCTGTTGGTATATAGGTTCGTGAGCATTCCAAAAAGCATAAGTCTCAATGGTATTAAGACCTCCTTCTTTTGCTTTTCTGATAAGATCATTCCACATCTGTATAGCACGTACAGAATGATTTATTTCTTATATATTAAGCTGTCAAATTAACAGGACCGATACACGATTATAAATAATTTTGGAATAAATCAAATTATGATATTCTTTTTTTTTTTTTTACCTCAGCAGTGCTTCGTGGATAGTGAATGGAACCCGACAAAATGAGTTTCCGTTCTCCATTGATCTTTAACGCTCTTGAATCATGCGAAACATCGATGCATACAACATTTGACACAAATGCTAGGAGAGTAAAAGCTAATGGCAGCCAACATAACCCCATTTTCCCACTATATGTGAAACATAATTTGATAAAACAAAAAATAATTATGTTTAGGATGTGTTGGCCTACAAACTTATATAGGAAAATGATAGAAAAGGATAAGCTTTCGTTACCTGTAAAGAAGTTATCGGATATGTAGTTGTAGTTTAAATTTAGCTGCGGTAACAAAGTTTAATATTTTAATCTATCTTATCATAGATAAAATCTGTTATTTTAGATAAAACCTGTACAACTATACATCCTGTCAAAGGTGCTTCAAATAACTGCAACACACTTTTTATGAGGTGTCTTATCTCTTAAAATGAAATAATTCCAACTTCAATGTCATGCGCCTAAAATTCGATGGTTCTACTTAATGAAGATGTTTCTTATATTGCAATTGAAATTCATAATCGCTCTGTAATTTTGATAATGCTTGAATAAGAACAAGACTTTAGGTAGTAAAGTTCTATATATGTATCATACATACGTACTAAGTATCCCAGAAAGTTCGATATTCTACATCAAATTAAATTAAATTCTTTTATAATTGTAAGTATTTTTGGGTCGGACTTGGGATAAAGGGCAACATTTTTAATCAAAGATGATGTTAACTTACAAATCTAAAGAGTTGAATAATAGAAATAATAACATTTGGAGTATTAATAATATGACTTTCAACTTATAAGTTATATTATAACTTAAATTTAGTGTAAAGTTTGACCGACATAAATTTAACGTAAAACTTGAACAATGATGAAAACGAAAGCAAAACAAATAAATAAAAACGAGAATCTGTAAACCAAGTGTTTTATTCAACCTCAACCATCGGTTCATCCAAAATAATTCTTATAGCTCCTGTGTATATATGTACATGGAAACATATGAATGTATATATATTTATAGATAAGTATTATATAGATATGCGCTTATATATTTACATTTTGTAGATGGTTATTTTGGTAATTGGGATTTTGGCCCAATTTAGTGCCCCTGCGACGTCATGGTCATGAGCTATCGATCTCACGGAATTGATATTGTTGTAAGATCATTGATATGGAGTTATCATTATGCATAATGTGCTACGAATTCAAGAGGCTCATCATCAAATGGTAATCGTGGAGGATTTTAAATGAAGTAGCGCATATATGTTTAGGAATATTCTTATGAAACATATAGAAAAAGAATGGTTTGGACTTTGGAGAGTTGTTTTAACAAGAAAGGAAAGTTTTGGAAATAATAAAAAAAATTTTGACTTGAAAACGAGAAAGGCTTAATGAGATTTTGAAAGAAAAATCTGTAACGTTGTGATCCTGCAATAAGATAGAAGGCATCAAATTATGTTACGATGAAAAAAATATAAAACGACTATTTTTTTTCCTTTCCTTATGAATAAATAAATGTTTTTCCTCTTAGCTAAACGTAGTAAATTTTGATAAACTATATTATGACAATAGCTGCTCTTTTAGCTCTGACATTTCTCTTTCTCCATCATAGAGAACCAGACTTTTTACGGTATGCAACCTAGAGTCTTAATCTCAAATTCTTATGTGTTCATTTTAATTGTTTTAATTAAGTGTTTACTTAATGGGCTTTAGTTAATTAAAGCTTTACTCCCAAGTGAGTTGGAGGGTTTACTAATAAATGTATAACCACTTCATATTTTGAAGTTCAAACCTTCTAAAAAGTTAGCTTTAAGTTACATTTAGCTTGGCATATTGTATCTTGTTGAAGGGGGACAAAAGCCTTAACAAGAATTACAATCATTTATCTTGGAAGCAGAGAAGAGAAAGAGCAGTCGATGTCATGTGTGAGTAAGAAGGTATCCATTTATAGGTATTCATCAAATGTTAACAGATTGAAAACATGAGAAATAAAATTAAAAGATGCATGTGGTTGTATTCGTGTTATAAAATAGGTTGTACAAGAGTGGTTTTGTATTGTTGACATTATTGATTGATTTGACTATCATAATAAACTACAAGGATTGTTGCTAATGGAGTGATCAAAGAAGCAAAATCTTTTGTTGAGAGCCTTCTCTATATAGATTGGGAGGACCTAATTGTAGACATGGAAGATCGAAACCGGGCCATTTGCATGTATAAAGTCTATCCCCACTTAATCATTTCTTATTATCACAATACGTGTATTGCATGTTTCTAGCTGAAAAAAAAAGTATATTGATTATAGTACTTTTAATGGATCAAAAAATAGCTTTTCATTAAATAGCATTAATTTATTAAACTATATTATGTACCATTGATGCTGGTTTGTTGTCATATCATTTACAGATTCCTAATATGATAATCTTCAACCATGTGAGCACACCAGTTTATATGTAACTTTTGATTCCTATAAAAATTCATAACATTTCCATAATCATTTCCAATCTAACCATGATTCCAAAAGGAAAATGGTTATTTCTAAATTAAATAGTCATAATAGTAATTGCAATATAAACAAAATTAATTATGGAGAACTTCATCTTTTGGCCAGAGCAACAACTACAAGCACTCCTTGAAATGCAAACAGGCTCTCTATCATTATAAGCTTATTACTTGGTATAATGCTTTTGAATAAAGGACATGAAAGTTGATGAAATATTCAATCTTAAATCCTAGAGTGTATTACTTTTCAAGAATAATGGTGGAAAAGAGGAGGAGTATGATATTGGAAAGACTAGTGTGAACAGGTTTCTAGTTTTTACTAGGTTTTTACACAAGGTTGTGTTCAAGTGTTTGTTACCAAGGAAGGGAAGTAGTTTTACTTTGATAGATAGAGCTTAAAAGTCTTGATTGGTCTTAAGGAAGGATATTCAATGGATCTTGCTCAACATTTGATTGCCCATATTTAAAGTATGAAAAAGGCATAGAAGTTTGGTGCATGGAGGATTGATTTTGAGGGTTATTAATTTTAAATATCCATTACTCACTCTCTTAGGAATCAGATTGAAACAAGTAGTTTTTCATGGTTGATAATATGAAACTTATTTAGGATAATGAAATCCCCACAAAAAGAAAGAAAGGGAAAGAAGTTAAGAAAAGTTTAGCTTTAGGGATGAATTCGGTCGATGAAATTCTTAGAAGTGAACCTCTAGACAAGTCAACACAGGAATCCTATGGAAGGAACATGGACTGGTGGATGAAATAGTTTAATTACTCTACTTCAATAAAGGAAGTTTATATAGTTGAGTTAGAAGAAGACCCTGAGGAAGGTCTAATAATGGAACTTAAGGAGTTGAACTAGAGAAAGGAGGACTATAATAAATAGATGACAACTATCTTGATGATATTTTCCATAGTAAGCCTCCTTCTAACCTAGGTCACTTAATCTACTTAACTCAGAATCTTGTAGATTATCTCTCATATGATGAAGGACAAGAAACCTAACCCCAAGATGATTTCAAAAAAATTCTTGAAGGAATTAAAGTAAAAAGGAAAGCATTGCTAGAAAAAGTTGATAAAATTGTTGTAAATTTGAAGGGAGAAATCAACTTTTCTTTTGGTGGAATAAAAGACCTCTTCAAATCTTAGGGATTATCGTTATCGATGATAATGACATCTCTCTCTCTCTCTCTCTCTCTCTCTTTTGGAGAGAATCTCTCTCCTTTTGGAGCTATATAGTACCCCTCCTTCTAGGTATCTACTTAAAACTTTCTTAATATTTGGTGTCTAAAAGATAGTTTGTCGTGTCATATTTGAGTTAGGAATAAGACAAAAACCTGTAACAAACCTATTATTCAACTTCCACAACTACAAAAGATTTCTAAAGCTTCACTTGATTAACAAATTACGGTGCAAACTTATAACAAAGGGCCACACTCGAAGTATCACAATTCACTTTCCTTTGCAATACATCGTTTAACTAAGAATTTTACTTTTAATCTTCATATAAGATCTTTGCAACATAACTCTAAGACGTTCTTGTATAGCAGCACCTTGGAATCTAAGAATAAACTTTACAGGTGATTGCTTCTTAAAGAACTAGTCCTAGCTAGTGCTCTTAATGTCTTTTTCTTCTTGTAGTAATGATGTTTTTCTAAGCATTCCTCCTAAGTTGAGGATAAGATAACTTATTCCCTCAACTTATCGTAAGTTAAGTAAGAGTGGATGAACATACAACCAATATAAGCATAATCTAATATCATAATCATGTAAGAAATTTGTTATTTAAATCATATATTCTTACAACCAAGCTAAGAAGTTGATGTAGAAAATGTATGTTATGCTCATGTACATAATATACACCGGTATCAGTGTCCTAAGCCAACCTAAGGCAACAAAGAGTTACTAGAGAGTAGGGATCTTAGAGTAAACTTTACCTGAGGCTACAATCAGCAGCTAAAACACAGCCAATAGCCAAACCCAACCTAATAATCACTTGATGATCAGAATTCATTGAGCAATACAATTCTATATACTCAAACCTAGCCCAACAAAATCCTAGCTTTAGAAAACTTTATCTATAAGTCTTTTTTATGCCATGTCATGAATGAATCAAGTCACATGTGAAAACAATCTCAAGCATGATTTACTAACAACATATGAAGCATAACTTGATTAACTTAGCCTTTATTTTAATGTTTTATCATTTTTCCTAGAAACCTTTGTTCTTAGGTTCAATTATGTGAACACCTTAAGAGGTAGAGTTAGTTCTTAGCTTCTTGTCTAAATTAATGCAAATCCCATCAATGTCATACAATTTTTCAATAGCACAATCTTAGTAACCAATTCCAATAGCACAACGTGTTTAGTTAACAACAGTTATACAGAACAAAGAATTATACAACTCATCAAGCAACATATTAAAGACTTACAACAAAGCTCAGCTAAGTTAGTCATAATAAGATATGTTAGTAAACTCACGTTACGATGAGTAGATATAAATTTACTCTAAACATACAAATATCCACTCATTTGGACTTGTTGATAGCTTAAGACCTATGCTTCAACATGGGATTCTTCCACCTTCTTCATATGGGAAAGATGCACTTGGCATTAAAGTATTTAAATAACTTAGTTATGTGTAGAGTTTAAGGCTTGATATTGTTCGTTAAAGTAGTATTTGTCCCGGATATCATTTGAATTAGCCTCTAACTTATCTTTTGAGTTATCATTTGAATTAAGTTAATTGTAAAGTTGTTAAATAGTATCCTCTAAGATACTTTTGGAGTTCTTACTAGTTAAAAGTCTCACCAATATCTTTTTATTTAGTCCCTATGTCAAATCATATATAAATTTGCCTAACACATCCTCTTAAGTTCCTTTGAATCACCTTTAAATACTATATGATTTACAACTTTCCTATGTTCTCACCATCTTCAAGCTAAATACAACGAACACATTCCTTCTTTATGTTTGTTTAACGTAGATTCAATAGTAGCATTAATCATACAAGTTACTAATTAATTCTATGAACCAATATATTAGTAAATAATAGAAAAATACATAACAATTAGTATACATATCCAATTAATTCCCGAAAGATATTGTAAACTCATAAAAATATAGAGTTTAAGGTTTGATAATCACAACGTTTAAATCTACCCTTTACTAATATTTTCCAAAATACTAATTTTAGGTCAGCTTTCACTAAAAATAACCTTATAATATATAAACCGATAGGGATCACGAACCAATCACGTGCTCTTGAACTTAAGGACTTGCTTAAATGGTTCGTCGAGTTGTTCGAAGTGAGTTGAACTCTTATGAGCAGTGTATTCTCCAATCTGACTTGTCAAATTACTTTGCTGTTCACATCATTCCAGAAGTTGTTGAGGTGATCGACTTGTGTGCCAAGCTGACCTCTCCACAATACACTTGTCTAAGTATCGAACCAACATACTACCAAAGTCGAGCTAACACTCATCTAAAGCCAACCACCAGAAGCCGACCTAACAATGAGCTACTTTCTTTCCTAGCCTTGAACATTTGAGCTACTGTGTTGCCGAGTTGTCGACCCGGACCTGATCTATTCAGGATCTACTTGGCCAACAGCGTTATTGTGACTACAGAATGGATAGCTGATACGAGCATTGCCTTTTCCTAATATATGTATTGTCCTTTTCTATCATCGGATATTCTTTTTGCTCGATTATAACATTACCCCTATAAATTATTCCTTTCCCTTTACTAGTAGGGATCTTATTTTTATAATTTACATTAATCTAAGACTTACCCTAACTAGGTCATATAAATACTTGTATATTGTGATAGCTGTAACAGTTAATATAATTGATATTGAGACATATTTTTGTGAGCTAACTGTCTTCTTGCTTACTCTTAACTACTCTTATTTAGTCTATTAAGCGTGGATTAGTGGTGAATGACCTTAGGCCATACTTATGCATCATATCAAGTACAACTTGAGCTTGTGTGAAGCGTTAATGCATCATATCCATCGTTTGTGTATGAGTACCCTTACTTAACCTTCACTTATCATTTATCCTTTGAACCGTCTTGAGTTTCGGACCCACCTCTTTTTGGTTTATGTGGTACTAGATGTCGTGTATTCATCCATGCTGGACCATATCATCTTGGTATCAAAGCTTGCTACGTTTGAAACTAGCTTCTGTTACTTTGTTTTGTAAGTGATTTGTTACTACTTTTGAGTGTTAGAAGTTATGTTGCAAACGTAGGAGTTTGGTAGGTGAATAATGTTAAAGAAATTTTATGCTCTATTTTTCCTTATTTCTTATACACAAGGCAAGAGTGTAAGTGTCTACTTGTTTATTGTGTGTAATCGATGTAGTGGTGGGAGTGATAGGTGTTACTCTGTTGTTATTATTTGTAGAGAGAACTTTGAGTAGTATTTTAACCATTAATCTCTTGAGATAGCTAATAATGTCTGATTCAAGTGCTTAGGGAACTTTGGTTAATCAAGAGAATGGTGCTCAAAATGGCCAGGGACATCAAGTAAGCTTCATACCCCATCGATAGGTGACCAACTGGATAGACTCACTGACCTGGTGGCTAGTTTGGTGACTATAATAAATGAAGATAGGTAGTGAGCTAAAAATGGTCTATATGGAGGACATGAATAGCTTGAGAGAGGCAATGTTTAGTTTGCCTGAACTAATGCCCTTATTCAACCACCCTGAGCTGGAAGAGTAGATGGGGTTAGTAGATGTAGACTAATACTCAATGAAATTAAAGAGGAAGAAGGTGATGAAGTGAAGGAATACTACAGACCAAAAGAGAAGAATGTTTGAGCCTCTAGAGTTGAAGTGTCGAGGATGTGTGTTCCAAGCTTTTCTAGGAGTAGTGATGCTGAGGACTACTTGGATTGGGTAGACAAGATCAAGAAGCAATTTGAATGGCAAGAAGTACTAGATAATGCAAAGGTTAACTTTACTGTGCTAGAGTTTACTGGGTATGCTGCCTTATGGTGGAAGAACATGCAGGCTATGCAAAAAAGGGAAGGAGAACTTAAAGTTAGGAGTTGGGATGAGATGAAAAGGGTTATGAGGAGGAGATTTGTTTTAAGCTATATTTGTAGGATGCTTTTAAAGGATATAAGGGTTAAGGCAAGGAAGATCGATTGTTGGTGCATATGTAAAGGAATTTCATATGCTAATGATCTGATGAGAAGTCGTTAAGCCTGAAGACTAAACTATATCTCGATTCATCAGTAGATTAAAGTATGAGATTAGAGATATTCTAGAAACCATAGATATTAGATCACTTAACGATGCTATTTGAGCTACCTAAAGGATAGAAAGGTGCTGAATAGGAATATTCTGACCCTTGTCAATCGACCTAGCAATAGCTGATCTATTTTGAGTAGACTTGTGAGGTCAAAACCAAGTAAGATTGCTAAGACCTGGCTTGCTCAAACTACTCGAGTAGAGGAGAAGGAGACACTAAGGAAGTTTGAGAAAGGCCAAAATTTAAGACGAAAGACGAGTAAGATTAAGTACTTCAAATGTTAAGGATTCAAACACATGGCTACTCAGTATTTGAATGGAAGAACCACGGTGATCCGAGGTGAAGCACTGATTGTTGAGGTAAATAGTACTGATGAGGAAGTGGAAGACCCAAAGGAGGCCAGACAGACTAAGCTATTTAAGGAGGATGAAGTCATCTATAGCAAGGAAGGTAATTTTATATCAACTACTTTAGTGTTGAGGAGAACAATGAGTGTATCTCTTGTACCTGAAGACAAATAGAGAGAGAATCTTTTCTACATTGGATGCAAGGTAAATGGCTTACTATGTACCCTAATTGTTGACAGTGGGAGATGTATCAATGCAGCCTCTGCTTTCATGCTCTAGCAATTGAAGTTGTCGACTAAGCCTTACCTTAAACCTTATAAGCTATACTGGTTTAATAAGAGAGCCCTACAAGTGAACAGGTAAGTGACTGCGCTGATTTGTATTGGAAACTATCACAATGAAGTGCTCTATGATGTGTTACTCATAAGTGTGTCTTACATCCTGCTTAGACGACTGTGGATGTTTGATTGAACCGTCATATACGATGGAAGGAAGAATGTATGTTCCCTAGAGTACAAAGGCATGAAGGTGAAGTTGAGCCCTATGATTGTTGTGTAAGTAAAAATCATGTAGGCCTAATTAAGTTGAATCCTGAAGAAAGTAGCTTTAACGATGACTCAAGCTGAATTGAAAAGAGAGATGAAGCTCAAAGAGCTGACCTATCTATTGGTCAGAAGGATACTGGAGAGGAGATTTGACGAGGGGATGTTGCTTGTCGGGATGAAAACCTTATTGGATGAGTTTGCCAACCTGTTCCTAAGTGAACTGTTGGAAGGTTTGCCTCCCATCTAAGGTGTTGAACATGCATTTGACTTGCAGCTAGGAGTCGCATTACTGAACAAGCTTGCTTATTAGCTGAACTTTGAACAAGCTACTAAGCTTAAGAGATGGGTAGATGAGTTGGTGATGAAGGGGTATGTATGAGAGTCACTTAGCCCCTATGTTGTATTGGCCTTGTTGGTACCTAAGAAAGATGGGTTATGGAGAATGTGTATGGATAGCCGAGCAATCAATCGCATTACCATTAAGTATAGGTATCCCATATTAAGGCTTGTTGTTATGACCTTAAAGGGGACCTAGTAGGATTGCTTAAAATTTTCATAATACGTGTGCACCCGTAATATGAAAATTGTCTTGCAAGTTAGAGAATTGTAAAACTCTAATTAGTTAATCTCTAGGGTTTCATATTTTTAATTTATAAACTTATCTTATTATATAAATAACTACAGATATCCAATAATTCATAGTTTCTTAGAACCGCAAAGAATCGGTATCCTTTACTAAACGATAAGATTAGGTAGTAAAGATCTAAATTTTAAACTTAGAGAAGTTATAAAATCTAAATATAGCATCAATAATTATATGTAATAATTTAAATCGCTTACATAATCTACCTTTAGATTCTAACTTTAATGCATCTCAATGCTGGTACTCAACACTTAGCTCTTAACTCATGTTTGATTATCTAGCAATCTACAAGAAAAGACTATTGGGGAGTAAGCTACATGAGCTTAGTGAGATCCTTCATACTATACTACCAAGTAAGTTATCAAACGGTTTATTAACAAACATATGAATACATGAACAAGTAGTATGCCTAACAATATATATGTAGTTGATTGGTGCAATATACAACATTAGATTTAACGTTCTCCGAAGTGAGGGTTGGAGATATATTGGCACCAATCACAATTAGGCTTGAGTACTTGAGTTTTTAACCATATATAAATATATATAGAAATTCCCTATTTCACGAAACAGGTTTTTATTTCCAACAGTCAGTAGCATACAAATTCCCAAGTTTAGCGATGAAGTGGCACTCGCAATCCATATTCACACTTTACAGTGGTGGTCTTTAGATGTAACCCTCAATCACCTATGGTTAGCGTCTTTGGCGCTAAGTAAACTCACGAACTAAGGGTAAGGTCTTGTTGTATTAGTGTTCCTGCACTGTATTAATCAAATTATGTGGGAATCCATTCATCCAAAGCCCTTTATTACCAATCGCGTGAGGTGACGATTGGAACATTATATATAATGTTCGTGCTTTATGCATGATCCAGATAATTTAAGTTAAGTTGAATATGATTATGTCAATTTATGAGGTGATCAAACATTATCGATAAGTTATTCAAATTATGCAACAATATACATATAACTAAATCTTCAATTATCACATTTAATAGTATTTTGTATAGTAATAAATCAATATTAGACATATGCATAACCTGAACACCTATGCATCAAGTTATTAATATTTAATTTATGTGCGC
Source organism: Lumnitzera littorea (assembly GCA_024138015.1). Classification (NCBI taxonomy): domain Eukaryota; kingdom Viridiplantae; phylum Streptophyta; class Magnoliopsida; order Myrtales; family Combretaceae; genus Lumnitzera; species Lumnitzera littorea. Next base: position 5,020,081 of record JAMXBB010000007.1, on the reverse strand, counting down.
TAACTGCAAGTATAAAACAAGTATAGAGTCATTGTAAGTACTCACTTAGCCATTGAGTCTATCAATGGTTATAATAGTTCACTTGGTAAGTCAGTATACGTATCGGGATTACCTGACATTAGGAGAATATGAAAAGTAATAAGTTTGGGAATTAAATAATTGAACTAGTATCGTAATTCATATTGTTTACTTAACTTAGTTATTGATTTATGTGAAATCGTCGATTCGAGTTTTTTATTAAATCACATAGAACTTTTTTGATTTAGCTTAGATCCTTATGAACTTATAGTTTATTTTGATCGTTTTTAAGTATATTTTCTCGTAGTGAGATTCGTTTTGGACGATATAATTTGCAGTTTTGACTGTGATATAAAAATATCACAAAGTTCATTATTTTAACTTAAAAGTTATAAAATATCAATTCAAGCATTTCGTAATATATTTATAGTTTAATAATTATTTAGATTATATAATTGGTAATTTTCTTATTTTAAGCTTATTTTACTATAATTACCTATTTTTACTTATTTTTAAGATTTTAGAATTATTAACTCAAAATTTTCTACTTTATTATTTTTCTACTTGATTAATTAGTTATTATTATTATTAATTACGAAAATTACTTAATTTATACATATATGATGACGTGGTAGCTTGTGAGGGTGCCACGTGTCATATTTATGTATTTTTCAAAATTTTCCATCATTTTCTTATTTTACGATATAATTATATATATATATATATATAAATACTTATGATTATATTTTATCAAATTTTCTAATTTACTCAATTATTAATCTTTTTCCAAGTTTACGGTATTCTTATATATGTACATATATACTTATTAACTTAATATTATAGTATATTATATATACTATTTACATATACTTGTATTTTTACGTATATATCACTATTCATATATGTACATTTATATGTGTACTATACGTTATATATTAAATTATTCTAACTTTACTTATACATTCTGTACAAGTATATTATACACTTATTTATACTTTATATACTTATGTAAATATACGGTTGTACTATATACTTATATATATATATGCTAAAATACAAAATATTATTAATAATATGTACATATACATATTCATGTCAACTATATATATATATATATACAAATATACAAAAATTCATATACTTTGAAACTATTAAATATATACACATATATTATATGTATACATGTATATACCTTATATATTAAAATTAATAAGTACATATATATACATAATCACGCATATGTACATAAATAATTAAATGCAATGCTAAATATATATACATGTATATAAACGAAATACCTAGTACATATACATATACTATACATGTATACCTACATATATTATATAACAAAATACTAAATATACATACATGTATAATACATACGCATGCATATGTACAAAATACATGTGTAGGAAAAATATAAACTATATGTACATATATATCATATACATATATTTATATGTATATTTCATATAAAATAATTATAATCTACATATACACGTATATAATATATAAAAAAAATACTATGTACATACTTTATACTATATATCTCTATAATTACACATACATACATGCAATACATAAAACAAAATAAAATAAAATTAACAAATACTCACTATACATGTACATACTATATGATACATATGTATAAGTAAAATAAATAAGCTTACCTAAGTATTTTAGTAATATAATTGATAAATTTCCTTAGCTTTCTTCTTTTTCTTCTCTTAATTGCTTTTGCTGTTTTTGGTTTGTGTGTGTGTGTTTGCTTTATTTCTTTTTCTCTTCTTTCACTTTTGCTTTTGGTGTTTTGAACTTCTAGGATTCCAGATGTAAAGAGTAGTAAGGTTAAATACAATTTGTAAAGTAAGAGCAAATCCATTAGATTTTAGCATTTATTAAGATAAGACAAGGTAATGATTTCTCTTGATTAAATTTGTAAGAATTCAACATCTAGAGGAGCAATTGCTTATGTGGGCTGCTAAAGCTTTCCAAAACTGGAATGTGGCACAAGGGAGAAATTAGAAGAAAAGAAAAGAAAGAAAAAGGAAAATAAAAAAATAATTATATGTAACTTTTCTAAACATAAAAATAATAAAAATAACATTTATAAATAAATTTTGGAATTTTATGAAAATTTATCAATTTAATTGGTATCCATTACGATTATAATTTTTATGAGTTATTTTAACGTTTTTATTAAAAGTTTTACGTGATTATATGATTACACAATTTAGTTGATAATTGTAATTGATTACATTATATCACTATTAAATGATATTTATTCATTTTATGAGCTTAGAGTTATAGTTTTAGGGTTTCGATCAAGTTTGGGTTTGATTTTTGAGTATTTGTGCGTACATTGGATTTAGGGTTTTTGTACTTGATTTAGATTTTAATCAATTTTTGGGTTTTTATTACTTATAATATATTCAAATTTATAATTTAATAAAATTTTTATCTTATTTGGTCTTATCGACTTGTAAAGTTATTTACAATATTCAAGCTTAATCCTATACTCAAATGGCTAAATTTGCATGGTTTACACTTGTTGATATATTGGATGAGCTAAATGGAGTACAAATATTCTCTAAAATTTATCTCAAATCTGAATACTATCGGATCTGAATGCGAGAGGGTGATGAGTGGAAGACTGTATTCAAGATACGCCATGGATTGTATGAATGGCTTTCGATGCCATTTGGACTATTGAATGCGCTGAGCATATTTATGCAACTGATGAATCATGTGCATCGAGAACTAAATAGAAAGTTTGTGTCGGTTTATTTCACTAACATCCTAATGTATAGCCTTGATTTAGGGACTCACCAAGAGTATCTTCAAGCAATCTTTGCAAAACTCCGAGTTAAAAGGATCTATGTTAATATGAAGAAGTGTAACTTTTGCTAACGCGAAGTGATCTTCTTGGGGTTTGCTGTAAGTGGTGGTGGAATATAAGTCGATGATGAGGAGATAAGAGTAATCATCGAATGGCTCGTGCCAACTACTTTAGCTGATGTGAAAAGTTTCCATGACTTGGCATCATTTTATCACAGATTTTTAAGAAATTTTAGCCTGATAGTGGCCCCACTCATCGAACTATTGAAAAAGAATGTTGATTGCAGATGGAGAGAGAAGGAGTAAAGGAGATTTGAAGAAGTGAAGGAGAAGTTGACTATAGCCTATGTCTTAGCGCTACTAAGTTTTGACAAAGTATTCGAAGTGGAGTATAATACATCTAGACTAAGCATAGGTGTCGTGCTGATGTAGAAAGGTCGACCTAGTTCTTACTTTAGTAAGAAACTTAGAGGAGCTACACTCAATTATTCCGTTTATGATAAGGAGTTTTACTCCTTGATCTGAGCCCTGATTATATGGTAACATTATTTATTGCCCAAAGAGTTTGTGACCTACACTGATGATGAATCTTTGAGATACTTGAAGAGTCAACCCAAATTGTCTCGAAGATAGGTGAAATGAATTGAGTTCATGGAGAGATTTTCATATGTCGTGAAGTACGAGAATGGAAAGAACAATATAATGGCCAATGCCTTATCTAGATGACATTCCCTCCTAATTGAGTTGTAGATTAGGTTGCTTAGATTTTCAATGATCAAGGATTTGTATGTTGGGGATCTACATTTTGGTCCTATCTATACTAGGTGTGAAGAAGGCTGAGCACTTGATGATTATCATAGGGAAGACAAATACTTGTTTAGGAAGAGGAGATTATGTATCTCAACTTATTCCATTAGAGTTGCTAGTTTATGAGGTACATGGGGGAGGATTGTTTGGACACTTTGGCTAGTATTAAATTCATGAGGTATTATCCTCAAGATTCTTTTAACAAAAATTGATGAGATATGTCCAATCTGTATTGAAAAGGTGTGCTACCTACAAAAAAGCGAAGTGCCAAGCCAAGTTGAGTAAGGATATTATTTACCCTTATTTATCTTGACTAAACCATAATTTGAACTGAGTATGGACTTTATGTTAGGGTTGCTAAGGATGTTTCAAGAGAAGGACTCCATCATAGTGATCGTGGATCACTTCAGCAAGATGGCACATTTTATGCCCTGTTTTAGAACTAATGGCGCTTCTGTTATTTCTTTTCTTACAGGAAATAATCAAACTTCACGGAGTGCTGAGAACCAATGTTTCAAACTGAGACCCAAAGTTTATGAGATACTTCTAGAGAATGTTATGGAGACGAATGGGAACTAAGCTATTGTACAGCATATCTTATTATCCATAGATAGATAGATAAATTGAGGTTGTTAATAGGACAATAGGAACTTTGCTTTAGGTTGCTATTGGTTGGAACATGATAGATTGGAATCCGTGCCTACTAATCATTGAGTTTTCCTATAATAGGATTGCCTAGAGTGTAACAAACATACCTCCATATGAGATCGCCTGTGGGTTCAATCCTAAGCTCCCAATGGACCAAACACCCCTTCCAAGCCTAGATGATGACTAATTAGCTATAGAAAGAGTCGAAGTTATCAGAGCTATGCCCTAGAAGGTTATAGAATGATTAAGCCGAGTTACTACCAAGCTCAAGAGATGAAGCTGAGGATAGAAGAACAAGGAATTTCAACCAGGTGATCTAGTCTGACTCTACCTTAGCAAGGAACGATTCCCAAACTTGAGGAAGCATAAGTTATCTCCTAAGGCTGTTGGACCATTCAAAATGCTTGAAAAGATCAATCTTAATGCCTATAGGATCGAACTACCTGAAGAATACAAAGTCTTAAACTCCTTCAATATTGCTGAACTCCAGCTGTATACCCCTGAATACAAGCTACATATAGTTGAGCTAGATTTGATCCTAAATCTCAAATAGCTTAAAGGAAATGATAGGGATCACCGACCAATCATGTGCTCTCGAGCTCGAAGACTTACTAAAATAGTTCACCGAATTGCCCGAGGTGAGTTAAACTTTGATGAGTAGTGCATTCCCAAGTCTAACCTGTCGAGTTACTTTGCTCTCCACATCACTTGAGAAGCTGCTAAGGTGACTGATTTTTGTGTTGAGCTGACCTCTCCATAGTATACTTGTTTTAAACCTCACAAATTTAGCTATTTAAGAGTAGAATTGAACCATAGTACTATAGATAACTTCATAAGTTATTAAGGTTGAGTAAGATAAAAATTTTATTAAATTATAAATTTGAATATATTATAGGTAATAAAAACTCATTTTGCTTGAAACCTAAATCGCATATGAAAAACCTAAATCGCATATGAAAACCCTAAACTCAATGTATGTATAAGTATCCAAAATTGAATTTGAACTTAACAAAAACTCTAAAACTATAATTTTAAGCATATAAAATGAATAATTATACCCTAATAGTAATAAAATCCTAATTAAAGATAATTAACAATTAATATGTGTAATTGCATAAGATTATCAACAAACGCGTTGAAATAATTCTTAAATATTATAAACATAACGGATAACAATTGAATCAATAAATTTTATAAAATTTCAAATATTATTTCATAATTATTATTAAACATATAATTTTATATTTGGAATCTCATTCTTAATTTTTCTTTTTCTTCTTTTCCCTTTTCCTTTTTTTTTTCTCTTTCCTCTTTCTCCTTTTATTTTTCCCCTATTTCCACGTCTATCTTCCAGAATGTTTTGATTGGCACTTATGTGTTTATTTTACCCATGTGATAGTTATGTGAGTAAAACAAAGATAAGAGATAAGCCAACCATCACATCACTTAATTGCCCTCTTAGCTTTTTTTTTCTCTTTTACATATATTGCCTTGTTTTCTTTTTTTTCCTAGACGCCTCCTACCTTGCTAAATTGCTAATGTTTTCTTTTCAAAACAAACCCAAAAGGACAAAAAAAAAAAAAAAAAACTCCATCGAAAATCTCCTACATTTTCCTTTCTATTTAGTTCTTTTCCTTAATTTTCTTTTTGATTTTCAACAAATATAAGAGAAAAGAGAGGAAGTACTTGGAACAACTATACATCAAGGCATCTAAGAGAGAAATTAAGTACCCTTTTTTGTGTATGTATTTTGTTAAATTTCATGTACTTTATGTATATATGTATTTTATAGAAGTATTTGTATTTAGAGATGTATCTTGTATTAAGACTAAGTGTACATGAAATGGGATTTCATATGTTTATACATATACAAACACATAAGTATATTCATATATATATATATATATATATACATGTTATATTGGATTTTACAAAATATTTAGGTATAAGAAATTTGTGTATATGTACATGTGCATATAATAATATATATATTATGCATTTTTCTTACTTATGTATACATATATATATATATATATATATAAGCATGTAACAAAAAATATGTATATATATTGATAAAATACCAAATACTAGTATAGTATAGTATAGGTATAATAGAGGGTATATATTCAATAAGTATATGTGTATACCATAGTATATATATATTGTATTTTTATTGTATATATATATATATATATATAGACATGAGGGTATATGTATATATATATAGATTCGTATATGATTGTATATCGATATTAAGTAATTTCAATATATATATATATGTAAATATGGTCGTATATGTATACATGTATAAAATACAAAGATACAATTAGGTATATATATATATATATTCGTATGTATAGCATATGTAGTATATTTATAATTATATTATCATAATACATAAGTATACATATAGGTATAAAATATGTATATGAATAGTACAATATATTAAGATATATGGTTATACTTAAATAATACATGCATAATATACTATAATAATAGTTTAACAAATAAAGTAATATATATATGAACATATGTTGTAGAATCTAAGCAAAAGGGGAAAAAATTTAATTTACCAAATTTAATAAAATATAATCATAAGCATAATTATATACATATTATGTAAAAATACAAAATAGGAAAAATATTGAAATTATGTATATTTGGGAAGTGATATGTGGCACTTATCCAACTTGCCATTTCAGCATATAATTAATTGTAAATAAATTTGTAATTAAAAATAATAATAAAATAATTAACTAATTGGAAAATTATTAAAATAATAAAAATGAATTAAATAGGTATTAACCCTTAAAAATAGCAAAATACATAAATTATAATTAAGTAAACTCAAAAATAAAAAAATTAAAAAAATATAAGAATTTGATATTTATTAAACAGAAAATATGTAAAGAAAAGCTCAAAACAACATTTTATAATTATTTAAGTTGAAATAATAAAATTCTTAATATTTTTATATTATAATTGAAACTGCGGGTTACAACGTCTAAAATAGACCCCGCTAAAAGAAAGTACATAAAAAAAAGATAAAAATCGATTATAAATTCATAAAAATCAGGATTAAAACGAAAAAGCTATATGCAATTAAAAAAAGGCTCAAATCGAGGAATTCATTTGAGTTGAATAGCTAATTTAGGTAGTTATTACTATGTGTACAAGTAGTTTAGTTATTCCACTTAGATACTTATTACCTTTCCTATTCCCTAAATGTCAGGTGATTCTAATATGGATACCAACTCACTAAGTAGATTATTACGATCGTTGATAGACTTAATGACCAAGTGAGTACTCCCAATAATTCTATACTTGTTTTGTGTTTGTAATTAGTGTACTTAAAGTAAATATTAATAAATTGATGTATGGGAGTTCAGGTTATGCATATGCTTAAATATTGGTTGTGTGTTATGTTATAAAACATAATAATTGAATAATTGGCTATTTGATTTATTACTGTATAATTGAATGGTTTGTTGATATCGGTTGATAATCTCATAAATTGACTTAATCACATATGACTTAATTTAAATTATATGGATCATGCATAAAGCACGAATATTACATATAATGTTCCGACTGTTACCTCATGCGGTTGGTAATGAAGGGCCTTGGAGGAATGCATTCCCACATGATTTGGTTAACACAGTACCGGAGCATTGGTACAACAAGACCCTATCCTTGGGTTGTGAGTTTACTTGGTGTCAGAGACGCTAACCGTAGGTGATTGGGGGTCATGTCTAGAGACTACTGTTGTAGGGTGTGAGCATGGACAGTGGGGGTCACCTTACTGTTAGACTTAGGATTTTATGTATTATTGGATTCCTTTAAAATGAAAACGTATATCATGAAATACGTAATTTAAATTTATGATTAAAAATCTTAGGCGCTAGAGTCTGGTTGTGATTGGTGTCGATGTATCTCCAACCCTTACTTTAGAGGGTGTTAAATTCAATGTTGAATATAGCACCGATTAACTGCATATATATTAATTGGCATACTACTTGTTCATGCATTCATATGTTTGATAATAAATTGTTTGATAACTTTCTTGCTAGTATAGTATGAGGAATAACTCACTAAGCTTTTGTAGCTTACTCCCTAATAGTTTTTTTTTGCAGGTTGACAAATAATTAGGCATGGGTTAAGAACTAAGTGTTGAGTGCAAGTATTATGATACCTTAGGAGATATAATCTAAAGATAGTTTGTATAATAGGTTTGAAACATTACTTGTGATTTACTATTCTTATACTTAGATTTTACAATATTAGTAAGTTCACATTTTAGGTTTTTACTATTTGATCTTATTGTTTAGGAGGGGGTATCGATTCTCTACGGTTCTGAGAAACTGTGAAATATTGGATATTCATAATTATTTATATTGTATAATATGTTAATTAATTAAAAATCGAAAACACTAGTAATAAATTATTTAGAGTTTTGCAATTTTTTACTTACAAGGAGATTCTCATATCATGGGTATATACGTGATATAAAAATTTTAGACAATCCTACTAGCCCCCTTTTAGGGTCATGATACTTATTGAAGTATTAGACCAGCATATTGCTGAGGTTGAACTAACATTCATACGGAGGCGACCACTAAGAGCTTAACTCGACAATGAGCCACCTTCTAAACTAACCCTTCCCCAACCCTAAACATCTAAGCTTTCAAGCTGTCGAGCTGCCAACCCTGACCTGATCTGTTTAGAACTTACTCTGCTCGGCCAGTAGCGCTATTGGGACCAAAGAATGGATAGCTAACATGTGCATTTCTTTTCTTGAATTCTGTACTGTTTTTTTTTTGTCATCGGATATTCTTTTTGCTTGATTACAACATTATCCCTATAAATTATTCCTTTTCTTTTACTAGTAGGGATCCTATTTTTGTAATTTACATTAACCTAAGACTTATCTTAATTGGGTCATATAAATACTTATATATTGTGATAGCTACAATGGTTAATACAATCGATATTGAGACATATTTTCGTGAGCTAAGTGTCATCCTATTTACTCTCAACTATTCTTATCTAGCTTATTGAGCGTAGATCAATAGTAAGTGACCTCAGGTTACACTTGTACGTCATATCAAGTGCAGCTTGAGCTCATGTGAGGTGTAAGTGTATCATATCCATCGTTGGTATACAAGAACTTTTGCTTAACTTTTGACTATCATTTATCTTTTGGATTGTCTTGAGGTTTGAACTTACCCTGATAGGAATTAAGCCCTTGGACCAATCACTCGCAGCTGAGCTCGGAGACTCCAAGGACTCGTATGGAGAATACTAGCTCGAAACCAAAGTTGAAATGGGGATTCTTATGCCGAACTGATCTCTCGCCAGCCTATTTATCAGATCCTCATATGTGTTCGACATGTACCTACCCAATAGTGAAGTCTTATTCTAGAAGATAGCTCATGATTAGCCGAGTCGAGTTCCCCAACCAATTACAAGCATTTAACTCCAATTCAGCTGACTTTCTTACCAGACTAATTAGCTTCCGACCTGATATTGGCTCTCAGCTTAATCCAGATTAGGTTGACCCTAACTGCAACGCTTTCCTACTTTCGCTTATCTTATATCATATTCCTAATGTTTAGCTACCAAGCGATATGTGTTTTTTGATATAATATTCTAGAATGGTTCTTTCTTTTATGTACTAAATATTTTTTGTCTTTTCTACCCTTTTTAGTATGTTTCATGTGAACTAATTGTAGAATACCTTTTTGTCTTTTTATACATATAAAGTAACCCCAGTGGATGGGTATATAAATCCCTACTTTCTTATACGTAGACAATCAACCATTCAATACAGAATTATTCACTTTAAGCAACCTTAGTGTTCTTATTATCATTCAACTCTTATCTATTCCCTTTAGTAAAGAATAATGGAAAGTGACCCTTCAGTTTGGACCGGTGTGTCATATCTAGAGAATTGTAGACTGAGTAAGATTGATAGTCGTGTCATATCCATTCGGCAGTTTCTCGGGATTTTGTTAGCTTTTCTATTGTTTCTTTTCGGTTTGTTTCGTTGTAGTACTCCTTCGTGTATCTGACCTCAGAGATGCATCATACCCGCTATTGGTTTATGCAATTTGGATATCGTGCATTCATCCATGCTAGACCATATCACAAACAATCAAATTTAACTAAGAAATTGTCATGCCTTAAGTGCCTATATCGCAAACCACCGTATATGTCAATGGTCAATGATACCATAGGGCCTATAGCTACCATTTCACTATTGATAAACACAAGACTTCACATTTGAGCTAGTGGCATTTAGTGGAAGTGAAGCATAGATATCAATAACCTTGAAGAACAATGCCTCTTTTACCTTAAAATTGCTATTTCAATTACCTAGTAGGGTAGTTTGTCAGTTTTCGTTAATTGAACCTTAGTCATTTCTTTATCCCCAAGATTTTGTAGAGTTAACCTACAAAAGAATAACTATAGGGGTATGAGCAAAACCACATGCTCAGTAAGTGGCAAGGATAAGCATTATACGTAAATAAGAAAGGCAAGCAAGTTCTTTTAGAGTATAATGCAACAGTTAAAGTGCCATCTGCATGATGTTGACTGGTACATCACAAGACTAGAGAAAAGAGCTCTACTTTAGCCTAGGTTTAAAGGGTTCCATCTGCTTATCATATGTAGGACCAAAACATTCTCATCGATCTAAGGATGTGCAATAAACTTTCCATTATCTCCTCTATACCCATTCTGAACTAGTCTTTCTTGATACTTTCTAACCTGTTGGCAACCTCCTCTTTTATTTTTTTAGTTCGGTAGGACTGAAAAAAGGAAATCTCATTTCCCTGTTAGATGAGTGGTATTGATGGGAAAATGCAAAATGTAGTTATGCTATGTATGTATAATTTTTAGAGTTGAATATTACATTACTTAGGTTAATTAGGCGATCAATGAGGGAATCAAAACCATATTAGAACATTATATATTCAAGTTAAGCAGCACAAGTCATCAATCATAATTCTTACATTCACATTCATTGCATGCACACATACAACTAATTTACAAGCACAAGTAATATAACAACTTACTACCTCTTGTTAACACATAAAAAATTGTTGTGAGGTAGGCTACTTACATGGATTGTAGATGACTAATACTCCCTTCAAAGTTAAGTTGAAATCCTGTAAAAAATTTATTATCAGTTATATTTTAGAGTTCAATTACTTTATACCATTAGTAATTTTTTTAATTTATATCATTTTATAGACTCTAGTACTACATTATGTACTTATAAAGGAAGTATTAATGTTTGCAAAAGAAAACTTGACTTTTATAAGGAATGTATTTATTATATATATATAAATGTGTATATATATTATGATTTTGAAACGTAGTTTTAGGATCATTAGTAAAAAGGTTAAGATAAAATACTGTTAATAAAAAGATTACCATAAATAGTGAAATATAGTCCTAGGAAAAATTAAAATATATAATAATTAGTAGTGGCTATTATTCAGGAATGTTTATATATTATACGTTTTATCATATATTCAATATTTTAAGTGAAAATTATGCTAAAATACCAAGAAAATTAGAAAATAATTTAACAACTATCAAGGATAGAATCAAAATATTACATTAGATATAAGAAAACATGAGAAAAAGTTTAAGGATTTCAGAAGGTTGATAAATGGGGTTTTGTGATTTTTGTTTAAAATAGAATTTTTTTAACAAAAGGGGTAGAACTTGGAAAAAATTATAAAAAATACCAAAAATGCAAAACTAATTCTAGTAAAATTACTATGAGAAGGTAGAGTTATAGAATACTTATTGGTAAAAGGAATCTTTGAGACAATATGAATTAAAAGCTCCAAAATTATTGAAGCTAAATCAACAAAATGGCCAAAACACTACCAAGGGGTAGCCATTACCTCTCCAACATCATCTAACCTCTTAGGAGAAATATGGAGAAGCTTAACAAATTTTCTTCCAAATTTTAAAGGCTTGGTTTGAGTGATGTGGATTTTTGAAGTTTGGAGATGGGTATTTATAGTGTTCAAGAATAAATATTAAATTGTATACAATTCCAAAAATCATGGAAAATTAAACATGTGATCCTTGTATATTTACACATCTCTTATTAAAGTTTGCCTAATTTTAGACAAGTGTAAATTCATGGAAAGATTGCTATGTGTCTATGACCTTAAGATGTATTCAACTAAAATTTGAGAAATTTTTGCCACTTGTATAATTTTTGGTAAATTTTTGAAGAAGTTATTAACATATTTTGTTCATTTTATAATATTTCCAATTTTTATAAAATTTTTGTTTACTCTTCTTACAAGTTACTGGATATTTTTATGACATTTTATTAGTTTCTTGATATTTGTAGAGTTGTTTTGATATTTCTTGGGTATTTTATGATATTTTATAGGATATTTTATCATATTTTAGTATTCTACGCAATTAATTTATTATTTAATTTAATTTATTAAATATATATTTTTACTTTTATTTGGGATATGTCATGATGATATCTTATATGTAACGAGCATATGTCATCATCATACTTTTACCTTATTTATTATTTACTTACCTCATTTTATTACTATTTCACTTATTTACTATTATATTTTGCTTTTTATTACCTACTTTTACTTATAGGGGTAAAATGGTCTTTTTCTCATTTATTATTATCTTTAATTCTTGGTAGATGCTTTGTAATTAATGTTTTCACTTTTTATCTTATCATAACTAATCTTTTTACTATTTATTGATAATTTTTACCTCCTATAGCTTATTATATATATATATGTTGGATTGTAATATTACTACTTTCTTTTGAAAGCTATTATCCATGTTGGCCTACTCTAGACTGTCAACTCTGAGTAATTTTCACTCTAAGTGGCTTTCACTGTAAGTGGCTCTTGCTTTGCTCTACTAAGTAGCCCTTTCTAAGGAGTCATCTCTAAGCAGTCCTCTCCCAAGTTGCACCTTTTCCAGGTCACTCATTTCTGTAGGGTTTGACTCTTTACGAAAGCACTAAATGTTACAACCCAAGTCCATGGAAAGAATCCTAAGTTTTTTTTTTCTTTTACTAATCTAATTTCTGCTACTATTTTTAATGTTTTCTGTTGTTGTCAACTCTTTAAACCCTAATTTTACTTATGGGTTGATGTTTCTAGTCAATTATCATATTCTAAGGTTATTTAAGGTTTTGAGTTAACGATTGAATTCATCTTAAGCCCTTAAGAACTTAGGGTTTGGAGTGTATATCCTTGTGTTTGCTTAAACAAGTTAGTAGGTCTTACAAAAATCAAATTTGAACACTCCTAATAACATAAATAATCTTCCAAAAATTAAAAAAGAAATCATATTTACCAAGAAATTTAACAAAAATCCCTTATTTCACATTTTTTTTTTCACAACATAGCAGAATTAGTAGAATAAATTTAATAAATTCTAATCATATAGTTAATAAAAAATTATTTTTATGCAAATTAACATTACATATGAGGAATCTCTAAATAAAAATTAGTCCAAAAAAAAAATCACTTACTATTTCTTAAAATTAATACAAAATTTGTTTTTTAGACCATCTTCTTAATGAATCGATATAAGCACTTTGAATTCAATAATTTGATTTGATTTTTAAATTCTATATGCAAAATTACTTAGAAAAACTAAGTTTCATGATTGATATTTTTAATAAAATATAAAACTTACAAGCGAAAAATAAAGTAGGATTACTTTGCTGGACTCCAATGACCGTCCGTCCACTCCTTACTGTTCAAATGGTCCCTCCCAATGTCAGACTTTGGATGCTCAAAGCTTAGGATAGCGGCTCTTCAGTTACCTATGAACCACCTGCATAATATATAAATTCCTAAGTATTTTTCCTAATATATGTTTAAACTGTAAATGAGTTTCCATGATTTCCTTCACCCTAGTCTTAGTTGCTAAAACATCTGAAAGAAGTTGACAACTCGTATTTATAGTATGTTGTTTAGAGTTTATAAAATCCAAATATTGCTTTAACAATTCAACATGTAGCTTATGTTATTCTAGGTGTCCTATACTTGACTATCTCTATTTGAGTCGCCCTTGCTATTCTATTCCTTGCTGCCACGGAGAAAAGCAGGTGGCATTAGATATTATCTTTTTCTTTTCGATTATTGTTAGTGATAATTTTAGTATATTGATACTATACCTATACTTGGTTATTCATATTGATATATATATATATATATATGCATACATATATATATATACATATTAGAGTAACATGTACAATGGATGAGTATGTGTGTTCTTTAAATGACATTATATATTTATCTATATTATTAAAACGTTTGAAGCTTTAAGTAGCCATTGAGATAACATTTTGATTATTTTTACTTATTTAAAATTTTAAATAAAATTTTTATTATGAATAAATAATTTTTTTTAATATATTTAATTATAGATATAGAACAATTTAGAGATTTAAAAAAAACACAATTGTTTACCCTATTTCTCTCTCTTTCCTTTAACATTTCCACTATTTCTTATTCCTTCCTTTATGATCCTCATCTCTTTCTTTTTTTCATCTATTATTACCTTTTATCACTATTATAACATATTTAATTATATTGTATAATTTTATTTATTTTATATACATACAATGTGGGTGCTTCATCCGCTAGTATTATTAAAGCCCTAATAGTTTTATGGAATCGTCATCTTTGTAAATCATCTATTTAACCCTAATTCAATATTATTTAATAAAAAGGCTACACCAAAAACGATTCTTTAAAATTATAAATATTTTATGTTATATGCTTAAGAGAATTACTTGTTATGCCGAAATTGTTAACCGAATTTTTAATTCGATTGATGTGTCTTTTTTCTGTATCTTGTAATGTTGAAAACTCGAGCAAACTAAAAAGAACTGTCAGTAGCGTCCTCCTCATTTGAATCAAAGCTCTATGGATGAATTTCTAAACTTTTTCTCTCTCTCTCTCTCTCTCTTTTTCATTTTTTTCTCTCATTGATTACTTTTTAACTTCAATTTTTTCTCCCTCTTTCTCCTCCACTTTTTTTTTTCTTCCTTTAATCCATTCTCTTAACTACAATTGCTTTTCTCTTCCTTTAAATATATTCATCTTTCCAATTTCCACTACATTTTCTCTCCTACATCTCATGCTTTTCTATACATGTATTTTTCTAGTTTTGCCAAATTCTCTATTTTTGTATAAAGAATATAAATTTATTAAGTACATATTATCACTTCATTTGAATTATATCTTATCGAATATAACATGTGAGTGTACAGTTTTTACTATCAATTTTTTTTTTACTATTATGTTAAATTTTTTATATAGTATTGTTTTTTACTCTTCCCCATAATTAACTATATAAATATTATGAAATGAACTTTCAAGCATTTGATATTCTTAAATTTTCACAAGCATGGTAGGTACACAATCTACTTGTACCATATTAAAATCCTTACAAATCAATTAACTTAATTTTAAAGTCTCGATATATATCGAAACTCATTATTTAAGTTACCGATTCATTTCTTACTCTCTAACTATATCTTCTAAATTTGATGTTTTAATTAAAAAAATAATAAAACATCACTCTGAATTCAATCTAGTTGCTTAACACAAGTCATACTCACTATATCTTGCAATTAATCTACCATTCATCGAGATCGTTTCCTTGTGTTTTCCCATCCCTTATCATTATGCGCATAAGCTGTTGTTTTTATTCTTTTATGGCCTTTCAGTTTCTGTCGCTTTATGTTGTTTAGTTTCTCACTTTGCACTTCTCGTTACCATACGTAATCTCTTTGTTATGTGCGAGGTTTCTTTCTGTTAGTGTTTTTTTTTCCTGTTTACTCGTCTCTTTCCTTTTAGCCTTGGTTTTTCTTTCTCTCCCGTTTTGTTTGGTTGGTTAGAATTTCACCTACTGTCTGCCATGCAGCAATATCTACTTCGAAAATGGTGGACACCAATCAGTCTCAATGTGATGATGAACTCGTATTGGAAATCAATGACTTAGAAACGGGTTCCAATTCGAAGACAATCCATTTAATGCAAAGGTCATTGCTATGAAGCTGGTTCCTAGAGTGGTAATTGTTGATATTTTGACTAGTGCTTGGGATCGTTTCAACTCCGTTAGGGTCTACCATCTTCATAATAATTTATTTTTTTATATAACTTCCAACTTTAAGTATCGTATTGAAGATCCTATCTTTAGAGCAGCTGTTAGTGTTGGGTTTTCCTGTAGTTATTCAACAATAGCATCTTTCTTAGAAGGTGGAAGACTTGGATTTTGACGAAAAGATTCATTGTCTTCCTGCTTGTCTCAGTGAATAATTAAGAAGGGGGACTAAATTGATTGATGCAAAATTTTAAGACCTAACAACCAATTTTTACTTCTTGATATTCAAGATTAATAACATATAGTAAACTTATTCTTAATTTACTTATTCTTAATTTGTGAGATATCAAAAGTATTAACAAATTTATATTAGAGATTTGCGTGCAAAAACCAACTTAACACTTAGTAACCCGATTTTCATATAAGTTATCTATTCAATCAATTCTACGTGCTTTTGGCCTTAGGCTTAATCACGTGTAGATGATTTTGATAAAATGTATAATGCACAAACACTCGGACAATCAAGTAATATATTATGTAAATAGTTGACAAAATGTAAGTAAATAAAAGATTGTAGGAATCAAGAAATCAAGCAAGCATATATAGTGGTTTTGTTTTGTGCATTAATTTACTTTTCTAACCTGTAGCTAGGGATATAGTTATCCACATCATACTTTTCACTATTTCAAGAAAACTTTACATGGAGCTTGATAGTTCCCATGATTTTACCTTGCCTCTAAGTCATAAGTCTATAGAATTTCCCTCCTAAGTTTTCTCAAACAACCATACACTAATTTTTAAAGAGATTAGTAATTCCTTTAAGGATTATAATGAATTTTCTCACACTTTCACACAGTTGCTAGATAATATAAAGTCTCATATCGTAAGCTTTTCTTGCACATTATGAAAATGTAGGAAAGCTCAGCTAAATGATATAATATTCACGAAAACTTGTGCTTAGGTCTTAAGTTGTTTTTTCCCTTCCTTCTTCCTCCATCTTATTTCGTTGATCACTTTATCCTTAAATAGTTGTGGCTCTAACATTTAAGTGCTCTCAATAAGATAATAGCTGTTGTTTAGCCATTGCTTTTTCAAATGTTTGTGATCTTCTTCTTGTTGTCATAGTTGATATACTTATCTATCATGCGATACTTTCCTTATAGTTGCTTCATATAATTATAAATTTTCATTAGCCCATTGTATTACACACTTTTGCATATTCCATAGGTATTGCTTTTATATTCCTTAGCTTGACCAGACATAATACTCAAATAAATTTCCATGGTGCTAACTCTTGACTTATAAATTGATTTTTCTTTTCTTTTTCATAACATGCTTCTAATTATGTTTTACTTTGGGTAACATCTTCACGTGTTTGATATATGGTTTTGTATAGTCTTGTGCCCTTAGTTAGTTTTGTCTTCTCATTAGTACTTTTCTTTTCTTCATTCATCTTGAAAATAATGTAGTCATTTCTTTATATTGCATACTTGGTAGCTTGATCAGTAATAACAAAATACCTTTCTTTCGCATTAACTTATATTTTGTTATTGTCAAAATACCTTTAATTGGGGTTTATCATAAAAAATACTTTGACTTAATTGAGAAATGCTCACTTTCTTTTAGCAAAGTGAGGCGGGTAGTAGAATGTGAAGAGTCTTCTTCTCTTATGAGGACTTTCTTTAGGGTTAAAATTGCTTTTCATGTTATGAGGCCTCCATTAGGTGGAACTTAGTTGAAGAATCTTGATAGCAAAAAGGTGTGGATTAATTTTAAGTTCGAGAGACTATTAGACTTTTGTAGAGCTTATGGTTTGCTTAATCATGTCGAGGACGAATGTTCTCAAAAGGTGCTTCTTGGTTTTTTTAATAAGCAACTTGATTCCTCTCTACAAGTAAAATCCATGGTGTTTGTAGGGAAACCGGATGAATGTAATTTGCGGTTGAAGTTAAAGAAGATACCCATCTCTGACGTGGTTCGTGAGAAGGACACTTCTCCTATTTCTATGATGGTGGAAACTTATATGGTAATTGCCAAAAAAGAGGACATGGCTTATATGATAGAGAGAGTGGATATGGCTTAAATGTTAGTATGGGCCCTAAGAAGTATGTATGTATCCAAAGCCTTTTCCGTCAAATGTAAGGCCTTCTCTTCCTCTTAATATTTTGACATCAAATACCCCATTTTCTTCAACCTTCACAATTTAAGCCCCACACAACTTACTAATGCATCTTCCACATCCTAGCTAATACTAAATCTTTTTCTTCCAACCTTACCAACTCCTCTTTTTGACCTACCTTAACCCCTTATCAAGTTAATGAACCCCAAAAGTCCTTATTGTCATCTCCTCCTGGTTTCCCTAGTGTTAGAATAAGAACTCGAATGAAAGATTTTTTATGATAAACCAGGAATCAAACGTATTTTAATAATAACAAAATATATGTTAAAATGATTGAAAGGTATTTTGTTATTATACCAAGTGTGTTGAACATAAAATGAAATTCTTGAAGGTAATTGGGAAGAGCATAATGATTAGAAGTTACTTGAAAGATTTGAAATTGTGAAACAAGTATTAGTAGTAGACATTGAATCAAAATCTACAATTGTCAAAAGCTGATCAAACTTAAGACAAGGAGAACAACGTCAATCAGAAGCATAAAGACATGGTTACATTATTTTCCAAATGTCATGAAAAGAAAAGGAAAGAATTCATTGAAAGACATAACTAACCAGAAGTGCAAGACTTAATAGAATTACATATCAAAATCATAAGAGAAATACTAAAAGCTAGATGAAATCAGAAGCTTATTATAAAGAATAGTTCAAAACTCGAGCTATATTTTTGTCTAAACAAGATAAGGGATATAAAAGTAATACTTAAGAAGATTTAAGAAGCTTTTAAGTATGTGAAGCAAATGCAAGGAAATTATTGCATGATAAATGAACATATCAATTGTGATGACTAATGAAAAAGATCACAAAGATTTGAAGATGTAATGAATATACAGCAATTACTACTATTTTGAGAACACTTGAATCTCAGAAGCCACAATTATTTAAAGGAGAAGTGATTAACAAAAGAGTAAGTGGAGATGGAGAGAAAGAGAAGAGTAGAGAAAAGAAAGAGATAAGAAAAGAAGAGAAAAGAGCTACAAAAGCTTTCGTGAAATTTTAACTTAGCACACTAACATTTATTTGATATAGGAGATATATCTCTTAGCTTGAGATTTTCATATTGATGAGCATGCGAAAGTGTTTAAAATCTATTATAATCCTTAAAATAGTTACTAATCTCTTTAAAAATTAGTGTGATACTGTTTGAGTGAGTGTAGGAGGGAGATTTCATAAACTTATGATTTGGAGACAAAGGTGGGATTGTGGGAGTTTTTGACCTCTATGGAAAAGTTTCTTCAAAAAGTAGAAGTACGATGTAGATAACCATATCATTAGTTGCAGGCTAGAAGAGTGGATTGATGCATAAGGCGGAATCACTATAAATACTTACTCGATTTTTTTATCCTTACACTGTTTACTTTATCGCAATTTATTTATTGATTGTGTGATATATTGTTAGAATACTTGATTGATTATGCATTACACATTTATTAGTATCATCAACAACAAGATTTAGTTTTAGGATTAGAAGCACATTTGATAAATTAAGCAAATCTTTGATTTATATTTGTTAAAATTTCTAATACATCAAGAATTAAGAGCAAGATTAGTTTAGGTAATCAACATTGAACATCAAGAAGTAAAAGTGATTAAGTATTGAAATTTTGCAACAATTCATAACAATCAATTCGACCCCTGACTCCCCTCTCTTCTTGATTGTTCATTAAGACTAACAATTGGTATCAAAACAGGTTCACCAAGAACATACATATTATCTTTAATATTTAAATTGGCATACATTTGTTATTGCAGTAATTATGATAAACTTCTTTGGATTAATAGTATATGATGAGAATTGTAATGCATAATATAGAACAATAGAAAGTAAATGGAGGAAATTTCTACAATGACACTTCTAACTCTAACGAAACAAATAGCTAGATTGATGTTTATGCTGAAATTAAAAAAGAAAACTTATGAAGGCACTTTCAAAAGTTAGAAATAAGACATCTAGGCTAAAAAAGAAAACAAATTCCTAAGAGATGGGAAAGAAGATAGGATGGTATATACAAAATATGTTGAGCAAAAAGGAAGATCTCAAGAAGGATTGTGATGAAATAGCATATACAAAGAAGGGTTGAGAAAAGAAAATGACAAACTCAAGAATGAAACTAAGGAAAAATAAACAAATGAAATTTCTCCAACAACACAAAAGGATCTATGTGAATGTGCAGAAGATGTGGATGATTTCAATAAATATGATGTTAAATTGGAAAGCATCCAGAATGAGAATCTGAAAGAAAAGTGGAATAGATAAGAACAAAAAGAAACGTATAGAGACATCTAACTCTTAAGAAGATCGTACAGTAGAATAAAAAAGACTAATCAAAAGCATAACGGTAGCAAGTTTGCTTATAGTTCTAATGCAATTTAGAATAAAAGAAGATGCAAAGTCAACTATTATGGAGAATTATCTAAAAGCTATAATTAGAGGTATGTCAAAATTTGTTTATGTTTATATTGTAATAAAATTGGTTATATAGAAAGGAATTATTATTTCAAACGAAATTGTTTTTATTGCATAATCCTATTTGAGTGATGCGCTTAAATTTGATGAAGGGTATAGGATTGATGTAATCACCAAGTAAGTTAAGAACTAGAGATCACATAAATTTAGGGAGAATTTCAACCACTACTTTGAAGATGAACAATGGTCTTAAGGGTTTTCTGTAGTAAGGTGCAACACCAAGAAAAGTAAAGGGATGTGAACAACTCTTTTAGACTCACTAAGAAAATATTGAACTACACATGAATTACTTGATGTGACTCATAAACATGTATCGTTTTGCTTGCCACAATTCTCGTAAGAAGTAGACTAATAAGAGTAAAGAATATATCAAATGGGCATAGACTCATATAACATAGAAAAGAGTATGATATCATTCAATCATTTTAATCATTTATTATAACCAATATTTATATTCTAGTGGTTAGAAATAAAGGAAATAACTAAATAAAAAACTTTATCACAATTAAGAAGGAAATATTTCAAATATCTTTCATTATCTTTCTTGATAACTTCCCTCGAATTCCTTTGTGCAATATGAGTAACTTCCATAACTCATATAAAAGAAAAATTCTCTTTTTAAATCTTTAATTCAGCACATTGTTTATTTAAATTAGAACTTGACCTCCTTCTAAAACCAATGCACCATCAAAACCAAATTGCATTGGACTCTTTCCTTCTTCTTTCCAGTCTGAATCACCTTCGAAACCTTCCTTTGCTTCAAATTGAACCATTTTTCAACCTAAGTTGATATTATGAATGGTGATGCCTTCCATGTAGTTCTACTCCTCTTTCAAAATTGACCCCTTCAAACTCTTATGCACTAAATTGTTCAATCCCTTGGTCCTTGACTTAGTTATGGGTCCTCTTGAGTTGATAGTTCAATTCAAAACCTGATTCTCATCATTTCTCTGAGGCTAATGAAGATTGGCCTATAAATTTGTCATGTCTTCATCATGGTTTTCTCCTCCTAGTTTTGTATATCCTATTTTGGTACATAAGCCGACAAATCTACAATATTAAATGTATCGATAACTCTTCTAAACCCATATAGTGATTTCGATTAATAAGCATTGTGATTAATCTTTTAAAGTACTTGGTAACTCTTCTAAACCCATCATTCTTTCCTCAAATGCAACCATACCAAATCTTTGAGTTGCAATTCCTTTTGCTTGTTTCCTTTATTTTCGGACTTTTGCTTACCATCTTCCTCAATTGTTTAACCACCTTCTGATGTAAATTTTGAAACTCCTATGTTCTTTTTACTCCACCTAAACATTCATCACTAGAAATTGTTATAGATATCATATCCAAAAGAATGTTAAGATTATATGTCACGCCTTAAGAGTAGTAAAATCTTAACAGTTCTATTGTATATACTAACTTACAAAAGAAGCTTATTGCTTAGCTGCTACTGTAGACTTGGTATACATGAGACATATATGTTTCAATTAATCTAAAGCATCTCTAAGACTCACAATATATTTAGGGGGAAATTGCAAAAACTTAAGTACGGATTGACCCTTTCAACTTTTAAAGTGAGGTTTTTGATCTCTTAAACTTTTATAACTTAGCAAATAACCTCCATTACCCTTTTAAACTTTAATTTTGATAAGTAAATACTCCCTAAACTTTAATTTTGGTGTGTAAATATATCATAGTTTAGAGGGGTGTTTATGTGCCAAAATTAAAGTTTAAGAGATGTTTACACTTTAAAATCAAATTTTAAGAGTTATGGAGGTTGTTTTGCTAATTTATCAAAGTCTAGGAGGTTAAAAACCTTACTTTAAAAGTTCAGGAGGTCAATTGGCACCTAAGTCAAAATTTAGGAGTTTTTTTTTTTTTCATTCATTTTCTCCTATATTTAAAGAGTTGGAGCAACATCTATTTAAAGAGTAAAATATATAAAACTTAGTGAACATGCTAGATGTTCTATATTATGCTTTTTTTTTTTTCACTTCAATTAAACATCAGAGCCAAGTCTATTATAAGAGTTGAGGACTCAAGAACAAGAAAAGGGGGAGGTATGTGTATGACAAGAAGAACGATATACAAAACTTTGTGAATAAGCTAATTAAGTGATTTATGTGATCTAAAGTTTGTGAGAAAGCTTTATGAGCAAAAGTATCAAATCTATTGTGAGATAGAGAATTTATGCTCAATTTTGAGGAGTCATACTATAATCCTTGAAGTGCACTACTAAACTCTTTAAATGGACGTTCCCTTAATGTTTAATTGATGTAATCTTAGTAAAAGCTATTGTATATTCATTGTCTTCAAATCTTTGTAATTTTTATCTTTTTTATGTCCTTCGAATTTGCTTGACTGTCAAAGATATGTATTATCCATTCTTTCCACTCATATTCCTTTTAGATGGTGTCTCTTCTTGCTTTCTAATATCTTTATGATTTGCTTTATGTTTGATCATATGGTTTGATATGTTAAGTGTCCCTTAGTGGATCAGATGTACTTTTGAACATTTATCTTTTGAAGCTAACAAAGCTTCCAACTTTTTTCAACTTTTGACTTTTTTTGCTTGCTATCTAGCTTTTGAATCATCTTTCAATTTGTAAAATACTCAAAGCTTCTAGCTCAATCTTTATTGTTACTTGTCTTTTGACATATCTTTATCTTCTAAAACTTTCTACTCATTTAGTTATGACTTTTTTTTTCCTCCATCATCTCATAAATTTGGTTTTGGTTCTGCTTTTACTCCGTGCTTCTTCACTTCTGATATGTACATTTGTTTAGGTTTTAAGTTATATGTGCTGATCCTTCTTTCTACAATGATGAAATTTGTGGCAAAGAAGACTTGGCTTCAAGTACACTTTAAATACATTATAGTTAATTGAACATGAAATACGGTTTGAGAAAAGAAAATAAATTTACCATAAAAATCCTTCATATATTTAAAGTAAGTAGAGGAAAATATTAGCTCATTCTAGACATCATTGGACCGATGAAAAACTTATTATAAGAGAAATTTTGGGGAAAATAATCTAAAATGATGTTAAACAACAGAATTTAGCCCCAACAGGATTGTGCCAATCGCAAAGCTAATGGTTTTGTCTAGAATTCCATTTCATTTAGATTGGAGATATGCATGGCATATGATTTACAATTCATCTCATGGGACTAAAATCACAAGGGAAAAAAAAAGTTGAATTTGTTGACACAATGTAGACATACAACAGTTAACTCAAGGAAACAGATAATTTACAAGATTTATAATGAATTGCTGTGAACTTACGTTCTAAAACATATATTTATATAAAATAAATAAATCTACAATATTGACACTAAGCTCATATGCTCTAACTCTTCAACAACATGAAGTCTTCAGCTATGTGAGCACACCTAGCAATAGTGTAGCTACTTTATAGTGGGCACATATGAGTAGCAACCTAGCTATTTAAAGCAAGTAATTAATGCCTAAAATACTTAGATTTCGTCTAAGCTTTTTGGTTGAGGGATAAAAATTACTCTATTGATTATTAGGCTAAGCCCATTAATTACTTATCTTGACTCTAGTGATAAGGTTTAGGGAGTTTAGTTCATATTTGAGATGACTCAAGGAGAATTGATTTGTTATGGTCGAAATAAAGATCATTGGACTAGTCTATCTACCTCTAATCTTTCTCAAACAAGCTTATGTGCTTATGGAGAAGGCTACTGGCCTTGAGCTTATTAGTAACTTCATTTAGGACAACTATGAAATAAGAAAGCTCCATCCATCTATTGATTACCAAGATGATTTAATGGTGTAATGCTACATTCCAAAAGTAGTGAATAACTAAGCCAATAAATATTGATAGGCCTATTTTAACCACTTGGCCTAAGAATTTCAGACTTATGTTGATAAGGTGTTCACAACTATGACCTTATATACTGGTACTATCAGTTACTATAATCTATGTGGGACGCTTAACCATATGGTTTCACAATCTTCTTCCCTTAAACACGTAATGTCTTCATCGCGAGACCTTACAATTGGGTTTAGATCATCCTACTTTTTTGATGTACAATTTTAGGCATCTACTATCTATAGGTTATCTTGGAAACATGCAAGGGGTTTCACTTTGGTGATACTCCTTACCTTCCTTGGACCTCTTCTCTAAATTGGAGTCAGTCTTGAACCATCTACCTATTGGCAGGGAGTCTGCTTTGATATCATTTGTAATGCTCTACGCCAAAAGTAGTGAATAGCTAATCTAACAAACACTGATGGGTTATGTTGATAAGATGTTCATAATCATGGCCTTATAAACTAGCACCATGACCTCCCTTAATCCATATGGGACACTTAATCATAGGGGTTCACAATTTGATGGATGCCATCATGCTCAAGAGTCTATGTAATTGATCATTTCTTCTTATGTATAACTTTTAGAAGAAGAGAAAACTTTTAGAGAGACGGGAGAAAGAGTATTCCACTATGAGAGTTCTACTCTTTAAGAACAAAACAAGTAACTTAGGCAAAAAATTGATCTCACTTAAGCTACAATGTTGATGCTTGAGGTTCCCTAAGACTCCCACATTTATTACTTATCAATTAGAGACTCTAGGATTACATATTCCTTCTCCTTGTCATTCTTTCCAAGTCATCCTACCAAGTGTCACTCCTTAACATCAGTTTTCTAAATTTACATATAGCATGGAGCTCATGCAGTTGTAATACCCTAGGGTTTCGAGTCCATATGATAATTCTAGGATTTGAACCCTTAAATTTAGTGTGTCGGGCTATATTATTTGTTTAATTTCAAACTTTACAGTAATATTAGAAAAATTAGACAAAGTAATTCAAGTAAAGTTAATTTATCAAAATAAGCTATATAAAAATATTAGTTTAAGAAAACATCAATTTATTGTTAAAGCTAGTAAATATAAAAAATGTGAAATTCGAATATTTAAATATAGCGAGATATTAGAGATAAGTTATTTAACTTATAAAAATAATAAATGAAGTTGAATTATATGTAATATACATTTATTAACAGAGAATATGCATTATTTGTATTAAATACATAATATAATAAGAAATTATTATTAAAATAAGGTAAATTAATATAAAATAATAGAAAATTAATAAAAAATGAAAAGATGAGTCATTTAGTGATGTGGCAGCCTAAGATCAATTATAATTGATGAGTTAAAAGGTAAAATATAAAAAATTGATATCTCATGCTTTGAAAAATAAAAAAAAATGACGTGTGTATATCACATGTCCAATTTTATTAATTCTAATCCATTTGGAAAATACAAATAAGGTCTACACATTTCAAAAACAATATTTTGGAAGTCTGAAAATACAAGAAAATCACTTAAGAAAATTTTGAAAATTTTATTGAAAAAAATAAGAAAATTAGAGTAAAAATAGAGCACAGATCTAGTTTAGGACAGTTCAATAGGTTGTTAGTGTTATTGTAAACCCTGCAAATTTAGCCATTTGAGTGTAGGATTAAGCTCAAATACTGTAAATAACTTTAGAAGTCAATAAGGCTGAGTAAGATAAAAGTTTTATTAAGTTATAAATTGGAATATATTATAAATAATAAAAACCTTAAAATTTTAATTGAAACCTAAATTGGGTACAAAAAACCCTAAATTTAATGTACGCACAAATACCCGAAATCAAACCTGACCTTGACTAAAATCCTAAAACTATACCTCTAAGCTTATAAAATAAATATATATAACTTAATAGTAATATAATCATAATCGATCATAATTATTGATTAAATCGCGTAATCGTATATAAACCTCAACGAAAACGTTGTAATAACTTGTAAATGTCATAAATGTAACAAGTACTAATTAAATTAATAAATTTTCATAAAATCTCAAAATTAATTTATAAATATTAATTTTATGATTTTTATGTTTGGAAAAGAAATTAAATATATTTATTTTTATTTTCCTTTTTCTTCCCTTTTCTTTTCTTTTTTCTTCTTCCTATTTTTTTTTTCCTTTGCTCCAGGTGATTTCTAGCTACATTGTACAGCAGCCCATGTGTTAATTTCTATTTACAAGTGTCACCAATTTAAAGGACAAAGGACAAATTAACTAAAGCAAGTGTTCTTTCTCAATTAATGTAGAGATTAACTAAGATTTACTTTTCCTTCTTTTTTCTTTTGATTTTAATCTGCTTGCTGTTGTTGTTACACCCTTAAAAGTTTGGAACATCAAAAATCAAAAAGAAAAAGAAAAATGAAAAAGAAAAAAAAGCAAATAACGCACACAAACTTAGCAAATACTAAGAGATAGGAGAAGAAGAATAAGAATAAGAAGAAAATAAGGGGATTTCAACCAATTAATTTACTAAAGAATTTAGGTAGGTATATTTATTTATTTTAGTACATATATATATATTCCATAACATGTATATGTATATTGGGTATATTTTTTTTATTTACATGTATGTATGTGTAAATATATGTGTATTATACATAGTATATTTAGTATATGGTATGTATGTATGCGTGGAATATCTATAGGTATATATTACTTAAGTATGTGTGTATATGTATACGTGACTATGTATATCTATATGTATATGTACATAGTATTTTTTTTAAGATATATTATGTATGTATAAATGGGTATATATAAGTGTATATGTACTTAGTATTTATTTTTATTATGTGATGTATAAATGTAAATATATGTATATGATATTTATACATGTAGTGTGTATTTTTGTATTTATGTACATATGTATGTATTTCATATTTTCTTTATGTATATATATATGTGTGTGTGTGTGTGTAGGCATGGATATATATGTATGTAATATACTTAATACTTTATATTACATGGTATATATATGTATGTATAAATAATAATATATATAGTATGTATTTTCTCACTCATGTATTTATGTACATATATACTTAGTATTTTCAATTTATAAAATTTTTTGTACATATATATGGGCTGGACGTGATGTTTAGATGTATATATGTATGTATATTATTAATTGTATTTGTATTTTGGTATATATATCCATATGTAATACAACCGTATATATACATATGTATATAAAGTACAAATACATGTATATTATACTCATACGTCTAGTATATAATATATAATTAAGGTTAAGATAATTTAATACATAAGTATAGTATACGTATTGAATAGTATCGTATATGTAGAAAATACAAATATATTTAAATAGTATACATAATATACTATAATAGTAATTTAATAAATAAAGTATTTTAGTAATTATAAATAAATATTGAAGTGTACCAAAATTTAGGAAAAAATATAATAAATAATAAATTTAGAAAATTTAATAAAATATAGTAATGAGTATTAATATATAATTATACTGTAAAATATAACAAATAAGAAAATAATAGAAAATTATGGAAAATGCACAAGTATGACATGTTGCACTCTCATATGCTACCACATTATCACATTAATAATAAATTAACTAATTTTCGTAATTAATAATAATAATAAAATAATTAATTAATTAGAAAAATAATAAAGTAGAAAAATTTGAATTAATAAATCCTAAACCTAAAAAATAAGTAATTATAGTAAAATAGACCTAAAATAAGAAAATTTAAAAAATATACGATATAAACAATTATTAAATCATAATTATACTAAGAAAAACTTAAATTGATATTTTATAACTATTTCAGTCAAAATAATGAAATTTGTAATATTTTTATATTACAGTTAAAATTGTGGGTTACAACTTTTAAAACGGATCCTGTTACAAGAAAATATGCTCGAAAACAATCGGAATGGATTATAAATTCTTAAAGATCTAAACTAAATCGAAAAAATTATATGCGATTAGGTAAAAAGCTTGAATAAACAATTTCATATAAACAAATAGCTAATTTAAGTAAATTGTACAAATTACTATATTAGTTTAGTTATTTTATTTCTAAATTTACTACTTTTCGTATTTTCTATTATTAGGTGATCACGATATTGATATTGACATTGACTAGCTATTAGATTATTACGACCT
Organism: Lumnitzera littorea; assembly: GCA_024138015.1. Classification (NCBI taxonomy): domain Eukaryota; kingdom Viridiplantae; phylum Streptophyta; class Magnoliopsida; order Myrtales; family Combretaceae; genus Lumnitzera; species Lumnitzera littorea. The sequence continues at coordinate 4,990,955 of JAMXBB010000007.1, read as the reverse complement.
TTGACTTGAGTATGGTTGAGTGAATATTTCTAATGATTTCATATTTGCTTGTGTATGTAGATAGTGAATATAAATTGTTATTAATAATTGAATGTTATATGGGCCTGGGTTATGCTTATGTATGATACTGTTTATTAATAGTGAATCTACTTTAAAGTATAATAATATACTGTTGTTGTATAGTAAATTTGATAGGAACTGATTTGTCTATGACTTTGTTTATTATTGAATAAAATGACTTAACATTATTTGACTTCAATGAACTAAATCGAAACACGAATAATCATGCACTGTATAACTAATTCTAACGGTCATATCATATGGAGGTAGCAAGAAGCCATATTAGGGTTGATTATTTGTTGTTATAGTATTTCATATGGTGCACACGTGCGATATAACCTTATCTTGGCTTGCGGGATTACTAGGCATTGGAGGTGTCAACTGCTTGACTAAGGGTTGAGTCTAGAGGCTTTCATTTAGGGGTAAGTGAGAGTTGCGTGAACATACTCACAATCATACGTAGAAGTGGATTTTTACTAAAACTGAAAATGGATATACTATTATATTTTGAAGACGAAAAACGAAGTTTCATTAATATGTAAGTTCTAGTATGATACCCGGATCTGACTGGTGCTGATATATCTACAATCTTGACTTTAGAAGGCGTTAAATCTGAGTTGTATGTATTACCTGGTCACCTGCATGTATTTCTATGGCATGTTGATTGTTTATGCATTCATTTGATTAAATTAAATTGTTGTATAACTTGTTTGTTGTATGGTTGAGGGAAGATCTTACTAAGCTCGTGTAGCTTACTCTCCAATAATCTTCTCTTGTAGGTTGCTTGATAATCGAGTCTGGGTTAAGAGCTTAGCGTTGAGATACATAGAAGTTAGAATTTGAAAGTAGACTGTGTAAATGGTTTGAATTATTACATACAATTATTGATATTATATTTAGATTTTATAACTTCTTTAAGTTTAAGATTTAGATTTTTACTACCTAATCTTATCGTTTAGTAAGAGATACCGATTCTCTGCAGTTTTAAGGAACTGTAGATTGTTGGATGTTTTTAGTTATTTATATAATATGATAAATCTATAATTTAAAATTTGAAACCCTATGGATTAACTAATTAGAGTTTTGCAATATTTGATTTGCAAAATGGTTTTCGTATTATGGGTGCACACGTAATATGAAAATTTTAGGTAATCTTACTAAGCCCTTTTTAAGGTCATGACAGTTCTGTTGTGGTGGCTATTTGGGGTTAAAGAAAGCACCACTACAAGAGCTATTCTGACAAGGTTGGGTAGTCGGAGGCGGTCAGTTTAAATAAACCAAATTTCTAGCTAAAACTTTGTAAATTTTCTAAAAATAGAAGTGATGTTATTTAATTATGAAATTTGGTTTTCTAGAGTTATTTTATGTATAAATCAATGTAGTAATTTTATTTTAGTCAAATACTTATTGGAAATATAAGGTCCTTAAGAAATGACTCTATTTGGATGAAAATTAGATTAAATTTTAGAAATATTAAATAATGTCCTTTCGAGTTGAATTTTTTTACATAATATACCTAATAAAACAAGAAATTTTACTATTTTATTAAATTAATTAGTTTTTAACAAAATCAAACTATGAGCCCTATGTATTACGATTTCTAGAAGTTTATAATGATTTATTTTTATCTTGTGATTAAATTTACTTATTTGTTCGATTTTTACTAATTCCAAGTTAAAACTGTTATTTTCGTAAAAATAGGTAATAGCTAGTTTAATATAATTCATGATCAATAATTAAACTACATATTTTGTGAGTTTATAGGATTTTTTGTAGAATTAATCGGGCTTGTATACTATTTATTATGTATTTTCATAATATAAACCTATACATTAGCCTAATGTATGATATAGTAATTAGTCATAGTAAGATATTTGTTGAATTTGTAAAAGAATGATATTTTGGGAACATAATAGGTGCTATTCAGATTGGGAAATATGAAATTTTAGGATTTTTAATTTAGATTTAGGGTTTATTTGTGTTAATTACGAAATTATAATAATATATGGTCGAATTGGTAATACGAAAGGGTATTTTTGACAAAATTGATTAGTCTTGATTCTTAAGATATTTTAATAGTACTCAAAATAATGATCATGATGTTGTAAAGTTTATTAAAATCGGATAAGAAATGAATAAGATACAATTGGAATAAGTTTAGGGAAAAATAGTAGTAAAAACATATAAGAGTTTGGTATTGAACCATACATGACTTGGGATCTGTGCGTATTATCCTAGGTATGATAAGTGAGGAAGGGCTACATCGTAACGCTTAGGATTTTATGCTCCTATCAAGCTTAGGTAAGTGGATATTTCTATTTTCGTACAAGTAAGCTTATGTTTACTTGACTTGAAGTCAGTTATGTTGTGAATTATAATGATATATTGGATTGATTGGATACATGATTCTATTGAATGAGCGTTGACTAAGTGAAATGTTTCCTTGTGTATGATTGATTCATCGATATGTATTTTTGTTTGGAAAACTTAGAAATTGAACTGTTTTTTAGGGTATTTGCCTAAGTAAACTCTATGTGAAGGAATGTAATATAAAGCAGAAAAACAAAGTTGAAGTTGAGATAATTGAATTGTTTATAAAATTTGACTTGAGATTAGTGCCTAATACTGGGATATTGTACTGTTTATTGCATCCATGGCATGGTACGAAGGGATATATGAGTCAAGTCTCTGAAAGCTTAAAAACTATTGAGTTAGCTTTTAAGAATATAGAATTGTATTGTTTAACTTATTCTGTCCATATTGAGTGACCGATTATGTATTGGATTTTCAAGTCATGGTGGTGTGGTTTTTGTTGGGGGTCTTATTCTAAAAGCAACTCCTTATTGTCCCAGGTTCTTGGATATAGTATTTAGATGCCCGGGTAAGTTGACTAACTGAATGAAGAATTGGAAAAGTATAGGATATCGGTATCGATGCATGTCACGTGCATGAGCATGGCACGAATTTTCTACATAAACAGTTTGTATTGATAACTTAGATTATGAAATTGAATATCGTACAGTATTAATCTAGGTGAATATGTATTGTGCTTATTTGTTGTTGTCTTAGGTTCCTGGATGTAGTATTTAGATGCCTTGGTATATCAACTAACCAGATGAAGAATTGAAAAAGTATAAAATATCGACACCGATGCATGTTATGTGCATGAGCATGCCATGAATTTCCTACATAAACAGTTTGTATTGGTAACTTAAATTACAAAATTGAATATCTTATAATATTAATCTAGGTGAATATGTATCGTGCTTGTTCTGTATTTTGTTTTATCCACTTTTACTTAGCTTGCAGAGAGTTGAAGGGATACTTGTGTATCATCAGGTTATGAAGAGAATTGATAGGGTAATATTAGTTGAGAGAAAAAGTCTTTTGAGAGTGTGTAAGACGGAGTCATCCGCTTTTTAAGAAGTCTTGTTATGTTTTGATCTTAGTTCCACGAAAGATCTGTACATATGAAAAAAAAAGTACTATATTTTAAGATTGATTAAGTTTGACAGATATAATCTTTTGTATAAACAAGTGTTAAGCTGAATTCCGACGTAATACTATTTTATTATAAATACAATTTTTGTTGAATATTAATAGATATTCTTGTGTGATGGTACATCTTGTATTATGTTGAGATGTGACAATAGCTTGTACATGATCGCCGCCATTCGAAATCTTAGCTTTTATTGATATTAAATACTAATGCAATTAATTACAATTTATAACCGTATTTTCCATAACATTAATAATTACAATTTTATTAAAATTAAATTTTCTTCATAAATTTGCAAAAGTGAAAAAAGAAAAATGCAATTTCATAAAATAAAACCATATATCATTACAAAATACTCATAAACTTAAACTCTTAAATGGGTTCTCAATAGGGGATTATAGGTAAGGGTGCACGTACAACCATAACAAACATAAGTGATCTTATATTTCGTATACGAAGCCATGCCCTTTTTATATCAAGAATGTCTCGTATGTTTCCTCCCCCTCACACATTAGTTTATTCATTATTATACCATGCCATGACACTAATTGCACTACTAGCTTTGATCATTCTCTTTTCTGCATCATAGACTCCCTGGCCTGTTATAATATCGGAGCAAGAATATTAAATTTAAATCCTTGCACACTCAGTTTAAATCCTATTTAGTTAATTGGTCCATTTGACGGGTATTATAAATATAAAATGGGCCACTTAAAAGTTTAATATATAAATATAAAACCACACCATAGTTCGTGAGTTGAAACTTTAAAATGGATGAAACCTTAATAGTGGCTTCTTTTGATTTATTCGGAGCTTAGAACATGGAGTGTGGAGCTTTCAAACAACATAATCCCAGCCGAAGAACTTCAAGCTATTCGACGCAGTCATGGTGGCAGAGGAATGTAGGGCAGGATTACGCTTCGTTGTTCGAAATGCAGTAGGGGAGCTATTAGCAGCAGTTGCGCAACTTTGTTGTGGATACTAATTCCTTTTTGGTGTTCAGTAGTATCTATTTGAAGAGTAATCCTTCTTGGAAGGCAAAGCCAACCATTAAGGCTATTTTACGTTTAAAACCATGCTTTTCTTCTTGTTGTTTTTCATTAGTTAATCGCAAAACAAATGAGTGTGCAGAATGAGTAGCTAAGTATAGAAAAATGGGGAAGAGCATTAATTTTAGGAACGCTGGTCCCCCACCCCCTTTAGATAACCTTTTATTTTTTGATTGTGGTTCACAATGGGAGATTCTTAGAATCAATCGACAAAAAGTGCTTGAATTTTCAGCCATTTCTTTTTTCCTTGGTAATTGTGTGTTTTCTTTGTGATTGTGATAAAAATTGGTACCTACCAACTTTTTATAAGAACAGTATATTTCTTTTTTTTTCTTATAGTAATTGTGATAAAAAATGATAAAAATTAATACTTATCAACTTTTTTGTAACTTTTTAGTAACATTATTAGAAAATGCGTGTATGCACCAATGATTGAAAAATTAATCGTATATCCTAGATTGGTTATAACTCTCGTTCATTTATGACTACCTCACTCTTTTGTGTAAGCTTTTGCTCTTATTTTGTCTTAATAAATTTTTCTTCTTGGGGGAAAAAAGAAAAAAAAAAGTCATTTGGAGCTAAATTTAGTATCACATATTGTATTGCAAATGAATCATAAATCACTTTAATAACAACTACAACCTTGATCCCAGAAGCAAAGTTCAATAAGACTAGATGAAGTTGACAACATGTGAGATTAAGAAAGTGTTCCCTCCAAAACTATTTATAGGTATTTAAGAAATGTTAACAAATAGACATAATGAGAAGTAAGAGATTGTGTTGTAGGATCGATTGTTAAGAGTACTGGCACACACAAAAGAAAAATATGCACTCTAAGAAACTTTTATTTTATTTTTTTCATGTAAATTACAATGATAATAATTCACTTAACTAAGACATGTAGTGAGCTACGATTGATTCCCAAAGGACATGAACTTTGGTGTGACATTTTTACAAGTTTGCAATTCGTCTAACAAACCGTACACTATCACAAAGTAAAATTACTACTCATGTTATGAACATGTGGCTTCAAGAGCAAGCCTATATTCACCACCTTTGCATCCTGTCTGACCGAAGGTTGTCTCGGAAACATTGAGAGTGCATGATGCCTTGCCAAGGCATTGCTGTTTAATGACTGGGAGGGTATTGGGGGCTTCACATTCACCTTTTTGGAATGCTCCACACTGTCCCGTAGGTGCACCGAAACTAGCAAACCCAATATTTGATATGACTCGCTCACCTTGACATGATAGTTCTAGGGTATGCCCTTCACTTGCATTTGCACATATTGTTCCAACAGTGACGGTTTGAAAGCTGAGGTTAAATGGAGTGCCACCAAACTCCTCGAGTAGGACCAAAGTGTTGCTATCCTTTCGAAGGAAGGAACGAGGGATGTGGTACCTACAAATAATAGATACAAAAAGTTACAATTGAAGAATCCACGTTTTAAGAAAATAAATATATATATATTGATTTAAGAACCGATTCTTTATAGTTCTAGTGACAAACTACATGACCCTTGCCATATGACTAGCACAAAGCAAACCACTAACAAAAGCATTGGTATATGTATGCATGTAATAAACAGTTTATGTCTAGATTAGTTGCATATTGAACTTTCTGTTCGGGTGGATTTTAAATTTACCATCTCTGTGAAGGTTTTCCACAGTCGCTCATACACTTGCTATCTGAATATGCTCCACGAAAATCACAAGTCGAGCTACAACCATCTCCTTTGGCATTGTAGCTAGGCCAATAACGACCGATGTTGTGTCCATTAATCCAAGCAGCTCCTTTTCCTAGTCCTAACATGTCCATAACAACTGGGTCTGTTCCAGAAGGAGCCTTGAAAGTTGTCTACATGGAAATAGAAGGATAAGATAATTGTGGAATGATGGTTGTATGTTGATTAATTGATTATATTTTATTAGTTTATATTATTAGATGAATTAATCTACGTTCTTACCTTATACCACACAAAACTTTTATTTGATGGTATGTCGGTGGATTGCCACTGTGAAGCTTGGCGAGAATTTCCATCATAAAGACGATAATCTTCTCCACGAATTCCAACTTTATATGTCCAATTATTTGTTGATAAATCTAATATCGTCTCATTATTTGTACCTTTATTTCCAATTAACTTTACTGGCCCTTGAATACCAACCCTCGTTTCATCAAAGTGTCCACCATAGTTCTACTCAAAAATCAAGGGAAAAGATTAAGGCACATGTTAATTTGGTGATAACAGATGGAAAATTCAACTAAGCAAAAAGTTTCTTATAAATAAATCGACAACCTAGAATCTTAAGGAGATAAACAATAGTAAAGGAATTTTAGAATTTCTTCACCTGTAAGCCAACAGTCACACTAAGGAGAGAAATAGTATTGATTCCGGGCTTAAGGATGATTTCTTTCTCCATGTTGAAATTATAATTTCCGTTTTGAGCAAATTGGTTACCTGTTCATGTATATTCATTTGTTTAAGCATAGATACCCAAACAAGAAATGGATAATTTAGTCATTAATTTTTTCTTGTGTATGTCAATGTTGTGCACTTACCATTGTATTCCCCGTTGACAAAAGCATGAACTATATGCCCTAGAGTGTATACTTGCAAGGTTACGTCTGTGCCCCAAATCTTATCGCTCTCACTTATATTAACACTGATAAGAGAAAAAATAAAATGAAATCAGCTGTAAGGAGCGATTTAAACCCATTATTGCAGAAAATCTTACAAGTAAAATATTAGGAAACGACTTAGTTATGTTGATTCTCAAGGCGCTCTTGTCCCTTTCATTGCCAAATTGGAGAAATCAAAGTGATTTAGATAATCACGTCGCGATTCAAAAAAGGGCTAAATTTAATTACCTTGTTAAATACCATAAGTAGTCACTTGTATCATTTGTTACAGCTTTCTGCTCCATGAGTTGTTTCGTTGTCAATATACCACCTTTGATTTTACCATCTTTCAACTCTTCGGGTTGTTCGGCCCACCAAACCCAATTTAGCTTAGTAGGCCCTTGTCCATCGTTAGCTTTTTTAGAGTCCTTCACCATTATGGATGTTTGAGTATTAACCTATACCATAAAGATTGTACACGTATTAGAAGATGTGATTATGAAAATACCACCAATGATATATAGTTATATTCGATCTACATTTGAACTATTTATTGTATTTGCTTAAACGGTATAATTGAGATATTCATGTAGAACGCTAATTTATGTAGTAAATCCATTTTATATTTACCTTAGCTGTGTTGTAAACTTCATTTTTGCAATCAGGAAGGATTGAAATAGACCAAGCTGGAATAGTGAAATTCTTTCCGAAAAGGTTGATAGTGGCATCACTTCCATTATTTGCATTTGCCAAGAAGCAGCTTTGGTTGGCTTGGTTTGTATATATTGTTGCCTAAAATTGATCAAGGAATCATAAATCAGGGCTTGCATTTGAAAATTAGGGAGAATCCTTATTATAAAGTGTGTACCGAAGCCATATTTCCATAATCTGTATCATTCCAGACACCATAAGTGAGAGTTTTCTCTATTGATAAGAGTATGTAGTGCAGCTCCCTTAGATGTCCCCATTTAGGTTGGTTCAAGTTACCTAAAAACAAAATCTCGAGATAATAATTCATTTTTTCTTATACAAGAACAAAAGAAAATTACGTTGCAATGTATTTTTTTTCAGAAAAAAAAAAGCTTCTAATTTACCATATTCGTCTAAAGGTGCATCATAATCATACGATGTGGTGATATATGGCCCTCCTGAGGTTCTTCCAAAATTTGTACCACCATGATACTAGAACAAACAAAAGGATATTCAATGCGCATTGTACTGGTGGAATTTAAAAAAAAAAAATTATATTCTCGTGCTTGAAATACCATATAGTAATTTTGAAGTGTCCCCCTAGTTTGAAAAAATCTAGCAACTGCAAATGCAACATCTTCGGCTGTTCTATGTGGATTTGCCAAACCCCAAGCCTTGTACCTTTATCACGTAAATTAAAGTGTTGAGAATTCAAAGAAAATTTTTGAACAATAACAAAAGATAAAATTATAAGCATGATAGCTAAATTGAAAGGAAAGTTTTTACTACCATCCAGTCCAATTTTCGGTCCACATCTTTGGAGTACTTGTGTTTGTAGGAGAATAGTTATCGCAGTACCATCCATTGCATGTTTCTAGCTGAAAAAAGGTATATATAGAGTAATAAATATTACTAATAATGGATTCAAAAGTAGTTTTATATCAAATAACCTTAACATAATAAATTATGTATATACCATTGGTGTTGGAGCATTTTTTTGTTGACACATAATCCATGGAACGCCAATATGGAAATTTTCAGCTATGTTGGCACACCAATCTATATATAACTTCCCATCATTTCCATAAGCATCCATGACATTTCCATATTCATTTTCAATCTGTTGATGATTTCAAAATAAAGCAAAAAAAAAAAAAAAAAAAAAGAAGGAGTAATTTCAAGATAATTAGCTTTAATAGTAGTATAACTATAAATAAAATTAATTGTGGGAAAAGAAATAAAGCAAACTACAACTTTATCTTCTAACCTGAGCAAGAATTATAGGTCCTCCTTGAGATGCAAAGAGGTTTTCTCTCTTCATCATGTCTACGATCAAGGTGATAAAATTTTGCATTTCACGCTAAATTATTATTAAAAAGAAAAACAAAATAAGATATGGGAGATTTTTGCTAGGCATTAGACTCATGATTGTACCAAAATAAGTTATTAAATAATTACTTTAAACACGTCATTATTTGTTCTCAACTTGATGCCTGGAATATTGTGTAACCAAACAGGAAATCCTCTGGAAAAAAAAAAAATTATTGTATTAATTAGTATCTTTCTACTATATAAATTAGTTAACTATGAATTGATCATAAATACATAATTGGAAATAGAGAAATACTTTACCCGTAGTTCCACTCTGCACAAACATATGGTCCAATCCTAAGAATGGCATACATCCCCGCTTGTTGTATTGTCTTGACAAATTTCACAACGTCTAAATCTCCTGAAAAATCATACTAAAAAAGGGAAAAGAAAAATTAAGTTATATATTCATTTAATAAATGTCTCTTTGTTGTCTATTTTTTATTTTTTCGAGCAATCTAATGTTGTTTGGGAATTGAACTTTCTAGATCCTTTGGATCTTATTATGCAATAATTTTTTGCATTATATTATGCAAGTCTGCTTGATCAATTAGATTTGATATTATCATTAAACTAATCTTTCTCATTCTCTTGGAAAAATTCATAACATAGGCTTAAAAAAGAAAGAGAAACCTGTCGATATGTAGGTTCATGAGCATCCCAAAAGACGTAAGTTTCAATGGTATTGAGACCTCCTTCCTTGGCTTTTTCGATAAGATCACTCCACATCTATAAAACAGGTAATTGATGATATATTTCTCATATAATAATCTATTAAATTTACAAGACTAATATAAGTATAAATAATTTTGAAATTGATCAAACAATGGCATCTCCTTACCGTAGCAGTGCTTCGTGGATAGTGAATGGCTGCTCTTGAATCGTATGAAACATCAGTGCATGCAGCATTTGACACTAATCTTAAGAGAAAAAAAGCCAATGGCAACCAGCATAACCCCATTTTTCCCACCATATATGTAACACAAGTATAAAATGATCAAACAAAAATAATTATGTCTAGGATGGCTCGGTGTTACAAACTTATATAGGAAAATACTGGAAAAGGATCGGATAAATTTAGATATAAGTTTAACCTTTTCAATCTATCCCGCAATGAATTAAATCCAAACATGTGGATGGGATAAGACTATACCCTTAATTTATTCTATTCTTTGTTATTGGTGGTTGATATGACTTCTCATGGAATTTTTAGGAATGTGGTGCCTTGAAAATCTGAAGGATGTGCTTAGAAAGAGGGAAAAAAGAGGGAAGGGGGAAGAGAGAGAGAGAGTGTATCGTGCTCTACCTAGTTAGCACAAATATTTAAGAAGAATAGGGCTAAAGATAAGATTCAAGACCAATTAGTAAGGGATTCTTCAAAGGATAAGTAAAGGGTGTTGATATCTTGAGAATAAGGATGGGTCGAAGCGCTTTCCTTAGTCTCATATTGGAGAAGAGTAACATTAGTCATGAACATAATCTTAAGCAAATAAGACATGCTCTTTATGTTCTAGCTTATGCTCATAGCAGAATAGGAGGTCAAAAGACTAGAGTTTTAGGTAAGCATTCTCAATTGGAAGGGTCATAGGGTGAAGATCGAAAGTCAAGTTCGATGGTCTACCTATAGTATTGTTACTGCAATGAAGTTTAACTACCAAGTTCGAGAAAAGGAAAGAGAGGAAATGGCCATATGGCTAAGTTAAGGTCAATCACAAGGGGCTAAATTTCTAGGCAAGATTGGGGACTAAGAAGCATCATAGAGATGGATAACAAGAAAAAAGAAGAAGGAAAGATTATTCTAGCTCAAGTGCAGTTGGATGTGGTTAATTTGGGTAATAGAAGTGATAGAAGAGGAGATGGAGAAGAATACCAAAGAAACATTTTGAGTTGGAGAACCGCATGGCAAAAAATGGAAAAAACTCTAAGTGTAACATGAAATTCTCCTTAAGGGATAAACAAACAAGAGAGTAAAAGCATATAGAGTGCCTAAGCTATGGGCATGAAACCAAGAGTTTTTAGGCTTTTCGTTTTAGGATATCCAATATGCCTCCCTATGTTCAATTAATTGCTAACTTCATTGATTGTCATCCTATCGATCTTGGTGACTATGACTTGTGGATGATGCCAATCTTAAAAACATTTATAGCTGATTCAATAGTAGCTTCTTTTTTAACTTCCCATTTTTCCTAAATTTATTAAAATACGATGTTAAGAGTCAATTTCATCATCGACTACTGTCTTTTCTATAAAGTGAGTCCTTTAGTGATTGTTATTTTTTTTTTCCTCTTAATGGATTTTACATCAACTAAGGAAAGCTATTACATAGCTATATGTTTGCTTTGAGCACTCTCTGAGCCAAACAAGCTTCATCATGAAAGTGAGGTCTTAGAGTAAGGGTAGTGGGTTGCATACAAAGGTACAAAGAGAGTGCTTCTTGATCATTCTCTTAAAGAGAGAGAAAGCTCTTGTATAAGGAAGCCAAGTACACATCTTTTAACTTAAGTAAGATCTTGCAACTAGCTTCAACCAAAGAATTATGCAAGAACTTCATTACCTTTCTCATTAAAGTATACAATAAGAAATTGAAGGGATGAGACCCGATTTAATTTTTTTATTAAAGAAAATTCTTCTCGTGGTTAGTTTACTAACAACAATTGACCATCCCATCTATTCAAAATCATTAGAACTTCTTATACACTTGTCTAAGTAATTCAAATGAAACCCATGCTTTCAATTTCTGATATAATCTCATATCTGCATATAACAATATAATGATATTATTGTTAGATACAAATGTGTTGACATCAAAAGTTTTTATAGTGAAATAGTACACTTTAGTTTTAAATATATGGTAAGGATTATTGACTCAAATATATAAGAACAATAATGATAACAAGAAGGATGATTGTGATATATAACAAAGTAATATCAAATCCTAAAATTTCATAAGCTCTCTTATAAGAAAAACAAATGATTGTGACTACCTTTAAAACCATAGATTTATTTGTAAAGAAATACTTGGAGATTATAAGATTAGAGTGACAATAATAAAACAAGATTAAGACCATTTTGTTATCTGATGTAGCGTAAATTAAGATTATGACTAGAGGTGTATAAACAGGTTAAATAGGCTAACACAACCCGACCTACTTTGGCTCGTCCGTTAAATAGGTCGAGCTTATTTAGCCTACTTTTTAAATGGGTTAAAAAACATCGATCTTAAGCCATTTAAAAAGTAAGTTAAATGGGCTAACTAGTGGGCCAAAAGCGTAAATGTATTAAATGAGCCGGCCTAAATCGGCTCACTTTGGCCGCGGGTTAAACCAGGCTAAACTCATTTGGCCTGTTTTTGAATGGACCAAAAAACTTTATCCTAAACTTGTTTAAAAAGCAAGTTAAATAAGTCGATCTACGCGCCAAAACTCACTTACATACCTCTAATTATGACTACTTAAGAATTTCTCCAAAAATTGAAAGTCATTATAAAATGGACGGATACTATCATTGATGAATCAGATTGGGGCAAGACCTTGTACATATCATAATGCAAAACAAAAGTCCTTTCTGTTTGACATTAAGGGAACGTTGTACCGATAATTTCTTGGTTAGTGGTGCCTGTGGAAAGTATAGAAAGCAATGCATGGCTTGACTCTCAAGGCTTGATAAATAGAAATCAATAATGATTTCCATTACCAATGGTTTGCCCAAATTCCTACTACGAGGACATTATTGTAGTTTTTGTATGTTTTAGGCATGGTAAATAACTGGTTTGTACACCCCATGTACCTAAAATTGTGTACTTGTTATGTATGTCCATACTTTCGAATGCTAAGCCAATGTGACTATAGCATATGTGCATTTTTCTCTCATATATCATCTGTATGTTGTTCATTTGTTTAAGTATAGCCTGCGTGCCATCTATATCCCTCTAAATGGAAAAAAGATTTAATAGTAGTAATACACCATGTGGATTGATAGGTAACATATAAGTTCCAATAAAATTTTGATACATATTGGCGAAGGAATATACTTTCTGAAAAAGTACCAACTATATTTTCAAGTGTTAAAATTTTATGGATACCATTGAAGCCTTTCTCCTTTTAAGTAGGCTCGATAGTTCATAATGTATATGTTAATCGACCTTTTCGACATTTTTCTAGTAAAGGTGTTATAATCTCTCACAGATTTATTGGTGTTGCTCTTTTTTCCTTAGTAGGAGCAAGTTATGATAGAATACATCTTGTTTATTTCAACGAAATGGGTGGAATGGATGTTCCCCTCCCCAAAATACATTTATGCTAATTCCTATATTCTTAGTGATTACTTAATCAATTTTAAATATTAATTTGTATTCATTAATTTCATATGATTTTAATTTTAACATATCTTATTTATTATTATGTATATATTAAACATAATTTAAATAAAAAACAACTAAATTATTTAATGAATTCATTATAATTGGTTATTTAGATTAAAATTGCCACACTTTCAGGGGTACATTTGTTGTGGTAGTCTACCATATACTGCACAAAAGCGAATGATTAACTCCCTTGTTAATCAATAACCTTCCATAAAGTGTGCAACGCATGCTTCCTACTTCATTTACATCTATGATGTACTTAGTCTCCAGCAACATGAAAAGCAACTAAACATAATCATCAAGTATCATATAATATAACATAAAGACATGGTATGGTTGTCAAAATTATGATTTTACTGTTACTTTAAACATATAAAGTCGTCAAAATCGCATTAAATCATACAACCTTAATAAAATTATAAACTTGTAAAACTATATGTTAAAATTCATAATTTTACTAAAAGTTTATAAACAAACAATTTTATATCCAATTTAATTAAGAAAAATATCAGAAAAATATGTAACTATGAGACATAAACATAGGTCCCACCTGATAAAGTCTAGCCGGAATATTAGTTGTAGTGTCATAATAATAATGGCAATGGTTTGCTACTAAATAACCAAAATAATATTTAGAGAGTTCAAATGGGGAAAAAAAAAGTTTTCTCATGCTCTCAACTCCTTATAGACTTACCAAAGTCCTTGCTACTAACCTCAAGCATCGCTTATCCCAGTACTAATCAAAGGTCGTCTTGTATCAACAAAACACCATTATTGTCAAACCTAAGTTGACTCCTATAGTTTAACCCAGTTTGAACTGACCTAAGCATAAAATGGTTCAATTCAATCTAAGTCTAACCCCAGTTAAACTATTGGACTATGATTGAACCCAATTTTACCCTTTTAATATTTGACCCTCTCATATATTCGAGTCAACCATCTAGATTAGGTCTAATAGCATTATAAAATACTATGGCATATAAGCTAAATCCAGCTTATTGAGATATTCCTCATACCATACCGTCAAATAATAACAAATCAACTACTAACGATTATATGAATGCAAGATAAGAATATGTTGAACGAAATACATATATTTAATCTAAAACCTATATATAGCTTAGATTTACGTCCTCTATAGCCATAATTGGAGAAGTATGGCCCATTAAATCTAGGTTTCAGTTACCCTATCCATTAAACTGTTAAGTAATTCTCATTAAGCACTCATGATCACTTTATTTATTTTCTCTTCTTATTTTCTCTCGATTGCAAAATTGTAATGCTCTGGGTCTACATGTGAATAGCATACGCAACCTCACTCACCCCAAAAGGTAGCAGTCATGCCCTAAAGCGGCAGAGTTGTAACAGCCCTACCGTATAAACTATCCTAAGATAGAAGTTGGCTTTACAACCGCTATCTTATACCTGATCTACATAAGACATCCACGACTAACCCGCTTTGAAGTAAACAGTTTGTAATTTGAATAAATCATTTATCTAAGAAAGTGAGGAAATATATATATTCACTATAATTCAGTTATTACAATTAAAGTTTACAATATTTCCTCGTAATATATTTCTTAGTTATTACATTATTCAAAAATAAAAAGTTCTAAAGTAAAAGCTTAGACCTTAAAAATATATGTTTGTTCTTCAAATGTTTTTCCTCACTCCCCAGGATCCAACAATTGCTAGCTTCAGAGTAGTTATATGCCGCTTTTTAGCCAGCACCTGCACGACGTCTATAGGGATGTGAGCAACCACAACTTAGTAAGTTAGGATGGAGGACTTAAAATTATACGATAAACACAACAAGGTTATCAATCAACTTATTAAGTGCAATGCATATGCAAGCAAATGCCATCGCACGACGTTGTGCGGCCCGTCGTGAGATTAGAGAAATTGCGCCCGCTCTAATCCGGGTTGAGGAGTTGCCGTTAATGCAATAGCTCACAACCAAACCCAGGCTTGTGTAATGGAGATCTTGCTCCTCCCGCGACTACCTTCGAACCATTGACTTCACCCTCGCCGCGACCTCCTCACCTGTCACTTAGTTCGACTGAAGATGAAGAAGGAACCATTATGCAATCCTGTGCTATCTCTTTTGAAGGGGTCAGTATTTGGCCGGAGAATCCTAGGTTTCCCTTAATGGGTTGCCATGCATGTCCAATTATGATTACTGGTCGTATATTTGATTAAGTTCAATTTAGGGTGATCAATTATTTCATACAAATCATACAATACATGCCAGAACAATAAACAGAATTATAGCATCACCCATAATCAAGCACATGCACACAATCAACTATCTAACAAGCACAACTAAGCATAATCTCAAGCCTCCAAAAAATACAGCAACATATTAATCCCAACTTACCTCGACTCCTCGCTCACTCACTCAAGGTCCAACTTGTTCGGGCCATCGCCGATCATCCCTATAACACAAACATGGTTTTAGTTTTTCATATAACTATTATAGGTTCGTTTCATCCTATAACACTTATTGTTATGTTTTGTTTAGGGTTTAATATGCCTAATTATCTAAGTCTTAAGTCTTTTACAATTATTCTAGGTTTGGGGTTAGGTTCGGGTTCGGTTTCCGCATCGATTTCTAAATTAAGTTCTAGTTCGATTTCTAAGTATTATTTTATACTCGAACCCTATAAATTCATTTCAACTCATAATGTGAAATTAATCACATTATTTTTCGATCTCCTAAATACCATCATTATCTCTAATTAGTATTTTATTCTATCCGGTATACTTAAATCCTTATTAGTATACCGAATTTACTTCTGATATGAGAAATTTTTACATTTTTCATATAATTACATAAATTCAAGTCTTCTATCGATTTTATTATATATCCCTATTATTTATATAATATAAATTTTTATCTGAATGTTTTCTATTTATTATGTTTTCAATAATTACATATTATGTATTATCACTTATTATATATATAATACACTTCTAATATTTGTATCACTCTAATTATCACCTCTAAACATCAATTATCGTTTCAAAATTTCTAAATTCATCCTAAATCAGATTTTATTTCTAATTACCCTAATTTACAAAATTAACTTAAAATTTACTATTTTTCCCTATTACTCATTTACTACATAATTAACCTAATAATTACATCTAACATCCTAAATCCTACAAGTATCATACTCCATTAGATTTCAACATCCTAAAACATGTACTTATTCACTAAATCAGTAATTAACCATTTAATTACTTTATTAACCCTAAATTACCCATTTTATGCCTCATTTTAAGGTCTAAAAATTATCTAAAAATTTCAAAAATTAATTTTTCAAAACGGGCCTCATAGCACTATTCTATGTTATCTAAGTAGTCTACAAAAAAATTTTGGGTTCAAAATTACACTCCTAAGATCATTTATTTCTAAACTGAAATATTCTCAATTTTGCACGATTTCTTAAGGACCATATATTACAAAACATATTTTCATCAAAATAATATTTTTCCTAAAAACTACATACAAAAATATTCTAGAATAACAAAATTCATAATTTTCTAAGGATATTTACTATTATTAAAAAAATTACATAAAATCAAGCTGAAAATCGGACTCACCGATCTGGGTGGCTCCGGTCACCGCCGGCCACCGTGGCCTTATCGGCCGGTCTGGGCATTGCCACCATCGTGTGGTGGTGGTGGCCGTCTACTCTCAGCTGCTCGTTTGGTGTGGGTTCCCTTTAAAGGCCTTAATTGCACAGTTTTTCCTATTTTTGTTAACCCTAATTTTTCTCTCAATTTTCACCTCTCCCTAATTTTATCTGATTTCTAACTGTCCAAATGAGCTTTTGAATTTTTCTTGCTATTTATAGGGTTTTATGGTAATTAATGTACATTAAATTGGACAAGACATTGTCCAAATCTCTTAATTTTTGCCTTTTAAGTTGCCCCAATTTAATTAGCTGATTTTTTTCTTATTTTTCCCAGCTGCCACGACCCAATTTTGGATCATTCTTTATTTTTCCTGATTTTTCTTGATTTTTACTTAATTAATTATGAATTTTCTTTAAGTATTTAGTATTATTTTAGCACATTTCACGTATTTTAAGTAATTACGCATATTTATATCTACATGTAAGTTCATATATAGTACAAATAAATATTTCTAAATATATATTAGGTCATTCTATGATTTTTAGTATACATATAATTTATTTCTAGCGATTCATTAGTTATCGGAATGCATTTTACGTATTTTCGATAAATAACGAGTTATATATTTAAAATTTGGAATTTTTATAGTCTTTTATTTTGTTGCTTATTTTCTTAAATTCAAACTTACCGAATTATTTTTACTAATATTTTTAGCTTTATTTTATAATTTAGGTTCGATCGAGTCTTTTAACCGATCGAAATCTCAAATGGCTAGTTGTGGGGCTTACAGTAGCCTCATGCACATGGCCTTTAACTAAGCGGTTGGTGTCTCTTAGCGCCTAAGCATTTTGCAAATCAGGGTAAGACCATGTTGTACGAGTGCACCACACTAAAACATAATTACAATATATGATGACAAATCCTGCAAAAACCCTTCCATTCCAACTGCTTAATGTGACAACCAAAATTATATATGAAGATTCATGACATGCATGATCATTTGATTTAATTAAGCTCATTTAAGTAGCCAAATCAAATAACGTAAACAATTGCAGATCAATAGTATTATGCATATAATACAACAATCATTTTAGTTCACATATTTTAATGTAGTTTGGTACACCAAAGCATACAAGAATCAATCACATCCATGTTACTCGAATCCTTAAGCAACCAATCAATTTATCTTAAATTTATGTGCAACTAAAGCTATAGGCACATGCAAGTATAGTAATCATCAGAATTCTCACTTGGCCATGTTGCTATATGGATCATTATAGTCCTTTGGCAACTCCAAATCAATATCAATATCACTTGACAATAAGAATGTAATAACACTAATAAGATTTGGGTAAACTATCTAATTCTTTAACTTAAATTGACAATAATCCTTTCTTTTAGCTAGTTTTGCCTTTTGGTCATAACTCTTTTCATTTTAACTCCATTTTTTGTGTTTTTATAGTCAATTTAATACATTTTTAGACATACTTTCATGTGTTGGGTTCCATCTTAGTATTTGGGACCGGCAACAATAGGGAATGGCTAGGTTAGATTCATTAGCCAATGAGTTCTTTTTTACTTTGTTAGTTTTGGGCTTGTTTATGGGCCTAAACTTGTAATTCTCATTTCTAGCCAACTCTTATCACTTATTCGGCTTTTTATCTTATATTTAGGCTTAAGAAATTTAGATGGTCCATTTATATCTTTGGCTTGACTTATCCCTTTACACCTATGGGCCTAAATGAGTTATTTAGTTAGTTTAGGGCCTAATCTTAGGCTTAGGCCTATAATGGGCATTTCAATCCAATTAATGGGCTTTGATGAGTTTTCACTTATGACTTCAAAATAAATTGAGTTTTTGATCAATTGGTTTTAAGGCGCTTTAGGTTAAGTTTTCAAGTCCCATTTGTGGATTTAAGCCTGGTTTTAATCTTAGGGTCCTAAACTAATGTTTAGCCTATCCAAGTAAGTCCTAAACCTTCATTAATCATGCTTCATCATGGTTTTGCACTTGGAACCAGGTCTAGTTCGAACTTTCGTGGGCCTTAATATTATTTTTTAAGGCCTTTTTGGTGATTTTAAGTCTAATCCTCCATCTAAGGCCCTAAGCCATCATTCAACCAACTAGTTTAAGTCTTAATTTTTCATTACTCATTGTTAAACATGATTATATGTCAAAATTTTAAAAGTGACCAGCTTTATGGACCTCCATTGTGGCATGGCTCTAAGGTAATTTAGGGTGGTTTTCTAGAAATTACACACTAAGCTAACATTAACTATTTCTAGATGATCTTATAAGTGAGATGACCTATGATTACATGATAAAATCAAGGTAAACCTAAGACATATACTTATGCAATTTGGTTAAGTGAAGGAATACATTACCATAAATTTCAATGCTTTAAAAATAACGATAGTTTAGACAAGTTATAGGCTTGTTACCGCTAGAAAATTATAATGTATATATACAAATCCAAATCAAATTGCATGTAGATACAATGTTTATAGTTTGAAAATCATGATATATCTATGAAGTAAGAGTAAGATTTGTGTACTTAAAATTAGAGAAAATCCATCTAGCAGTAGTGTTTTTCTATATAGGAATGTGAGAGAAGACTACTTTATTCTTAATAGGAAACTAAGGTAGGTTAAGATTGTTTAATGGTAGAGAAGTTTTTATATTCTTATCAAATGAGAGTACAAACCTCTCATTAGACAACAAAATAAGTAGCCCTACCTATAATAAGCTACCCACATTAAAAGCCCAATTACAATATTCATATTAGTCAAGATGCTATAATTAAATAATAATTTCACAAATGATGTATTAATGATTCAAAAGAAATGTTCTAAATAATTGATTAATGTTAATCCAACATAATAAAATAATTCAACATTGACTCATTTGGATAGCATTAATCAATTATCAGAAATATGTGAATTGTTATGTTGATAATGTCAATCATGGTCAAAGCATACATCAACCGATGGTTTAAGGAATATAAAGCTTAACATTGCAAAGATAATATTGATAGGGATATATATATCATACATGTTAATGAGCTTATGTTTCACATAAAAGAATGATGAACAATAAAAGCACAATTAAATAAAACAAATGTGTCATCTTAAAGAATAATCCAACCATCTCAATAATGTTACAAGAGATATGATAATAAAAGTGATATTATCTTATACATATTAATGTGGCACCATATAGTTTTGACATATAAAATTTAAGGCTTGGATTGGTATTGTTCGACTTAGGCTAAATTTTATAATGAGGACATGAAAGCCAGGTGAAGTGACCTTGTAAAGTTTGTTTTTAAAAATTGTTTATGAGAACTTTTCTTTAGCAAAATATAAATTTATTGATATACATCATTAATTAGTGGAAACTCATATTGTGTTCTAAAATATAACAAGACAATATAAACAAGTTATTTAGCTCAAGTGGAATATAATATGACATAAGGTGATATCTAGAGAATATGTATGCTTAGTAAGTATGCATAGTTAGCAATATGTATGCAAGTATGTTGACATGAATAATTAAATAATCTGTAAAACATACTCTAATTTATTAATAAAATTTAACAAATGGTTAATAAAATATGTGGCCCCAGTAAATGGTCGTCGCTGGTAAGCATTTTGGGAGTGAAACAACCCAAGGAAGATTATCCTAAGCAACACATGTTTGACTGTAAACTTTGTAGCAAATTGCTTGTAGACACACGCAACCGCTAACACCTTGGAAAATATCGAGTCGAGAGGGCAAAAGGAATTATTATCAAATATGACATTATAGGGGTATAAGGCAACAATGGACAGGAAAATGAAAGAAAAATATATGGATGACGTCTTGTAGAGGATAGGAGCCATAGGGAAGATTGGAACTACAAAATTAAGGGAATAATATAGCCAAAATTGAAGGTAATAAGTTTGAGAAAATTTGGAAATTTCTCCCCAAAATTACCACTATGCTACTAGAAGCTCGATTATGAATGTATTTGACCTGGTGCAAGCCTGAAGCTACCGGTATTGCTCTTAGGGAAAGCGGAAGTAGAGTCGATCCGTGAAAAGATGAGGTTCCAAAGTCTTCTGGGCGTGAACAATAGCTATTAAGGTGAATAAAGGATGCTTTAACTACTGGATAAAGAACAAGGTTAGGCTAAATGAGTATCTAAGAACCTTTATTGATTGCTAAACGTAGTTTCATGTTATTGGGTGACTTAGTATTTGACTATCGGTTCTCAATCGGTGTTAAAATAGATGTGATGGGGAATGAATTAGTGGAATTCAATGTTGGTGGTGGTTATGGTACTACTACTGATAAACTGTAAGTTGGTATGTTATGTATAGTTTCTTGAGTGCTCACTCTTACAACAAGATCGATTATGGTCACACAACTGTTTAGATGATTGCTTGGTGATGATTGGGATTCATTTCAATTATTTGTATGAGACTAACTTTGGTTTTTCTAAGGTAAGTATGCTTGGGAACTTTATGATTCATGTTTGGTTGAGACTATAGCATTACTTGATTGCTTGAGTATGAATTACTTTTGAAACATAATCCTATGATTTCTTTCGATACAAGTTAGTTCTTCATTGCTCAATTTGCTTGGTCATTTCCTTGGTTATAGATTGCATCCGTGGCATGGTATGAAAGGACCCGAGGGTCCTTATTTTCAAATCTTGCTTTTTATAAAGTTAGTTTTTAATTTGAAAGCTCGGTTTTCATCATCTAGCAGCATCTAGATTGCTTTTGGCCGGCATAGAGTCACGTAATACTGCTCTTCTTCTATTTCTTAGTAATGCTTAGTATAGAGTTACTTGGTGTTGTGCTTCTATTGCTCAATCTGTGCTCGGTTATTTGCTCGGTTTGACCCGCTAAGTGTTGCTCATCTAAGATACAAGCCAGTTTATAGTACGTGCATTAGCATAGCATCCCTGTGTTGCAAAAATGTTAGGTTTGTGTTATAATTTCAATTAAGACCATAGATATTGTGTTGCTTGATTTGCTAATGTAGTATTCTTATTGTTATCATAAATTTCAGTCATGAACAGGGATATGTGTTGCTTGACTTGTAATTGTTGCAACATAACGATACTTTGGTCTACTCACTTCACTTAAAATCCTAAGTTATAATTTAACTCATTTTTTTTCTATGTATACCTATTATGTACTAATAATTCTTTCTACCCTATTTTGGAGTTCGGATGTTAAATTAGATTCTAGTTTTGATTCTGAAGTCTTAAATATGCTTGAATCCTAATGTGAAATTAATCACATTAAGCTCGAGTATGCTAATATCTTATTGGGTCTTAATTTAGTATTTTAAACTATTCGGTACATGCTAATCCTAATTGAGGTACTGGATTTATTCCTAATGTGAGGAAATCGTACATTTTTTATATAATTACCTAAAATTAATTTTTGTTTTCAAATTTAGTATATTCTAATTTTTATTATTATATTATCTAAATAACCCTAATTTTTCATATTTATTAAGTTTCCAATTCTACATATTCCTAATTTCTTATAATTACAACCTAATTCATAAATTAATTACACTTAATACTCTAAAGGCTAGGATTAGGTTTTCACAACAGAGATTAACATCTTTAAACATATAATTACTATCTAAATCAGTAATTAATTACTTGATCACTTAATTAACCCAAAATAACTCAATTTTTCCATCATTTTAAGGCTAAAAATTTACTTAAAATTTTCAAAAATTAATTTTAAAAAAATGTCTTCATAACACTATTCTATATCACTTAAGCATTCTATAGAAAAAATTTAACCTCTAAACTACACTCCTAAGCTTATTTATTTCTAGTTCTAATCATACTCGTTTTTGCTTATTTTATTATGAACCGTATATTTTCAAATGTGATTAAACTTAATCACTATTTTTCCCTAAATCTATATATAATAAAACCTCAGAATAACAAGTTTCATAATTTTCTAGGCAAAATAACTAATTTTAAGAAATTATACAAAATCGGAGTAGATAAGAGACTCACTTAGTTTGATGCCTTTTGGCTGTCCAACACCAGTTCAGGTGTGTTGGCCGATCTAGACGGTGGGTCTGGAGTAGGGTGGTGGTGGCTCGGTCCCAGGTAGTAGTGGTGTGTGGGTTTGGCTCACTAGCCCTAACTGCACAGTTTTCCTTTCTCTTTTTTTTTTTTTTACTCTTGTTTTTCTCTTAAATTTCAATGCTCTCTATTTTTCTCTAACTTCTAACTATCTAAAGGAGCTCTGTAAAATTTTTCCTTATTTATAGAGCTTTGTGGTAATTAATTTGCATTAAATTAGATAAGACATTGTCCAAATCTCTTAGTTTTTGGCTCTTATGTTGCTTAATTTTGATTAGGCAATTTTTTTTCTGCACTTCCTGACTTGCCACGACCACATCCACCTCATTCCTAATTCCTCGAATTTTTTTCTGATTTTTTTCTTAATTAATTAATAATTTTCCTTAATTATCTACTAAGTTTTTAGATAATTTAAGAAATTTTGCGTATTTTTATCTATACGTAAATATGTGTGGTGTACTTATGAACATTCCTAATTATTATTTAGGTCATTCTATAATTTTTGGTATACATATAATCTATCTCTAGTAATTTATTAATTATTAAATTACACTTTTCGCCTTTTCGATAATTAACAATTATTATACTTAAAATTTGAAAATTTTATAGTCTCCTATTTTATTATTTATTTTCTTAAATTCAAGTTTACGAGGTCGTTTTTATTAATTTTTCTATCTATAGTTTATAATTTGAGTTTGATCGGATCTTTTAATCGATCGTCCTAAACTTTGTGTTTTAAGTTCAATCCTATAATCACTTGGCTTAACTTTAAGACTTATAGGAGCTCTAACCACCATCGGCCAAAGAGGCCTTGTCGATCGGAGTCCCTTCGTCCCCGACCTTCAATCATCTAAATGATTCGACAATGGACTACCCTTAGAACCATGAACCAAAGTGACTAATGCCATCTCCATTATTTTCCTTATTTCTTTAGCATTTTCTTTGAAATTCACTTGATTCCTCTTGAATCTTAGCTAATAACCTCCCTATTTTATCTACATACAACCAATATCTAGAATAACATTTGGAGAAAGTAAGTGTCTTAGTTAGTAGAGCTCCTAAAGTTAAAGAGAAAAGTAAACGACTTTTCAAGTTAAGTACAATTGTACTTAAAGGATGGTACATTTTAGTGATTATTGATTTGAGACATAAATCTAATAGCTCATAAAAATCAGGTGTCATAATATTATAATACCCTTTAAATACTAGATGATAAAACTCTAATCATCAAAGCGCCTTTAACTATAGTAACTTAAAGTATGTTGAAGTTCTAAAGTTAAACATGTTCAAGCTAGGTTGATGCCTAAATAGATGACTTTCTAGGAAGTTATTGCACCAAGGGATAAAGCTGTGCAACGTTTTACACCAAAGTAGACAAAAACTCAATAAGAAGAGCTCTAATTAGGTTATTATAAGTAGTATTAGAGTAGTCCACCAACTAGAAGGGTAAAGTCCCTGCCTTGTGGTGGTCATGAACATGTGTAACAAAGTTGATAAGAATGTCAGTTCTATATGGGGGATGGATTGTAATACCCCTTAAATACTAGGTGATGAAAACTTAATAATTAAGGTGCCTTTTTATGTTATGGCTTTGAGTGCATTGAAACTCTAAAGTGAAGCATACTCGAGCTAGGTTAATCCTTAAATTGGTTACCTCCTAAGAAGCTACTATACAAAGGGATAAGGCCATTATGTATTCCATGCCAAAATAGACAAAATCTTGGTGAGAGAGGTTTCGATCGGCTCGTTACAAGATGTTATAATAATCTATAAATATAAAATTTCTGACTCTAACTAACCTAAAATATCAAAAGACTTAACCAAACTCTATGGTTCCAAGAAACTCTAATAGTTAAGCCTTTAGTTAATAGATTTGTTAAAATTTTCTCTATAACCAGATGCTCAATTTGAGTATGAAACATTGAAAATTTCTCTTTAACATACAGATATTCTATATCAAAATGTTTTGAGCAAAAAGAGTCTCTATTGTTTTTGAGAGAAATGTATAGTAGCAATTTTGTCACAATATATCAGAAGTGGTCTATATATGCTTTCAACAATTTGAAAGTCATAAATTAAAATAATTTTAGCCACATGGTTTAACAAGTAGCCTCATAATAGACAACATTATTTAGAAGCTTTTCCATAAAATAGCTCCTTCTGCTATTATAAAAATAAAGCCAAAAGTAGACCTTTCAGTTGTTAAGGCAACTGACAAAATCTAGAACAATCAATTAACTGAAATTGATTTGACTTCATATGGGATCGTTTCCATTTTAATTGTCTCCTTTAAAAAAAAAAAAAAATTGATGACATTGAAATTTAGAAAGCTTCTTACATTCTTGAATAAATGCAACACATGGAACCAAGAATGCATGTTAAACTGCTTAAGGACATTTTTTATATATACTCTTTAAGACAAGTCTAGAATGCCACATAACCTATCATGAGAAATAGAGCCTAGAACAACTAAAACACCACTAAGGTCCTTCATGTCAAGTGGCTATTCAACATCTATTTTGTCTCTATCAAAAGTTTAATACTACTAATAGCAAGAAGTATGTCATCGACATATAAGAAAAAAAATTATAAAATTGCTCCCACTAAACTTTATGCTAATGCATTAATATGAAGCATTTTTCTTGAAGTCAAGAGAAGTGACAAGCAGATCAAACTTTAAATACCATTATCTAGAAGTTTGTCTTAGCCAAAGTGGACTTGCTAATAAGAGTTGCTTGCTCTTTTTCTCTCAAAACTAAATCTATGTTAATGATGGCTAAGTAAAGATTTAGAGATTCCTTCAAGTCCTTAAAGTTGGTCACATTCAAGAGTTTGACAAAATCTAATTGCATATGCAAAGAGGCTAGCATCAAGTCAACAAAGGAAACATTTAATATGCACAATGTTATCATGCAATTGTAGAATTAAAAGATCTCATATGCATAGCTAAACATGCTCTTAATACAAATTTCTTATTATGATTCACCTAAGGATCTCAAATCACAATAAATACAAAATATAATGGTACAATGTACAAATCTTATATCACCAAAATTCTAATATTAATAGGGTACTCAAAACAAAAATGACATAAGCATAGAGCTAATAGTATGTTATATTAACAATAAATCTATCATGACCTTAAGGGGAGTCTAATATGATTATTCAAAATTTTTATATCACATATACATCCATAATACAAAAACCACCTTACAAGTCAAATATTAGAAGATTCTAAATGATTAATCATTAAGGATTTCGATTTTTAATTAATTAACTTGCTATAAAATATAAATGACTATGGATATTTGATATTTCACAATCCATCAGAACTGTAGAAAATCAGTATCTTCTACCGAATACTAAGACAAGGTAAAACAACTCGATAATTTATAAAAAAAAAAATACTATATTATATATAATCTTATCATATAAATATTTTTTACATAAATTATTTATGTACTAACTATACACATTTCAATTAACTTTAACATTATCAAACCTATCTCTAGTTTATACTCTGCTCTTAAGATTATTCTAATCCCTGTTTAAAGGAATCTACAAAAGAAACTATAGGAGAACGACTAAACGATTGCTTAGTGAGTTCGTTCCTCATTATTACCGTTGAAGCAAGTTATCAAATATTATTAGAACACATGCAATCTATCTATAAGCGAAATGAATATATACGCTGTGAATACATACGCAGTAAATGCAAGCAACACAATCATAGGAGTTTAGAACTATGGAAGGTGTAGATTTGCGTCATATATACGTCGATTATCCTTTGTACTTACTCGTAAGGAGCACCTCACCTTAATCGCATGAGGCTACTTGAGAATACCGTCCTTCCAGACAACACTCGACTATTACCTTAGTTAGGAAACAGTAATCAATATAAGTGGACCCCAACTAAGGCCATCCATTGAACATATCTAATGCTCCTCGGGCACATAGAGTGAATCCACCTACTATTCAAAAAATTTTAAAGCTCTACAGGCACAAATATGTGAGTCCTCTCGCAATTAATTAGAGATACTATACTAGCTTTGCCTTAACGATAAAAATATCATTCATGAGCACTATGAGTCCTCACAAAAATCATACAAAATATATTTAAGATTAGAAAACATTTTCCAAAAATACTTTTCTAAAAAATTTGCAAAGCTAGCACTCACCATCAGTATACAAATTGGGTTATAGATATGTGACAAATATGATAGGTCATTTTAGTTAGATATTTACATTTACTGTTTTAAGGAAGCGAGCATACGGATGATAGCACACAAAGCAATCGATCATTCAACAAATAATCAATAACCCTTTCTTCGTTTGAACGTCACTCATAACTTTAAGGCTATTCCAACATAAGGTGCTGCAAAATAGAAGGATCTTATCAACATCCATGAATGATAAATCATAGATCAAATTGCCGAATCGGAAAAATTGGGAGCTATCATATAGCTTTCTATCAGCTAAGTTCACAAGTTAGAGATAAGTGAACTCAAACCGCTCTGACCCCCCTAGCTGATTCTACTACGGAGGCCAACAATAGACAGTAACTCCACCTCGAACATAACTTAGAACTTTTATAGTACTATGCTCTCGAAAGAGTAACTCTTCTTACAATCTCAAGGTTGTTAAGTGGTTTATCTTAAATTTTCATCCACATATAACTTTTTCGTTTTAACTTTGATTTTTATCATTTTCGAATGTATATTTATGTAACGGGTCCTATTTTGGATGTTGTGACCTGTAATTTTTATTATGGTCTAAAAATATTGCAAATTTTATTATTTTGACCAAAATAATTATAATTTGTTATTTTAAGCTTTTCTTTATATATTTATGGCTTAATAAATATCTAAATTTTATATTTTTGTAATTTTCTTATTTTTAAGTATATTTTATCATGATTTATGTATTTTGCTATTTTTAAGGTTTAATACTTATTTAATTCATTTTTACTATTTTTATAAATTTCTAATTATTTTATTTTTATTTTTAATTACGAATTTAATTAAAATTTATCAAATGCTGATGTAGTAGCATAGGAAGGTTTTACATGTCATTTCCGTAAATTTTGCATATTTTTCAATTTTCCTATTCTATATTTTTTTACTTAATATTTATATATTTACATTTTTTTGTTATATTTTATTAAATTTTGCAAATTAATCCATTTTCTCTTTGTTTTTGAAGGCTTACAGCCTATACACTTATATATATATATATATATCTAACTTTATTTAATAATTTAATATTATAGTATATTACACATATACTATTTAAACATACTCTTATACTTATACATACTATACTGCTAATATACATATTTTTATATGTATATATATACTTGTATACTTAGTTTCCCCCCATTTATTTATACATAGATTATACTTATATTTTTGTACTTTATGCATACATATATAACCGACCATAGATACATATATATATATATATATATATTAAACATAATAATATACAACTACCATATACACATATATATATACATATACATAAATCCTTTTATACCAATTACTTGTAGGATCATATATAATATATATGTACACATGGTATACTTATACATATATAAACACGCATAATATAAGAAATACTAACTTTACATATCTTTTTAATACATGTACATAGAGTCTTCTAAAAAAAAAAATTAATAAGATACATGTAAATTTCATTAAATATCCTATAATACATAAAATTCTACAAAGATACATATATATATATGAAAAAGTACATATAAATTACCATTACAAAATAAATATAATATACATACTACTTATTTACTTCTCTTGATAACTTGATGAATATTTGATTTAAGAGCTTCTTCCTCTTCTTATGATTGTTTGAGAAACAAGAAAAAAAAATTAAGAGAGAAAGTAAATAGAAAAGGGAAAAAGAAGAGAACTTTTCGGTGGAGTTGTGTTTATTTTTTTTGGAAATTGACTTTGGAAAAGAAAGGGCAATTTAAGAAGGAAGGAGTGTGTGTGTGACCGGCCAATAAGAAAAAAAAAAAAAAGAAATCTAAGTGAAAGAAAGAAAGGAAGATAAGAGTGCATTAAATTGATTTGATTTGTGCTTATCAAATATCTTGTCCTTATCTCCTTAATTAAACACATGTAGGAATACAAAACACACACACAATCAGCCGAAAACGTTTTAGAATACAATGCGGAGGGAGAAAAAAAATTAAAAGAAGAAAAAGGAATAAAAGAAAAAGTAATCAATTGGTTTTCTAAAATGTAAAATTATAGAATGAATAATAATTAGGAAATAATATTCATAATTTTATAAAAATTATTAATTAATTTGTCACCCGTTATGTTTATAATATTTGAGAGTTATCTCAACTCATTCGTTAATAATTTTATGCGATTACTTAGTCAAAACTTATATTAAATTAGAATTTTATTACTGTTGGAGTAAATTTATCCATCATATAAACTTAAAATTATAGTTTTAGGATTTTTCTCAAGTTCGAGTTCAATCTCGGATTTTTACGCTTACATAGGGTTTAGTGTTTCTGTAAGTGATTAAAGTTTTAATTGAAATCTTTAAAGTTTTTCTCATTCATATTATATTCAAGTTCAAAATTTTAATTAGTTTTAAATCTATTAACTTTGTTGACCTAGTGTAATTACCTATAATATTTAAATCGATTTGATACACAAAAAACTAAATTTGAGAGGTTTACAAAATCACATTAATAATAACACACTGATAGGTATAATTATTATTAATGCAATATAAATTACAATTATAAAATATTAAATTATTTAATTCACACAAAATTTTGCATAATTTCATCTATGATTGGTGAGCTCATAACTATACAAAATGATAACAAACATGCCTAACAAAATGTGATAATTCATATAATGTATAGGGCATTTAATCAACATATAATACGATATTTGATTCATATAAAGGACAATATATATATATATATATATATATATATCTTAAGCCCATAATCATAACATGAATAATCAAAATAATGATATGGTAGAATACAAGGACCATGTCAATTCACAAACCTTACATCATATATCATCTTAGTTAACATTACCCATTAGCCTGTAGTACCAAATAAGGGTAAGCGAACATAGGATGGGTAAGGTTTGAGGACTTACTTATACCCTACCTTGTAAGGTTTCCAAATTTTTATACTCTGAACCTACTCTGTGGTACCTTAGAATAACTCGGTACCCTTTGCCTTATAAATTTTATAGGGTACAGGTTTATGTTGAATGCATATTTAATATCAAACTTATGACTTTGCTACAACTAAATCGACTAGTGATAATTTGAAAGGAATTAGATCTTATAGTGTAAATAAATAATTTCATAATCCATATATAGAAGAAGTTAAAAAACATATATTTTTTAGTGGCACAAATAACTTAAGAATTGGGTTGTTTTTAAAATCTTACTAAACTTAGGTTAGTAAAAGAGGAAAATGACGTTGAAAAAATGGCATAGTAAAAGAAGAGAGAGGTTTCACCTAAAAAGTAAATAAATATATAAAAGAAAGAGGGACTAGATAGTAGACATAAGTGACATGTAATCTCAGGCTTTCATTATAAGTTAGGTCTTTATTATTATTTTCTTTAAAGTTGACAAGAAAAGACAATATTTATATTTTATTTATTAATATTATTCAATTATTATTATAAGGCGGGTATTGGGTACCTTGGAATCTATACTTTATGTTCATTAGAGTACATGTTTCGAGATGGGTATAAGGTACCTTAACTTTATATTCATACCCGTACCTATACCCTAACCTTATTTTATTGGAGCAAGTTTTGAGTAATTATATAGAACTTACCTTATAGAGTAGGGTTCAAGTTGGTATACTATATAGCAGGGTTATTTGCTCACCTTAGTACTAAATAATATTTTTATTTAGTATTCAATGTTAAATGACAGTCCTTCAAAAGCTTTAAAGAAAGTAGAAAAACAATTAGGCCTTTTTTTTTTTAGCTAAACAAAAATTATAGTGAGTTAAACAAAGTGCCTGAATATGATCTAATAGCATTTCTCCATCCTTAAAAGGAATATTTTTATTGCAACACCATACAACACAAAAGCAAACTTAATGTCTCATTTCCACTTCTTATAATTAACACCTTTTAGAATTTTAATGGTAGTAGTTCATACCAAAATTAACTTTAAATTACAATAAAAATGAAAGAAATTAGTAAATTAGGTAAACAGTTAATTTTGCTCTAAAGAGATCGTTAAATGGTTTTAATTATCTCAAAAGTCCATCATACTATTAAACCCCTACCCTCCAAGAAGTGCCCATTTCTCTACAAAACAATGAAGCGTATCCTAATTGGGGAAATTATGTCATAGCATAAAATATAATGATATGAAGTCGTATTAGGTAGTCATTATGTTATCAATCTCTTGGTAGACAACTTGGTTGGTGAAATTCCTGATGCTAAAGAACTGCAACCAAGAAAAAAAAATGGTGGAAAGTTTATCAAATGGTAGTTACCTATGGAATACAGAAAGTACATAATGATATTGCCAAACCTTATAAAGACGGAAATGAACATAAGTGTAAGTCTTGAATCTACAAAAACAAATAGTAATTTGGTTGTGACAAAATAAATTATGAATGCATAAAGGGAAAAAGTAATTCAAATTAGATCTTACTGCAATAATAGTTGAGCTTTATAGTACTTCATCGATCAAGCATGACGTATAGGTTGTACTTGTTGAATAGAAGGATTGTCATCTT
The DNA here is from genome assembly GCA_024138015.1 of Lumnitzera littorea. Taxonomy (NCBI): domain Eukaryota; kingdom Viridiplantae; phylum Streptophyta; class Magnoliopsida; order Myrtales; family Combretaceae; genus Lumnitzera; species Lumnitzera littorea. Next base: position 4,958,782 of record JAMXBB010000007.1, on the reverse strand, counting down.
TGAAGGTACTTAACCATATAGTATTAGGTAAATTATATATATATATATATGTGATATTGAATATCATCCATATTATAGTGTAGAAGTAAATGGTACCTCTATTTTTGAATTTTTGCAATCTTTCGTCTAATCATCTTAATGATGGTTCACTTGTCAACTTTAATAGAGCGTCTCCAACCAAAAATAAAAATCCTCAAGTAATTTCTCTATAAGAGAAAAAAAAAATCACATGAACATGGTTTACCTATCTTAAAAATAAAGGCTTATGAAGATGAATGCATATGAAAGGAACAGTTACTGTAAGGGGGGATCGTAGTGGACATATAGTGCAAATCTCCAAATAATCACACAAAGCATCAGTAGGGCTTGCAATAGTGCAAAAATCCTAAATTTAAAACATACATGTTTTACTAAATGCAAAATGTCTAAGAATTTTAACATGAAATACTCATAAGTGTAATTTTACCATACTTGATAAAGATTAAGATATTTCCTTTTGAATTCCTTTATCCAACAATCACTAAGATTCTGGTGAGCTGACATGGGAATAATTGTTAATGAAAGTGTTAAACAGGGATTATCGATGAATGAACACGACAGAACTGTTTTTTAAATAATGTATATATGAATGGTTGTAATTATAAAAGTAAAAAATGTATAAGTATAATAATATTCACAGTACAATAAAATGAAAATATGATATGTCAATAATAGAAATATCTTGAAGGTAGCAATACATTTTTATACACAACATTCTTGGTATGTATGCCGAATAGGCTAGGTACATCTCCTTTCTCAACCAAAACTTTTGTTGATGACATTGATACTTATTATGATAGTGTAACATATAATTGACCATGACTAAATACATGCTCAAAAAGGTATATGCCAATAATAGGTATTGTTTGTCTTTGTGCCTTGTTAACTATCAAAGAAAAACTTAAACGCACTGGAAGTTATTTTCATGTCATTTCAAATGGAAGATTCAAATGATCTGAAGTTTTTAAAGATATTCTTGGAATGAAAACTCTCAATCCTCTTATATGACCAGTCAACACTTCTGCGTAGATGACATTTCGTAACAAACCAATGCATACTAACCTTGTACCATTGCATAGACCTACTTTTGCATCTATATTCCATAAAAGCAATATCGAAGCTCCCTTTTTAAGTGTTAAAATATGAGGAGGCATTCCACCTAAGGATATAGAATTTAAGAATTCTTATTGAAACATTTACGCTTGATCATCATTAACCAAATCAAAAGAGTAATATGTATGCGCTTCATTAGGAAACGAATGAATGATCATATCATTTAACTTGTTAACCTCAACATTTGTTGTGGCTAAGAGTGTACGATTGATGAAGTAAGTGGCATCCTTTGTAGGTTTAGAAAGATGTAGGAATGTTGCATCAATCAAGGATTCAATCATTTGATCATCCTCTTACTGTAGACTCATAGATGGAGGTATCTTTATAAGGTCATCATGTACAGTAGCCTTAAGCCCATCACCAACTCGTAACACAAAATCTAACAAATCTTTATTCGTAAGTGATCTCATATTTTGGGTTAATGAAAGGATGTGAACATTGGTCCGAAGTGGTGATCTGTTAAGGCATGCATTAGTTATTTGACTTTTTGTTCCCTTTGAAATCACAAGAAGAATTTGTCTAAAATCTCTACCCAATATCATTATCTTACCTCCAAATGGAACATCAACTTCCATGATATCTCTAAGAGTTCTATTTAAGGATTTAAAGGCATATCTACTAACCATAGGGGCTTCATCCCATAGAATTTCCTTGCTTACCTTTAAGAGTGCAGCTTAGTCAAATTGTTTACTTATTGAGCAAATAGAAGTTGCATTCGGGTTTAAGGGGATCTTAAATCTTAAATGTGCTGTTTTACCACTTGATAATATTGCTAAAGTAATTCCAGAAGTAGCTATCACTAAGGCAATGTGACCGTTACTTTAAAGAAATGCTAAAATAACATGATACAAAAAGGTTTTACTTGTGCCATTAGAACCATCAATAAAGAACATAGCAAACTCATTCTGCTCAACTGAAGACTTGACTATGTTGAATGCATTCAGTTGGTCTATGTTTAATCATGAAATTGCATTGATATCTTCATGATCAATAGGGATGGAGAGCTCATCCTATATTGCTTTTGGTATGTCATTATTTTTGGTAGGTTCATGATCAAGATGTGGTAAGTTGTAGTCTATTAAAATTTTCCCATATTTCCCTTATAGCATAGTAATTTCATTCAATAATTTGTTGACCACAACCACATTTGAAGCTGAAGAGGAAGAGTAATCCTGCAAAATGTACTCATGAAATTCATCCCATAATGAATTAACATTAACCGGGTGACAATATACTAAGATTGTTATGAATAGCCTCCTAAGTGTAGATGGCATTTGGAATGATATGGCTTCAACTAAGCAATGGCATATGCTTTCATTATTCCCAATAAGACCTCCGCTTTCAACAACCCTTTGAAATGTATCATATCGTACTCCATGATGTGTTAAAAGATCATCAAAAGAAGTTAGACCACGAACATGATTAAGTAAAACCCAAAGATGGAACCTCTTAAAATCAATTAGGGCTACAATATACATTCTTCCAATGACTTTTTTTGCCACCTTTCTACAATGCCATGTTGAATTTTTCAATGCATAACACTTTGGGAATTCTTTATACAAATATTTCCTTGCCTTATGGTCTATAAAGTTTATATGGAAAAACTCAATAAGCATTATTTGTAGGTAAGGATTGTTTGCCAAAATAGAATCTAATGACTCAAATTCCGTAAATGTAATCGTATGCATGTTTGGTAGATGTATCTGCAATCTTGTAACTGATGGACACATGTGATTCATTGGAAATGCTAACAGCCTCCAAATTGCTTCAAGGGCACAAATCCAACGTACATATTTGTATTTGTATAAATATTTGTACGAACCTCAACAGAGACCTTGTCTGGACCTTTGTGAATGTATTTGTATAAATATTTCACACTCTTAACACTTGCATAAATCTCAACATTTATATGGCAATCATACTTAAGAAGTAACAAGGGGTTGTAAGGGACGATCAAACTATCATCTACCATGATGTTTAGACAGTTTAGGAGTGCAACAAGCATATGCTTCCTCTTTTGATATATTGGATAAGAGTCATTCCCTTAAATTGTAGAACTGGTAAATGGCTTAGGGAATTAACGTTTACAATCCCCGTTTCATAAATGGTGTAGAATTATTATATTTGCCATTGGGTCTACGTACCACGTGTTTAAGCACTGTAGTGAATAAGCTAGGCTCATCATGCATATTAGGAATTTTAGCTCTTACGACGAAATCATAATCGTCTGGTGAATTGAGTTTGAAGTTATTGTTTAGTATGAGAAGCATATAAGTATGTAGTAGCCCACATTTTTGAAATTCTATTACGTATGAGTAAGCAATAACTTTACCCAAAACTCCTTTATCAATTAGGTCCTTTTTGAACTCCTCAAATCGAGAACGGAATACTCATGAGAGTAAATTTGGAGGATCGTATAGGGTTTGTCCTTCAAGTAACTCATGTTGAATCTCAAGCCAATTTGGATTACATGTTATGGTGATAAAGAAATCAAGGCACCCAAATTCTTGAACTAATCCCATGGCATCTTGATATCTTTGATACATATTACGGGGGTTCCAATAAATGAGGTAGGCAGCACAATCATCTTACCAATATTTCATATAATACGTATCGACTTTAGATTTTTTTGTATTAAACATAAATAAAAAAGGTAAGGCTATTAGAAAGACTTATGTAGTAGTTAATTTAGCAAATCTACCTGAGTTTCTCCAGCAGCAACTAGTGAGTCTTGTAGACCTTGGTAGATCATGGCTTGAATGGTATCTTGATTATGCCATAACCATTTCAACCTTTGATTTTTTATTTTCACATAATTATCTACCAAATATTGTTGAAGGAGTCAAACCCCTCTTAAGATGAGAGATGGTTCATGGTTGTGTATCTGAGGAATAAATGTTTGATTAAAAAATTGACATGGAAAACGTTAGCAATGGAAGTAATATCAATTACGTATAATTATCATCTGGATGTAATACACATAGAAGGCACGACATGTGATAGAGTTTCCATTAACAGACCAAGTATTGGCGTCCCATCCATATGTTTCATATGGGAATAATAGAGGGTATTATAGAGGATCACAATACCCAGCAATATCACTAACATTCATAAGGTATCCAACATGTGATTGGATAATAATATCACCACCATTTAGTTCACTTGCTTCTTTACCACCAACTATTATAGCAGCAACTTAAGATGTAGTTGGTAGAGCATATTGGTGTTGGTTTTTTGGTTTCTCAAGAATTATGAGACGACAGTATTCAATATTATCAAGTAATGAACGTTGGCGAAATTGATGGATGAAAAGGTTATGTGCATGTAAAATGGAAGTAATTATTATAATGATCTCTACATCTAAGGTTGGGTTTTCAGATATATGATTTTCGATTTCATGGTCCGTATTGTATATATAAGTTTGCAAAAATCGTGGTTTTCCATTTAAATTTGGTAACTGACTACGGATTTTGTGGTAAATTGCACCTTGAGCATGAAATGTGTAAATGCCATGATTTCCTACCATAAGACTATCATCGATGGACGTCCATGGAAGTAAATGCAAAGACATGATTATACGATTGAACGTGTTGTCTCAAATGTCTCCCTATATTGTTTTGGGTAACAAATAGTTGAAGGAGTTGGAGGGGCGATGGAATTGTAGGAATGACAATTTGTCCTCTAGAACAACACTTTTCATATGTCTCATGCTTAAATAGTCGTACATGACAAAATGGGAAAGACATGGGTTCATGTAAATGGAGTGTTTGATATCTAAAGCTTTCATGGAACACTCAAGCAACATTAAAACTACCTGTCTTTGCATTGGCCTAACAACTAATATTCCGAAAAGATAGGACCTTATATAAAGTTAAGACCACGAAGAATTAAAAGTAATTGTATTCAAAGTGCAATAATCATCTCCAATGGTAGTTCTCTTGGTTTAAGCATTTTTTGTAGCAAAATGATGATTTGTACAATGTGTTAAAAATATGTAAATGAAAGTTAATGTAATGATGAGGATGATGAATGTAAGCAATAGGTATTATGTTGGTAAATGTACTTGTTGAAGAGTTAGATGTTCCGTGTGAACATGAAAGATGTCTGGTAGATGTTAAATAAAGTTCTCTAGAGGTGCTTACATATTCAGTGGAAATTCCTCCACTTTCAATAGTGTAATTTGAATTGTGTGGTTGCATAGGAGCATTAGATGAATTATATGTAACTATATGTATAAGAAGCATGAATTGATTTGCAAAAGTAGATATTTATATAGGTAATAGGTACTATGTTGGTAAATCTACTTGTAAAAGAGTCAGATGTTTCACGTAAATGTGCAAGACGTTTAATAGATGTCAGATGAAGTCCTCTAAAGGTGCTTACATGTTTAGTGGAAATTCCTCCGTTTCCAATAGTGTAATCTGAGTTATGTGGTTGTATGGGAGCATTAAATGAATTATATGTAACTATAAGTATAAGAAGTATGAAATGTTTAGCAAAAGTGGATATTTACGTACTTGTATTTTGATAAGGAGTCATTGAATTGTGGTTTGAAGAAATACAAGTTCCTTTGGAGATATGGGAAGAATTTGTATAAGCTCAGTTATGATAGGGGTCGATATGATTGTATAGAGCATGTGAGTTAATCGCTAGGAATGTATGAGGAGGAGGGGCATACTGTTGGTAGGTAACTTGACGTCTAGCTTGATAGGATTGTCTTTGATGAGATTGAGTATGTGTAATCCTTCAAAGGAGAGTTTAGTTATATTATTAGTAAAGGGGTTCGTAAATGGCGATGATGCAAATATCTCATTTAATCCCATTAATTTTTTCTCCTTTAAGGTGTATATTATTCCATTATGTAGTCTTTAAACATTCATCTTGAGTAATGTATTTGAATATTGAGAATTGTACGATGGAGTGAATGACAAATGTATCATTGTTGTCATTGTTAAATTAAAAAGGGTAAATATTTATGTAGTTTTATATTGTCCTTATTGTAGTCTTGTTGAACAATTTTTATTTTTAACAAGTGCTCCATATTTATAGTCTTTATTATTACATGTATATATATATGTAATTGTATCGTGAATAATATTTAAAAAATTTGATATCTTTAAACTTGCACACGCATAAGGGGTACAGTGTATGATTGTGTTATTGTAATAAATGATTGAATATGGTTGCAAGCATATGCTTTTTAAATTTTTTTCTTAATTCAAATTATAATTGTTTTGTTGGATCTTCATTCATAAGTGATTCTATAAATATACATTTGTATACATACGTTATACATTATTTTTCCTTTTTTAAATTCTAAGTATAGTTGATTTGTTGGGTAGATGTTATTGAGAGAAGATTTGCTCGTTATGATGTATAGTTTTTGTTAGATAATCCTACATTTCTTTATGAGTAATGGGAATAAGAGCAATAATTTTTTTTTAAAAGGTTTTTGTGTGTCTTTATTTTACGTGAAATTGATTTAGACCATGATTGTTGTAAGATATGATGTAGTGGAAAAAGGAAAAAGGTGTTTTATAAAACTAAAGAGTTGCAATTTATAGATTTGCCTTGTAATAAATTTACTAATATAATATTTCAGACTGTTACCAATCTTCTTCCTTTAGAAGGAATCCTCATCATCACATATCGTGGTATCGTTAGCACTGGAAAAATGTATTAAAATAAAGTTATGCTTCTATTTTAATTAAGTGGTTTTTTTTTTTTTTGTTTTACAAATGGATTGTCATTTTCAAAATCTTGAATGCACCATGTCTATAGTATTAATGAAATTGAACATTTGACAATTTTACAACAAACTTCTTGGTGGACAAATGTAATCATTTATTTTATTGGCACATACATTATGGATGTATGGTCCACTGGTATAGTAATCACTTAATTGCATATATGTATTTTTTAATGTTATAGAGAAATTTTTGTTTTTAAAACAACGATTTGTACCATTATTGTACATTATTATTTACAAATTTTTTAGCACCCACAGTATGGGTGCCATATCTACTAGTAAAAATAAAAACTAATTGAAATAGTCATATGTGAAAGGCAAAAAGGTTGAATTTTAATTACAAACACAAATGCTAGATACAACATCAATTACTCACTTAATTTAAAGGTTGTCTTTCAAATACGAAAGGAAGTAGGAGGAAAATTGACTATGGAAAGAAATTATAGAAAGACCTTCCATACATTAGATGATGGATGCTACAAATAGCTCTAAAAATATATATTACTATTTGGATAGCTATTAAATAGAAATTGTTATAGAAAATATCCATATTGCATAATAAAAAATTACAAACAAAATTTCTAACAATTGGTAATACATAAATGAAGACGTACACTGGCATATTGTTAAAGCAACAGCAAATGTACGAAAGTAGCAACCACATTGTTGTAAGAAGTAAATTATTTAGATAGTATAGACCAAAAAAAAATTTAATGGAAACTTACCGTAGCATATTCACTATAATGAAGCAGTAATCTAATAGTAGTCCCCAACAAAACGATATATTTTTATTTTGCATATAGATGCATATTTCATGAAAAATTAGGAACTAATAAATTCTTAAAAATTTATTTTTAAAATTTAAGATACTCAAAACTCTAACATAATTTTTAAATTACTCACATATATCTGACACAACAAACGCGATGAGAGCCAAAATTCAATTGTTGAGTTATCTAGACATTAAAGTGTATTTACGAATCAAATTCAATGTTGTAAACACTAAACTTTAGTAAAACTATGAACAAAATATATAAAAGGTCAATAACATACAATTATTATCGCAGAGCTATGAATGATCTCCATATTATGAATAGACGTAGGAAATGATGAAATGTGGTGGAACAAAAATAATTGAATAATGGTAAAACAAATAGGTATATGCTAATATATCTTTAACCAAAATATATTTTATATAGATATATATATGTATGTATATAATAACAATTTGGTTTGATTCTTTGTTAGTTTGATGCATATCGAATTGTTTGACTTTGTTAAAAACCTTATAAAAGTCAAGTTTTGTAGTTATAATATTTAGCAATCCTAAGACATGAAATTGAAAGTTTTTTACATTAATTGAATACTATAGACAAGAAGTAATAGGTAAATAGGTACATAAATAGTGTAGCTTGGAGTTCGGGTAGAAGAAAAAATATGTTAAGGAGCACAATATAGTATAGAGGAAAATCGAATCAAACATAGATATAACCACAAAAGTTGCACTATCTTTTATATATACCAAACAAAACTTATGCCTTTTTTGAGGAAAATTATACAACTACTTTAAATACGACACGTAATATACAACAAATGTGTGATTGAGAGAAATGAAGAAATTTCATTAAAAAAAATAATGAAGATTGAACATGACAGTAAATTCAAACACACCTAAATATAATAAGATGGTGTGAACTTCAACTCTCCAATGGTAGTGATTTAATTGAATGGTGGATGAAAACTTTTGCTGGATTTCCTGATTTTATACTACACCGAAAAAAAAAATTTTGAAATAAAATTAATGAAGATTGGATACAATAAAACAATTTCATTAAATCTTGACATACCTAAATATACTAAGATGGTTCAAACTTCAAATTCCAATGGTAATGAGTTACTCAAGTAGCAAACAATGCTATAACAAAAAAGAATTTTCATTAAAAAAAAATAATGAAGACTAGATATGATAAAACAATTTCAATTTTAATAAATTTTGACACACCTGAATATAAATAAGATGATCTAAACTTCAAATTTCGATGTAATGTGCATCAAGAAGTTTGCGAGTAAGTATAACAATAACTAAAGGATGGTTTGAAGATAATACAGGTAAAACAAATGTTTAATGGAACTAATAATTATGTAACTGCAACATGTAGGAATGTGGATCAACCTAAAGATGAGTCAACGTGTAGCAATAAAGCATGACAGATGGGTGAACGTGAGAGAATGTGTCAGTAAATGTGATATTAAATAATATTAAATGCAAAACAGTAAGCAAAACTTGCTGGAAAGAAATAGGAACGTATCATTGAAAATGCCTCAAATTGTGCAAGTAAAAAGTAATTGGAACCTGTTAAATGGATAATGTGTAATGTAAATGCATGCATGCAGTTACTTTGCAGTTGGACTGGGTAAGATATGAAAATAAAACAATAAGTTTTACAGTAAAAATATTAAATAATCAGTTAATGGTAGTTAAAAAAAAAAAAAAAAGCTTTCACTTTAATAGTATAGATGTTTATAATGTTACAAAGCAAATCAAAATTGATATTATTATTCAATCCATATTAATAAGCAAAAAAACTCTATGGTTATTACTATAGAAACTACTATGGTGATAAAAGTTGAAAAGAAACCAAAACCATATCAATAAATAGAATGATTTTGTTTATATATATATACACGCACACAAACTGATATGGTCATAAGATTCACTAAGGAAACAAAGATCTATATTAATAAGTAAATAATTATATTGCTACCAATACACAAAATGATAGATTTCTTAAGATATTGCATGAATCACCTCATAATCAAATATATAGACTTTAACTATCAATACGAATTACATATTGGTCAAATAGCTACAAATCTCTAAAATTATTCATAGTACTTAAATTCTAAAGGGTAAATTGTAGAGACTACCAATAAAAACTTTTATGATTATAAGTGTCGTCTCAAAGTTCTTGTCAGTAATTGTTTGGGTTCTGCATGTATAAGGCCTATAAAATAATACACAGTGGTTATTCCAATGCTTAAGTTAATAGTAGACTCTCAAGAGTATAAAATTCTTAAGGGCAATACACAAGCTTAATATGTAGAGTGTAGAAAGAGTTACCATTAAGTAGTGACCCTATACTTATAGTGGAGTAGAGCCGATAGTTGGAGGTCAATTGGTGGGAGAAATCTTTTCCTGCAAGTATGGGAGAGTGGGATCGTGGATCTAACATATCCCACTTATTCTAGACGTGGTTTATTCACACTAGTTGATCCTTATCTTGTGTGTTCCAGCAGTTGTAAAGCTTACTAGACTTGGTTGATGTAGGCCTAAGGCTTAGGCTCATAAGGGTGAGCCTTAGGCTACAAGATACGTCAAATCCAATTGGGCTTAAGGGGTTCATGTTTAAAGTACCCTGTTAACACTTGCAACGCCACCTCCCCTTGCAGTCTCATTGTCGAGGCAAAGGCAAGGAAAAAGGATATATGGGCTATACAGGCATGATCAGTTTGACTCAAAGGAATCCGACCTGGTGCTATGGGGACGATATGGTGGGCGCATAAGTCCAGACTAGAAGCTATCTTAGGTAGTGGTATCCAAGGCAGTGGATACTCGGGTCGAAAATGTCCAAGGCAAGATGAACAGGACTGCTCAGTAGTTTCGAAGCAGAGTACTAAAGACCTAAATGAGGCTTAGGTTGGGGTATAAGAGCAAGATACCCTTACAACTTATTGGGCAGGTGCTTTAAGACTACGAACCAGTTTGTCGGAGTAATAGTCAACAAGGATTGAGTAAACACAACTGTGCCATGTCTTTATCATGCCAACCAGGTGGAAGTTAGATGGGCCTTGAAGAAGCTTCTTATTGAAGGAACTTTTTCGAAATATGATTTTTGCTCGCTTGTATTCCGTACATTAAATGCAACGTGATAGGTATTATGTTGTAGCAGACTAGTGTGCAACTACATGCCCTTTTCCTTTTAAAGGTGACCATCTAATCAAAACGCTTTCCACGTGTCTACTATGTAGCATTCTAAGGGATTCATGTTTATATGGATCCTTATAACCACTTATACGGCTTCTCAAATGGTTTGCCTATAAATAGGAGCATCATAAAGAGAGACTATTACTTTTCTACAATCTTCTCGTTCTGTTATTACAAATTTTACATTCGCATTCAGACTTTCGTCTAAAGTTTCCTAAGATCTTTTTTCCTTCTTTAAGTACTACAACTGTGTCAACCAATAGAGGTGAGACTGATTCCTCTTCATCGTTGCATCTCTCTAGTTTAAAGTCTACTAGGAGTAATCCTCCTCAGGCACGGGAGGACAATGTCTCGTCACTAACACAACTTGACAAACCTACGAGGATAGCCGTGGAGGTGCTAGATAGGGCCAGAATCATCAATGCTATCCTTAAGGATATATATGCACACATTCCCTTGCGTCCCCTACCCCCCACCCCCTTTGCCTCGAAGGATTTGTTCGATGCTCTTGAGACGAGTAAGAGGCCTAGTGGCCATGTGAATAGAAGCAAGCAATCTACCCCTAGTTGGATCATAAGCAACTTTCTTGTGGAGGTGATCCTTGGGTGGTAGATCAGGTTGCCAAGTAGGGATGAACAGGTGGCCTTGCTATCAAGAAGGCATTTTGCAGTATTTAAGATGTGCCTAGAGTTTGGGCAGTACCTTCCTTTGAGTCACTTCAAGAAGGAGTTCTTCAACTACCACCACTATATTCCATTGCAGGCTCCTCCCAATGGGTGGAAGGTATTGAAGGCTTTTCAAGCACTCTACGAGTACCTAGTGGTAAGGGCTACTCTCGAGCTCTTCTATCACTTTTGCATGTGGAAGAACATTAGGGGATGACTTTACCTCTAGCCGCACCCAAGGAAGAAGCTATTTTACGGCCTTGTAGATTTGGTTAAAGGCTAGCAGGACAAATATGTGAAAGTTGAACTACCAGAGGAGGCAAGCTTCTAAACCCAATGGAACGAGATGGTCCATACAGAAGGTAAGAAGAGGCTTGGTCACTGAGGCTGCCCAAGAGATCTTAACCTTCAGGGAGCTGAGGTATGGCTAGGAGGTAAATGTAACGAAGATCGTGGAGAGTTATTTTAACTATCCGTTCTCTGATCTCTTTCCCAACATGAAGAAAGTCGTGATGAAAAAATGGGCAAAAGGTACAAGTTCGTTCCATATGCTTGTTTGTTATGCTAGTGCTAAGGTGCTTCGTTTGGTGCCTGTAAGATGGGAGGATCTCTATGGCCATGCCAGTCACAGCGAAATTTTATGAACAGTATTGGTAGTTTCTTTTGATTTTATCTTCTTTTCTTTTTCTAACTTTCAATTGTATTTTTTTACAGGTAAAAGTTTGGCCGTAAGGATGCCTCTTCCCTTTGTGGATGACTTAATGAGCCACTGTTAGGCAAGAACAAAGGCAGATCCACCAAAGGCCAAGATTATAAAGCCAAAGCCAAAGCCTGGGGAGACTAGTAGGGCACGGCCGAAGTCTATTCCTTATGGGGTTCTTATCAATATCTGGGACGAGCCTATGGATGTAAAGCCTTTCGGTGTAGCTCTGCCTACTCTTGCCCTCATCCATTCTTCTAAGCCCATTGTTGTAGGCAATGAGGGTGCCAACGTGGAGGGGCCCAATGTTTAGATGCTTTCCCCTCCACATATGAGGGAAGGAGAGATAGTGGAAGGGGCTGGCCTTCCCCAAGTAGTCAGCTAGAAGCGTAAGGCTCCCGAGACAGCTGGGGAGTCAAGTCTTAAAGCTAAGAATCTTGGGCCCCTGGCAAAGGTGCCTTTGGGTTAAGGGAGATGGTATGAGTGGCTGACGGCCCATCCCTATCAGAGCGTGGACGTCATGGGGGATGAATTTTTTAAAGTCCTAAACAACTTCAATCTAATGGGGAGAGGGTTAGACTAAATGTAGGAAATGCCCTACACCTCTTAAGACAAGGAGTTCTTGAGGGGAGTCCCATCGGTGAAAATGAAGAAGGCTAGGGGGAAGCTCCCGAGGCCAAAGTGGGAGGTCCATGCCAACGATTTGATGTTGCAGCACCAGACACTCAGCTACTAGGCTTCAATGAGGTCTTATACCCCCAGTGATTGGGCTATCTTGGACGGGCTCTTTAAGGAAAGTAGGGATGGCCCCTTAGAGGTTACGAGCCACTTGAGCACGCTGATGTGGCAGGTAAGTTTTGTTACTCCTCTATTGATTTGATTTACTTTTCAATTTGTTAAGAGTGGTTTTTCTCTTCAATTTGTAGTATTACAGGGTAGGTACTGCTTCAACTAAACAAGTTTGATGCTGCCTAAAAAGAGTTAAAGGGCTTTAGAGAAGCATTGCACTAGCATAAGAAGTACCTGTGGGAAGCGAAGAGTTATAATACTAAGTATTTGAGAAAACTCTTGAAGACTAATCAACACTTGCGTTGCTCTTATGTGTAGGTGGCTTAGCTTCAGGCACGACTGAAGGATATGGAGTGGAAAAGGGAGAATACGAAGAAGGCGGGCAAAAAGGCTAACAACCTGCAAGCTCAGCTAGAGGACGAAGGCTTGCCTCTCTTAGAGGTTAGACGAGGAGGGCAAGGCTCGAGCTTGACTCGAAAAAGAAAATGCCGAACTGAAAACGTCTATAGCTAAGCTACAAACTAAGCTAGCAATGAAGGCATTCAAGTGCGAGGGTGTTAAGGCCACTTTACTAGAGTTGGCCAATTTGAAGGTCGATTTAGAGCAGCAGGTCTGGGAGCTACAAGACAGAGTTTTGGAAATGGATGAGATTATCTCCAAGATGGAGAGTGGGGAGGTCCTCAGCAATACTGTCGCTAAAAAGGCGATCATCGACTACCGGAAGACCGAGGAGTGGTTAGACGAGCTAGAAGACCTAACCATTAACTCCGCCTGCTACATTTGAAGGGATGTTCTCTCCCATTATTCAGACCTGGATCTCAACTTTCTTGACTTCTTGGACTCTCCAACCTTTAATGAGAAGAGGGAAAGCTTGGTATGGGAAAGGGAGTCTACCCAAGCAGCTGTTATGTCCCAACAACCTAGCAAGAGGCTACCCCCAAAGAAGCTCCTCAAGTACATCTATATCTGGAGGATCCTCTTGTGACTCCTTGTTTACATCCATCAGGCCCTACTCTAAGTCAAGGCCCATCGCCCGACACACCAATGGATCAACGCTCCAAACAAATCGAGGCTTTTGACTTTTTGAAGTTATTGGAGTTAGATGATATAAGGAGATAAAGTTTAGCTCCCTTTTTTTTTTTAGACATGTAAATCAGGTCCCTCCATATCAGCCTCATCATGTAATCTTACCATTTATCCTTGAATGATTTTTTTTTTTTAATTTCTTCTTTGTACATTGTTGTATTTTTGTCTAAGTGTATTTGTGTAGGTATCCCTCTATGCAAGGGGTGTTTTCCCTTACAAAGGTTATCCAAGGGGGTCAAGTCAGTGGCATTTTGACTTGCACCTTAAAGGGGAGTTCCTCTGTGCAAGGGGTATTTCTACTTGCTGAAGTTACCCAAGGGGGTCAGGTCGGTGGTGTTCTGTCCTACCTGTTAAAGGAGTGTTCCTTTGTATAAGGGGTGTTTCCTCTTGCCAAGGTTACCCAAGGGGGTTAGGTTAGTGGCATTCCTACCTGCCTGTTAAACTATCCATTTGCCCTTTCATAGGCTAAAAAAGCAAGATAGGAGATAAAGGGATAGGTAGACAATAAATTACAAAGCAACATTTTTATTTCATTGTTCTGGAAAGATTTACAAGACAAAATGTTAATAAAAATAAAGGCAGAGGTTATTAGCATTCCATGTACGTAAGATGAGCTCGCTGTCTAATCTTTCCAATCTATACATACCGTTTCCCAATCTTTCCCTAACTTTGACTAGGTCTTCCTAATTAAAGGCCAACTTGCCCTGTCTTTCCCGTAAACTTATGACTTCTAGCTTTCAACACACTAGGTTACGATCTTGAACTCCTTGTATCTAACCTTCTGGTTATAACACCGGAAAACCTGGTGTTCGTATGCAGTTACCCAAGTGATAGCAAGGTCTCTGTTTTCCTTGATGGTGTCGACGCTAGCTTGTAATAGTGATTCATTGAGGGCAGTGTTGAAACTTCAAGAGTGGATGTTAGGAAGCTTAATTTCAATTAGGAAGACTACTTCTGACCCAAAAGCTAGGCAAAAGGGGGTCTCGCCAATGGAAGTACAATGAGTGGTCTTACACCCTCACAAGATATTGGGTAGCTCGTCGGCTTAAGCACCCTAGGATCAATCCATACGCTTTTTCAAGCTATTCGAGATGATCCGATTGATTGCCTCTACTTGTCCAATTAAATGGGGATGGGCAACCGAGGTGAAGTGTGGGATAATGTGGTGCTTGGCGTAAAACTCCCTAAACTTAGGGTTGTCAAATTGTCAGCCATTGTCTATGATGAGGGTATGGCAGGCTCCTTATCAGGAGAGAATGTTGTATCTTACAAAGGATTCAACACTTTTCTCAGTGATCCTAGCCATCATTTTGGGCTCTACTCACTTTATGAAGTAATCAACGACAATAATTATGTACTACCTTCCTCCCGAAGCTTTAGGGAAGGTACAGAGAATATCAATCCCCCATTGTGCAAACGGCCATAGGCTAGTCAAGGGTTGGAGGATGGTTCTAGGTATATGACTAACCAAGGCGTGCTATTGGTATTAGGAGCACTTCTAGGCTACAACTTTCACGTCTTGCCTCATGGTGGGCTGGTAATACCCAAGTCATAGCGCTTGGAGGTAGAGGGCTTGGGATTGGATGTGATTCCTGCATACTTCGATACGCAGCTCTTCCAGTAGGTACTCTATAAAGATCTTGCTATCCTTTACCTCAGGCTTCTGTATGCTAGTGGTGGCGACCTTGGACAGCCAATCTACTATGAAATTTTCCATTTGAGGGATTTTCTTGATGCCCCATAAAGGGAATTTCGCTAGGAAACCTTTCACTTTTTCAAAGTACCTAGCCATAGTATCGTCCTTAGCCTTATATTCACCTCAAATTTGCTGGATGACAAGCATGGAGTCTGAGAATATCTACAACTACTCAGCGCTAATCTCACTAGCTAGCTTAAGATCGGCGATAAGCACCTCGTATTTGGATGATTGTTATTGGAATCAAATTTGAACTCAAAGGCGTAACAAATGGTGACCTTATGTAAGCTAGTCAAATCAAGGCCCGCACCTCCACACACCCACCCCCCCCATGTAAATGATCCATCGATGTGGAGAGTCCATACCGATTTATGATCACCCAATGGTGCTTCCTCCTCACCTGTATACTTTACCATAAAGTTGACCAGCACCTGAGCTTTATAGGCCAATCATGGCTGATACAAGATTCTATACACACTTAATTCTATTACGTACTTCATCATCCATCTAGAGTGTTAGGTTTCTACAGTATGGTGCACAGTAGTTGATCCATAAGTATAACTACTTGGTGCGCCCGGAGGTAGGGCCTTAACCATCGTGCTGTGATAACAATAGCTAGGGCGAACTTTTCTACCTAGATGTACCTAATCCTAGGCCCATGCAGAACGTGGCTAACATAATATACTGGCCCATGCTCTCTTTCTTCTACTCTAACTAACATAAAGGAGAGAGTTCGATTGCTCACGACCAGGTACAAAAATAGGTCTTCCCCAAAGACAAGCTTAAAGAGGATCGACGGGTGTACAAGGAAGTCCTAGAGCTATTAAAAGGCGGTAGTGCACTCTGGAGTCCATTCAAAACCCTTAAGGTTTTTCAAGATCTTGAAGAACTCAGTACATTTGTCAACACTCTTCAAGATGAATCTACTCAGGGCATCCACCATGCCAGTGAGCTTTTATACATCTTGGACCGAGGTTAGAGGCTTTATTCTCCTAATGGATGTAATCTTCTCAGGGTTAGCCTCGATGCTTCTTTATGTTACCAAAATGTCGAGCAACTTGCTAAATGCTACACCAAAGAGCCATTAAAGTAGAGACTAAATCTCCATGCCAACTCATCAAAGGAGCTCATAGAATTTTCGAGAAGATGGTTAAACCACATCCTAGCTACCTTCCTTAAGGTACTTGGGAAAGCCTTGCACATTATGGCATCCCTATGACCGTAGAGGTTCATGAGGGTACGGAAGTAAAGAAGATGGTCATCGGGGTCACTCGTGCTATTATACTAGTTTAAGGATAGAAGCTTATCGTTAGGGGGTAATACTTCATCTTGGATACCCCTAGTAAAGGAGGTCTTGTTGCTGGTGACTAGCCTTGCATCACCCATAGCCTTGCACACCTGTTGTTCAAAGAGTCATTGTACCATGGCATGAAGCTCGTTTAGGTCGATATTGTTTTCCGAATGAGCTATGTGCACAGTTAAATGAGCCTGCACTCCCTATAAGTCGGCTTCTTGCTCATTTCCACCAAGAGTTTGGTTATGGGTAGCCACAAACCTTGCTGGTTGCTGATGCAATGGCATGTTAGATTGCTAGTCCCTGCCATTTTGCTATTGCCCATTATGGGCATTCAAAGCTTCATGGGGGTGGGTTTAAGTACTGTAGCACTTTGCTTCTTCCAGGCGAGCATGAATTAACCTATTTTGCACAACATACTCTTCTACCAGACGTTCCATGCACTCATCCAGCACAGCCCTTAGGAGGGGCTGATTGCCCCCATGTTAGTCGTTCACCAACTGTTGGTTTTTTGGTCGTTACAGTGGGACATGATGTTATTGGATTTGTTTGTGAGGTATGTGTTTAAGGTTTCAAGTGTAGGAATTTCGCTTTCTCACAGATGGCGCCAAATATCATCTCAAAGTTCTTGTAGGTAATTGTTTGGGCTCTGCATGTATAAGGCCTATGAAACAATACATAGTGAGAAGACATTGGGGGGCTTGTTCAACGTGGGAACTCTGATGCTTAAGTTAGCAATGAGCTGTTAAGAGTATAGAATTCTTAAGGGTAATACGTAGGCTTAGCATGTAGAGTGTAGAGAGAGTCGACGTTGGGTAGTGACCCGATATTTATAGTGGAGTAAAGCTTGTTGTTGAAGGTCAATTGGTGGGAGAGATCTTCTCCTGCAAAAATGGGAGAGTAGGGTCGTGGATTCAACGTGTCCCACTTATTTTGGACATGGCAGATTCACACCAAGTGATTCTTATCTTGTATGTTCTAGTCGTTGTAAAGCTTACTAGGTTTGGTCAATGCAAGCCTAAGACTTAGGCTTCCAGGGGTGAGTCCTAGGCTACCACGAAGTGCATCGGATCTAGTCTGATCTGAAGGGCCCATGTCTAAAGTATCTTGTCAACAACATGAACACCCCTAATTTTTGAAATCAAGCAATTTCCTCCTTCAAACACATATGAGCTTCAAATTTTGCTCACATTATAGTATATGTAGAATTTCTACATAAGAAATATTGAATTTAAAAAATAAAGAGCAAAACAAAAATAAACAACATACAATAAAAACAAGAAAAAGAATAAGAGGAATATAGGAAATTCATGTCTTCATTATCATTCGAGTGATCATCTTTATATCAATTGCCTAGGTTGACATTACTACTATCCATGAATATTATCAACATAATAAAACTATTAAAGAAGAAAATAAAGAAAAAATAAAATTGACTAGTAAAACTTACCAAATGAAAAGGGTGTAAGGAAAGATTATATAATTTGTCTTCCAACCATAATGATTTTCGATGCCACCATCATTTCATGAGCAAAGCCTTAGATTAGAAAATTAAACAAAAGAAAAGAAGAGTTAGATTGGGCAAATTGAATCAAGGGAAAGAAAAATCATATAAACATAAAAAATAAAAGAACATACCATATAAGCATATGAGCAAAATCAATTTGAGTTATCATTTCTAGATCAATTTTGCTTAGATATGATGAATATTATTATTTTGCATATGAGGAAAACTATTCCCCTCATTCATTTAAAAGGACTAAAATAAAATGTTGTTTATTAGATGCAAAAAGAAATTAAACCTTTTATTCTTTTGAAATAAATAAAATAATATGAAAATGTAGACACCTAATTTTTGCCCTTCCATAGTCTTAATTTTTATTTTTACAAAAAGGGTCCTAATTCAAGAAAATAAAAATTAACAAATAATGAAAATACAAAAAAAAAAAATAAGAAAAGGAAAACTTATAAAGATTTCGTAGATTTTTAGAAAGTAATTTATATTAGGAATAATTAGTTTAATGTTAGTGTTAATTTTAGCTTAGTTAAAAATTTTTAGTTTAGGAATTTAAATGGTTTAAATATAATTTAATTGTAATGAATATTAAGAAATAGGTCAATGGCTTAATGGATAAGTAGCAGAGCGCTTGGATGGATTTAGTTGGAGGTTACAGGTTCGAGTCTCTATAGACACCAATGTCTTTATTTTTTTATCTTTGCAAAAGAATTATATCTAATTAAATCATATGGGTTTAACTAAATGAGATTTGAATCTAGTTTAATCGGATACATTTTGAGCTTTATAAAAAGAAGAGAACCACAACGAAAAGGGGGGATCAGGATGCTTCATCGAAAATAGAAGCAGCAGTAGATCAACGCCTGCTGCACGTCTGAGTTTAGATTTGAATCTAGTTTAATCGGATACATTAAGATTTGATTTGAGCTTTATAAAAAGAAGAGAACCACGAGCTTTATAAAAAGAAGAGAACCACAACGAAAAGGGGGGATCAGCATGCTTCATCGAAAACAGAAGCAGCAGCAGCAGATCAACGCCTGCTGTACGTCTGAGTTCCAGTCCACGCAGCAGCAGATCCTCGACGCCCCACGGCCAACAGCAACAGCAGCAAATCAATGCCTGCTGCACATCTGAATTCCAACAGCAACAGCAGCAGATCCACGTCCCATTATCGACGCTTCACTGCACTTCACGCAAACCCGAAGGCAGCAGATCCGTGCTCCACGCTTGACACTCCATGCAAATTCGAAGGCAACAGCTTGACACTCCACGCAATTCGAACAGCACGCACAACATCCATAGCAAACCTTGCGACCACATGCCCAACGAGTCTTGTCCATCACCACTACTGTAAACTACAATTTAGGTTCGGTTTAGTTCAATTTTTTTTTTTATTTTTATTTTTATTTTATTTATTTAGTTATTATATTATGTCATTATCATTATATTATTAGATATAGCATATGTGTGTATATATTAGTTTAGTATATTTCTTTTAGCATTATTCTGCTTTATTATATAAGTTAAATATGATAGTTGTTTAATAACAGTAATATAAATATAAATAATATATGTATATATTAGTCTAGGAATTTTTTAGGACTAGTTTTTGGTTAGATTTTTCACCTAGAAAATCAAATTTTTTTTTAGAAATATGAATTAATAAAAATCAATACAATTTTTAGAGTATTTTAGAAAGTCTTTTAATTGTATTCAAGAGTTAGGACCCCGTTAAATTTTTTTAAATAAACCAAAATAAATTAAAATGTAAACTTGGACGGTTTTCAAAAATTAAAATCAACCAACACACTAAAGTTTTCGGAAAGAACTACGATCGTCTGATCCCGACTATCGGGTACGTAGGCACCTTTGGAGCGACGATAAAATATATAATTTTTCTAAATTAAAAAATCATTTTGATGTTGATAAAATAAAAAAAAAAATCTTTAATTGACTTCTTTTCCATGGTTAGACATCTTTTTTATAGTTTAGATGTCTTTTCCATAGTTTAGATGTCTTTTCCATAGTTTAAATGTCTTTTCCATAGTTTAGATGTTTTTTTTCATAGTTAAATGTCTTTTTCATAGTTTAGATGTCTTTTTCATGATTTAGACATCTTTTCTATGATTCAGACATCTTTTCTATAATTTAGATTTTTTTTTTTATGGTTTAAAAATCTTTTTCATAGTTTAGATATCTTTTTTATGATTTAGACATATTTTCTATGATTCAGACATCTTTTCTATGATTTAGATTTTTTTTATGGTTTAAAAATCTTTTTTATGGTTTAGACATCTTTTCTATGATTTAGACATATTTTCTATGATTCAGACATCTTTTCTATGATTTAGATTTTTTTTATGGTTTAAAAATCTTTTTCATAGTTTCGACATCTTTTCTATGATTAAAGCATCTTTTCTATAATTAGAAAATTTTTTTTCTTCCTTTTTTTTTTTAATGTTTTAAGCATCTTTTCTATATAAAAGTTTCATCATGTAGAACATTGCATATTTCATAAAATCTTTAGGGTTTTTCTTGAAAATAAAAAAATTATCACTTAGTTGTTTTTTAAATAAAAATTTTAATTTGGCGCTTTTCAAAAATTAGGTTTTTAGGTTTTTTTTTTTTAATTAGGAATAAAAATTAGGCTTCTAAGGATTTTTCTTAATAAAAATAAAATAGTTAATAAAAACCCAAATTCAACCAATCATTTTTTATAAAAAGAACTACGATCGTCTGATCCCGGCTAGCGGGTATGTAGGCACCTTCGGGGCGACGATAAAATATGTAGAAACTTAAGTTCTTTTTCATTTGTTTATTTATTTATTTATTTTTAAAATATTATAATTAGAAAAATGATCCTAATTTCGGCAAATAAATAGTAGTACCCGTTAGGGTTTAATAGGTTAGCCCCCGAATTCGGAACCCTCTGGTTCTTCAGTCAAAATTGAAATCAAAGACCGGTAGCCAAACCGTAATCAATTTACCCAATTGATTACGGTTTCTTTTTTTTTTTCCCGACTTCGGTCGAGTGGTGACTCCAAAAATGATTTTCAATAAAAAATTGGAATTTCTCGATTTCTTTAGTCAAGGATTAATATTAAATGGGTTAGGGTTTAGTATTAATCAAGAAATGAGAAATCAATTGAAATAAATAGAAAACCGAAAAATCAGACTCGACAGAAAACAAGAAAAATAATAAAATAATTTTATTTGGTTTATCCTTTTATACTTTTTCTTGTTTTCATTGTATCTTATTTATTTTTACTTTACTCTTTATTTTTTAAATTTACTATTTTTACATGGAAATTCCACATTAAGGTTCTAACCACATGTAGTACCATATATACAAAATTTATGGGTCTTAAATGTGTTTGAGGGGGGAAAGTGCCCAATTTCAAAAACTAGGGATGTCCGTACAATTATAAAAGTTTTTAGGGATGGTCTCCGCAATTTACCCAATTCTAAAATGTAAACATAAACTCCATAGAAGCCAATGAGCTCCCATATCAATAGAAATATATACATCATTAAACATTTTAATAAAAGGACAAAACCTTTATTAAATATTATAAACCAACATTTTCAAGAAAATAGCAACAACATGTTACAATTGGATATATACATTTCTTAAGACAATAGATTAACCTGTATTAATAAATATCTAGACTTCAAAAAAATAAAACAAGAAGATTGATAGTAGAATTTCCAGTGAAGTTGTTGAATGAATCGTTCAAGAATACACATAATCATAAGGTCATGGAAAAACATATAGATCCACAAACAATTCATGAAATTATAGTATATCTAATATGGATTTTGTTCATATATCTTTATTGCCATTATGATGTGAAAAAAATAAATAATAATAATAATTTACATAAAAGATTATGTCCATTAAGGTCCATATAAGTATACAGTATCTTTGAATCAATGCCGCATAAAATAAACGTTACAAGTTATTTGATCAAAACGCTATATTAGTATCAAGAAATATTACTCACAAAAATTTACACACTATTTAAAACTAGGTGTCGAAATAGAAACTAGATTGGATAACATTGGATTTTACAAAATCAAATTCCTTTCAATGTATATTGCAAGTTCACTCATAAATAAGCCTTAAACAAGAATATTGATTAACAAAAACATGAAGTCCACTTATCAAAGGTCACATAAATGTAACGATATGAAAGGGAATGTTTGGTACACATAGCATATACGAAGTAAAAAACCCTAGTTGGTTTGTTAATATAGCTAAAATTGAGGCCAATAAAATTAGAGTTTATAGATTCTTATTAAAATTATGAAAAATATAAGAGTAACAATAATAATCTGTAGTTACAATAGCTTTAACACCAATTGTTGGAAAATTATAATATATATGTGTAAATTCATATCAAATTACATATAGATACAAGATTCATAAATATATCGTAAAGCAAGAGTAAGGTTTATGCACCTGAAATTAAAAAGGAATCCATCTAGCAGTAGTGTTTTTCTATATATGATTGTAAAAAGTGACAGAAGACTATTATCTTTCCTTGTAAAATGTATGAGAGAATACTACTCTCTTCTAGACAAGTAATCATCTTAGGTTCAAATTGTTCAATGGAAGAGCAATTTTTATATACTTGCCAAATGAAATTAGATACCTCTTATTAGGTAACAAATTGAGTAGCCTTACCCATCATACATAATCCACATTAAAAGCATTACAATGTCCATATTAGTCAACTACTATAATTAAATAATAATTGTATAAATGATATATTAATAATTTAAACCAATATATTTTAAGTAATTGATTAATATTAATCTACACAATAAAATAGTTCAACAATTACAACTTTCTACTACATATACTTGCTAATAGGATTCACATCCTTATTTGCATACTTTAAATATGATTTATATATTGGTATTCACATGCTCAACTAAGTATATTACATATGCCTATTTCCTATTACAATTCAACCTAAAAAACCAAAATAAGGAGAGGAAATCTTTGACATATGCTAAGGCCAAATCCTCCTCTAATTTTCAAGTCCTTGGTTACTTCCTATGAACTTGCTTCCTCTTAGTTTTTATCCCACTTGAACTCTTGTGTCACTCCTGGGTTTTTCCTTCTTTGACACCCTAAATGGGTGGATGTTTGGGGGGAGGGGGTAGCATGGGGCTAAGATTTGGTTTGGTTTTGGTGTGATAGAGTGGTGGCAATTAGTGGTGCATGGTGGTGGGCATTTGGTTTGCTCTTGGTTGGAACATGACACAGATTGTAGAGATGGAGGGAAAGGAAAAATGAAAAAGACCAAGGGTGGGGATGTGTGACTAATGATAAGGAATTAAAGGGAAGGGAAGGGTTTTTGTCATGTCCACGTTGGTACATTTGCTTAAGCACTTAGTTCAATAAGGTAATAAGACAAGTTATGCCTTTTTAAGAGGTAAAAGCATTATAGGAATTTAGTTAGTGTAACCAAATGCCAACTAGATCCCTTTTATCATGCTAATAGTGCGACATCTAGGTTGATTAGGGTGTCATTTGATTGATTTTGTTTTGATTAGCTTGATAAGAAACTTTAAGCATTTAGTATTGATTAATAGCATTTGATTGTAGTGATTAGGATATATTATGACTTCATTCAGTCAAATTGGATTGTTGAGAGTTTGTAAGTAGCGAATGTTAATTGACCATAGAGTTTATGATATTTTAGGGTTCTTATCTTTGATTAGGGTATTGGGGTTTCATTTAAGGATGTGATATTAGGGCTTTGAATTTAGGGTTTGGTGATTAATGTTCTTATATTAGAAACGTTGAATTAGGTTCTAGTTATCGATTAAGGTTTTAGGGTTGGAATTAGGGTTGAAGCAAATAAATTATTTTTTAAGCATATTAAATTATTTGTTGAAAATCTTGCTCCCTTAGTAATTCAAATTGGAATAATTAAATTAATTAAACAAACTAATATTTATTCCTTCAAATAGAAATAATCTAATAGTTTCAATATTTAATATGTTTTTATTCAGTTAATTCTTTTATTTATTGAAAATTCAATTTATGGTGCTTCTCAATGAATAGAATTAATTAAATTAATAAATGAATTTATGAAACATTCTAATATTTGAATCTAATTAAAATGCTATTTTTGTTTTAGTTTCAAATAAAAAAGGTCCCTGTGCTGCCTGTCATGCTAAAATCCAAACCGAGCCACTCATTAAGATATTCGATAAGATAAAATAACTGCCAGTTTATATATGCCATTTGTATATTGATGTGTAGAAATAAAGACTGGCTAATGATGATCTAATACAATGTTAGTTAAATGATTTTTGACATTGAAAAGTAGTGAGAAAAATAATATACCGCATCAAACTCCTTAATGATCCACAAAGGAAAAGTCTCCACGGCAGAGGTCACGTTGGCGACAATACAAGCGACCTAATGTTGTTATCCCAATAATTAATCACTCCATTTTTATTGATACTTATGATATGAATTACTTAACAATGTCAAAAACAGCCTAGAAAAGTCCTCATATGCCTTAACGCAAAAATATATACATATTGGGAGTGGACCATGGTGCCACAGCTTGAAAATATAACACCGCAATACAAAAATAACAGGAGATGACATTCAGTCACCACGCTGCGACACGGAACATGATGTCGTAGCATGATGTCTCTAAGAAAATCCAATAGCATCGCTGGTAATCGTACTCATGCTTTTTGCATTTTTAATGATTTTAGCCATTCCAGATGCGAAGAAGACACAAAAATTAATGAATTTTGATGCACAAATGTGTTAGAATGCAATTGAAAAATGATATACGCTTTAAAATCATGAATATAACCAACTAGAAACATCAAAAACACACAAAACACCAAGATCGCAAACCTGGAAACATGCTAGATTCAATGGGATCTTACAATTTCTCACGAAATCAGGCATATATGGAGTTGAAAAAAAAAATGCCACCCTATCATCTCATTATTAGGGAGAAGTCAGAAGGAAATTGACTAATGTGTAATTGTACGTCAATCAGATACCATGCCCATTATATATAGTCCTAAATGGGATTGTTTGTCTGTTTAGCCCATCATTAATTGGTGATTATTCCCTAAGAATTCCACACATTTATTATTTAGTCCTCACACTTTATATTAGATGACTCAGAACACTAAACTTTATTTAAACACTACAATTAGGTCCTTAAACTTCATTATAGCAATAAATATGCAACTATTAATGTGATACACGTATGTCCACACGTCACATATATGAGCATACAAATATATGGCATGAAGACTGTATATCTCTCTCCCTCTCCCTCCCTCAACCACCACCCAGGCGTCTCCTACCCTCTCTCTCTCTATATATATATTTATATATGCTAGTGGACAACGCATCCATAATGTATGTGCTAATTAAATAAAATTAAATTTATATTTTTAAAATTTATCATTATTTATAGGTGAAAAATCATAATTTTTGTTAAATAATATAAATATAGATTTTTTTTTTTCCTATTTACACTTACTTTGAATCCTTTAGTTTTTCACTTATAAGCAAATTAGAATTATGGATAAAAATCCATCCTGCAAGTTTATTATCATGATTATATTCCATCATTATTTGAATTTTGGCCCAACAATACTACACGTAAAGCAAAGTATGGGAGAAAATAGAAAAAGAGAGAAACTATGAAGGAGAGAGATGATGTTATAGACTTCATATTATATGGAGAGATAGTGGAGGAGAAAGTAGGTTTTAGGATTAAGAGAGATTAATAAAGGAGAGTAGATTAATATGCTAATTTTATCAAAACAATTATAGTTTTAATATGACTTTTAAGTAATCGTCTTTTTGAATATTACAATTTAACTCTCCAATTAAAATTTTATTGCAAAGAAAAAGAACCAACATTAAAAATAATTTATCAAAACTATAATATATTTTATTCTAAGGGTAAAATTGACATTTCACCAAAAAAAAAAAAACACACACACACCTTAACACCACCTTTGTAACTTCTCCTTCACGTTTGTCTTCCACTCCCCAAATTTTGCTCATCCTTTATCTCTCCTACTTTCTCTTCACATCCCCGAATAACTGCCTCACCATATCATACTTTACAGTTCTTCTCTTCTCCATTATCTCTCCCTACTTTCAATCTTCTCTATTTTTGTATCTATTAGGCTTAATCCTTAAACAATTCACGGCCTCATCACCTCCTCCGCAAAACCTTGACTCCACCATATCCTAATAACATACCTAATTCCGAGCCGTTCATTTTCTCTCTTTCGATAATCGCTCATCAATCGTATAACCTAATATACTTAGCCCCATCATCTGCAGCACCAAACTACTACACTGCTGTGGATGACATGGAACACATCAATAGATTCTTTGTCCCTGACCTTTCAGAAGACATTGAGATTCTAATTTAACTGCATGCAATCTTAATATACAAGGAATTTGAACCTTTGCTTAATTTGATATTTTTTGTATTCATATTATATGATTGCGGTGCCATCTTATCTTAGACGTAGAAGCAATCAATCGTGATCATTTAGATTCAATTATGTCAATGTTTTTTCTTGGAATATATATATATATGTTAAAGTTTCTACTTACCAGAATGAAGCTAAATCTTTGCAACGTTGTAATATTTGAAAATGGAAAGCCCTCCAGCGTGAAAATTCAAGTTTGGCTGGATTATTCAAAGATTTGAATCTCGCATTTTAATGTATTTGTGGGGAATATAATATATTCATTTCAGTGGTTTTATTGTGAGAATTTTTTTTTTTATATGAGAATGTTGTATTACCTGATTTTATTGAAAATTTGTTAGTAGTTTCTCTCTTTCCTGTCTCTAATTCTCCCTCTATCAATATTTATGCCATATTCAGTTATTTCCTTTATCAATTATGAACTTTTCTTTTTGTCTATTTTTCCACACATTATTAAATTTCCTTCTATTAAATTTATAGCACCTTATTGTTCACTAAGCGGAAAAAAGCACAAACTCCATTACGTTTACATGCATAAGCTTCATAGGTATGATCTTGATATATATATATATATATATATATATATATATATTGTGCCAATCAATTTTGATGATTAATTTTAGTTTGTTACCAACTAATTTATGTATGAGAGATGGACATGTATTGCTTATGGAAAATATAAGATGTTGTGAGTTCTACCATGATGATGTCACGTCTTCTCTAGCCAAAGGATTTTTTTCACGAGGTTGTTTTCCATCTTTATCTATTTGTTATCAATAGATACTACTATATAAGAGACATATGCATATGTGATTGGTATTTAGAATAAAGAGATGAAACTATTCATTTAATATAAATTGAGAAGTAACTGTACACTTAATTACTCATTGATTATTGTAAATTTTTGAAATTAATTTGTTCATTTTGTTATTACACAGATAAATACGAATTAGCTTATCTAAAATATTTGTTTTGTGAGACAATATTTAGATAAAAAGAACTAACACCATTATTCCTTATTTCATAACTTAGCATTTGCATTGAATAATGATTTTTAAGATTTATATGTATGAGATGTGAAGACTTTTTAGTTTTAGTAATGCATCTATTAGTCCCTTACCCTAAAAAAGAAAGACTATTGGTCACCTTTTGTCCATTTTTTTCTCAATATATGAGAGTTATCATTGATGAGAATATCAATTATATTGTTGAATTACAAATTCATTACAACTCACCTACTCATTTTATAGAATATATTCATCTCTAAAGCATGAAATGGAAGGATTATCTCAACTTAGAAGGTTCACAAGATTGAAAGCAAATAATGTGTTAGAAAGAGGAGCTAGATCTTACATACACTCTTGCATGTAATTAATAGTGTATTTAATATGCGATTTATATTTTGCATATCTAAAGTTTTTTTAATTTGCACACATATTGCGAGTACAGCATTTGTCAGCATATATATTTATATATATGTATGTATGTATGCATATTATAATGTCACATATAAAAAAAAAAGAAATATAATTGAAGATTGTACATAAGATATATAAATATTGGAATAATACCATACATTCATAATATATATAAGTATAGTTAAACATATATAA
Organism: Lumnitzera littorea; assembly: GCA_024138015.1. Classification (NCBI taxonomy): domain Eukaryota; kingdom Viridiplantae; phylum Streptophyta; class Magnoliopsida; order Myrtales; family Combretaceae; genus Lumnitzera; species Lumnitzera littorea. The sequence continues at coordinate 4,930,026 of JAMXBB010000007.1, read as the reverse complement.
TACATAATTTTTGGAAGATTACAATGACATGTATAGAATTACAAATATAACTCATTGCTATGTATATATATAGACTATTAGTACAATAATATTTTATGTATATTTATTACTTAAATAATTATATATATATATTGCAATATATAATCTTTTAAAAGCACCGCATCAAGTATACAAATATAATTTATGTATGTGAAACATGTGTATAAGGAGTTAATTTTAGTTGGTTAAACACATGCAACAAACATACCAATCAACCTTAGAAAAGTTGTGATTTGATGACATATGGAGAGATGTTATAGAGAAAGGTGTAGGTGAGGAACAAGTAAGCATAAATCCTAAGGGAACGTATGTGACAACAAATCAAATAGGACATTCTTAACATGTTGTTGACTTGTTCTGATGAATCTAGAGTTCAAGCATCGAAGAGTGATTTGAATAAAGTAGCGACATTTGTATGAAGCATGTCAATACTCTAATCCTACATAAGGAGGTATAGCTCATTTGCATAGAACTTGGTCTTTAATCTCAATTATTGGATAAAACAAAGATGGAAGGATTAGATGAGCCGATGTTGACAATCATTAATGACTCTCAATGATGAATGGTCTAGATTAAAGCCTACATTTTTTATATAACTCATAGGTAAGTATAAGACTCCATCTATATTATTAAAGCGAAAGAATTTAAATAACTACCAATAGCTACTTTTTTTGTCTTTATAAGTATAGTAAATATTGATATACCTTATATAACTACTTAAGCTATGACTATTTGAGTAACTTACAAGGGTTTGGCAACTATAAATAACTGTAACATTTATTTTTAATTCTCTTCCATTATCTTCTCCATCCAATAAATTTATCTTCTCTATCTAGTACTTATATATCTCAATAAAGATTAAAGATAATGGACAACAAATTTTATGTTTTATTTTTTATTTATATCTTACTTCATAAGATGTCGAAATGACTAAAAAATAACCAAAAAAAAGTTTGTAATATTTACCTTTTCCTTAAAATGCATTATATATGATATACGATTAAAATTATATATCAATTTATTTTATAAAAATTAATTTTTCGTTTCTTGAATATATAATGTGATAATAATATAATCATATATTACCTTTTCCAAGATGCAATGCGATAATAACATAATCATATAGTGACCTTTTCCCAAATATACGATTAAAATTATGCATTAATTTGTTTTATGAATATTATTTTTTCACTTCGATATGCAATGCAATAACAACATAATCATATATATTATTATTGCCAAATTTATCTTAATTATTTATTTTTTTGTCCAATTTATCTATACAACTATAATAATAAAGCATGGTGAATCCATATAAAAAGATATTGCCTTCCATCAATCAGTTATAGCAAATAAACTTTGAACATAACATTATTTATTCCATTCTTTATCAAAGTAGAAGCAACACATGCCTTTGCTTTATTGTTTCTTATTGCCTATTTAATAAATTGTCAATTTACATTTAAATATATTTAAATGAGTAGATAAAAAGCTTTCTCAGTTTTAGTTTTATTGATTATGGAAGAAATATCAAAAAAAGTTGTTTATCGTCATTAAAATTACATCAATTCCGTATTTTATATTTATAAATGATCATTTTGTCCAACAATTAAAGTTTAAGTACTAAAAATTTTTTCATTATAGATTGTCAATTATACAAAGTTTACTTCATTGATAAATAATAAAAATTAAGTGAATATTCAAGCTAAAGCAACCTTAGAATCTTCATTTTAAATAAGAAATTTTTGCATCATCCAAGATCTTTCAAGTGAACTTTCTTGGTACTTATATGAGTATAATTATATGAATACATATTTCATATTTTTTTTATCAAAATCATGCATTCACTTAACATTATATAAAATTGTGTCGACAATTTGGGTTATGACAATTAATATAACTAATGATGTGAATAAAAAATATAAACGATTAGTAATATTATCTTATATTATTTTTCAAAACATAAATATTTATACAATTCACTATTATATATATTTTTCAATAACTTCCATGTTTAATTTTTTTAATGTTTTTAATTCTTTGTGTTGATGTAATTAACTACATAACTATTTTGAAATTAATACTTTACACATTTGATTTTTTTTAGTAAGTTACACATTTGACGTTCTTACATTTGTATACACATCATAAGTATATCATCTGCTAATATTTATACAAAATCTTTACATTATACATAAAGAATCAATATTTCATGTACTTGATGTTGTTAAATTCATACACGTATTGCACGTATAGTGTTTATTAGTAAAGTGTAAAAGAGAAGCCTATTTCCATTTATATCAAAGCCCATCCTCCATAATCATATGCTTAAGCCTTCACAAGGCCTAATAAGGCTAAACAATATCCAAAAAGACTAGTAAAGACATAATTCAAATATATTTTCATACATGAGATTGCTAAATAAAGAGCAAAAAAACTAGTTTAGCAACCTTTACTTTAAATCTATCGTGTCAGATCTCTTTAAGATATCTTTGATTACACTTAATTTCCTAGGCCTTATCACAAGTTCATTAAACTAGTTCATGAAATTAAATGGAGCCAAAAGCCTTACAAACTCAAGTAAGTGTTGCTAATTATGCAATACTTTGTTTGAAATCTTTTGTGATAGCATTTGATGAAGAGCCTCTTGATTCATAAATTATTTTTCATAAATTACATATAATTAATTTTACAAAAATATCAATCTAATGAGACCAGTAGCCTATTGACCATGACATTACCGTGGTATTAAATTGGGCAAAAATCCCAACTACCAAAATAGTCAACTATAAAATATAAATATATAAAGCACGTATCTATATTTTCTACTTATCTATAAACATATATAAACTCTTGTTTCTATGTACATATATACACAAAAGTTATAAGAATTATTTTGGACGACCATGGCTAAGGTCACACTTATTTTACAGATTCTCATGATATATCTATTTATTTGCTTTCATTTTCACTTTATCCAAAAATTTTACGCTAGATTTATATTGGTCAAACTTTAAATTCAATTTAAGTTATCTTATAACTTATAAATTGAAAATCTTATTATTAATAGTCCAAAAGTTATTATTTCTACCGTTGAATACTTTAGATTTGTAGGCTAATATCAACTTTGATTAAAAGTGATGCCCTTTATCTCTAGTAAAAAAATACTGACAATTCTGAACAAATTTTATCTAATTTTGAAGTAGAATACCGAACTTCTAGGATACTTCATACATATCTATGATACATATATAAAACTTTACTACATAAAGTGTTGTTCCTATTCAAGCATATCAAAATTATAGAGCGATTATGAACTTCAACTGTAATATAAGAAACATTTTCATTAAGTAGATGCATCTAATTTTGGGGCCATGACATTAAAGTTGGAGTTATTTCATTATAACAGATACAATCCCCAAAAAAAAGTGTGTTGCAGTTATTTCAACCACCATTGACGAAGAATGCAGCCAACAACGTATAGTTCTACAGGTTTTATCTAAAATAACAGATTTTATCCATGATAAGACATATTAAAATGTTAAACTTTGTTACCGCATCTAAATTTAGTCTACAATGACATATCTGATAACTTCTTAATGATAAGAAAGCTTATCCTTTTCTATTATTTCCCTATATAAGTGTGTACGTAAGCCAACACATCCTAGACGTAATCATTTCTTGTTTTATTATCTTCTACTTATGTTTCATATATAGGGGGCAAAAATGGGGTTATGTTGGCTGCCATTGGCTTTTACTTTCCTCACATTAGTGTCAAATGTTGTATGCATTGATGTTTCGCATGATTCAAGGGCCTTGAAGATCAATGGAGAACGAAAACTCATATTGTCTGGTTCCATTCACTATCCGCGAAGCACTGCTGAGGTAAAAAAAAAAAGAATGCCATAATTTGATTTGTTCCAATATGTTTTATAATTGCGTTAGCCTTGTTAATTTAATAGATTATTATATAAGAAATAAACCATTCAGTATGTGTTTTACAGATGTGGAATGATCTTATTAAAAAAGCAAAGGAAGGAGGTCTTAATACCATTGAGACTTATGCATTCTGGAATGCTCATGAACCTACATATCGACAGGTTTCTCTCTCCTCTTAAGCTTATGCTATAAAGTTCTCTAGAGAGAATAATGAGATCAAATTTGGGATGCTATTGACTCTAATCGATCGCGCAAATTAACAAAATATTTACGAAAAAGATTGCAAAAACAAAAGCCAAAAGATCCTAGAAAATTCAATTAAAAAAAAACATATGATTATTGGAAACTAAAACAATGTAAAATATTTATAAAATGAATATATAACTAAACTTTTCTTTTGCCTATTTAGTATGATTTTTCAGGAAATCTAGATCTTGTGAGATTTATCAAAACAATACAACAAGCAGGAATGTATGCCATTCTTAGGATTGGGCCATATGTTTGTGCAGAGTGGAATTATGGGTAAACTATTTTGTTTTTAAGATTATGTATCTTAGATCAATTGACAATTAGATAATTTATGGTGGAAATACTAATTAATATAATTACTATTTTCCAGAGGATTTCCCGTTTGGTTACACAATATTCCAGGCATCAAGTTCAGGACAAATAATGATATGTTTAAAGTAATCATTTCTTATCACTTAGTTTGTTGCAATCATGAGTTTGCTCTTTATATTGTTGAGACACATCAAATCTCTTTTATCTTATTTCTTTTTTTTTTTTTTTGTATATAATTTAGCGTGAGATGCAAAATTTCACCACGGTGATTATAGATATGATGAAGAGAGAAAACCTCTTTGCATCTCAAGGAGGACCCATAATTGTTGCTCAGGTTAGAAGATGAAGTTCTCCATAATTTTGTTTGTAATTCTATTATTTCTATCACTATTAATTTTGAAATAACTTTTTCCTTTTCGGAATCATGTTTAGATTGAAAATGAATATGGAAATGTTATGAGTTCCTATGGGAACGATGGAAAGTTATACATTGACTGGTGTGCTCACATGGCTGATGATTATCATATTGGGATTCCATGGATCATGTGTCAACAAAAAAATGCTCCAATACCAATGGTACATAATATAGTTTATTAAGTTAAGGCTATTTAATGGGAAACTAGTTTTGGATCCATTAATAGTAATACTAATTACTTTATACCTTTTTCAGCTAGAAACATGTAATGGATGGTATTGTGACAACTACTCTCCTTCTAACCCAACTACACCAAAGATGTGGACCGAAAATTGGACCGGATGATAATAGAATATTCTTTATTTTAGTTGTCATGCCTATTAGTTTATTGTTTATTTTAAATTCTCATTTTTTTTTTTTAACATTTCAATTTATGTGAGATAGGTTCAAGGGTTGGGGATTAGCAGATCCACATAGAACAGCTGAAGATCTTGCATTTTCAGTTGCAAGATTTTTTCAAACTGGTGGAACACTTCAAAACTACTATATGGTATATCTAACATAAGAATATGATTTTCTTTTTATTCTATCAATGCTATGTATATTAAATATTCTTTTACTTGTTATAGTACCATGGTGGTACAAATTTTGGCAGAACCTCTGGTGGACCATACATAACCACGTCATATGATTATGATGCACCTCTTGATGAATATCACAAAATCATGACAAAATTTATTCTACTTTTCTATGTAAAGAAATTGATTTTTATCTTGAAATATTACTTTAAAAGGTAACTTGAACCAACCTAAATGGGGGCATCTCAAGGAGCTGCATCGTGTACTCTTATCGATGGAGAAGACTCTCACTTATGGTGTCAAGAGAGATGTAGATTATGGAAATATGGCTTTGGTATGCACTTTATAAAAAGATTCTCCCTAACTTTGAAATGCATTCCCTAACTCATGATTCCTGGATCAATTTTAGGCAACAATTTATACGAATCAAGCCAACCAAAGTTGCTTCTTATCAAATGCAAATAATGGAAGTGATGCTACTATTGACCTTTATGGGAAGAAATTCACTATTCCAGCATGGTCTGTTTCGATCCTTCCAGATTGCCAAAATGAAGTCTACAACACAGCTAAGGTAATCAAAACAATGGATTTACTACTGTTAGCACACCTTTACCAACAATTATAATTATGAAAATTGATTACAAACGAGAATGGGAGAAACAGATGGGAAATTAAGAAAATGGAAATAGGGAGGCTCCATTTTCTTTAATTAGAGACCTTCATAAGTATCTTATTGTATAATGGAGTAGCAAGGGATCATAAGCTACTGATATTGGACCAAAAAGATATCATAAGCTTTCTATAGCTTCTTATTTTAGAATACAAATATATATTAATGATGTTTCCATTATACATATTCTAATATGTAAAATCTTTGTGAGTACAGGTCAATACACAAACATCAATAATGGTGAAGCAACCTAGTGAAGCTAGTGATGCACAGGAGCCTCTTCATTTAAATTGGGTTTGGAGGCCAGAACAACCAGAAGAATTGAAAGGTAGTAAAATCAAGGGTAGTATATTGACTACGAAGCAACTCATGGACCAGAAAGCAGTAACGAATGACACAAGTGACTACTTGTGGTATTTAACAAGGTATACGAAAGGATAAGAACATTCCTTGAGATTTCACTCGGAAGTTTTCTCTACAATGATGGATGTCTTGTTTGTATCTCTTAACAGTGTCAATGTGAATGAGAGTAGTAAAATTTGGGGCACAAAGATAACCTTGCAAATTATTACTTTGGAGCATATAGTTCATGCCTTTGTCAACAAGAGACATATAGGTAAGTGCACGATATCCCCTTGTTCAAGAAAAGAGCATTAACAAAATTATTTATTCTTGTTTGCATATATAATTATATATATAAATATATGTATATGTATTCTTCAACAATTGAAAATACATATACAGGTAGTCAGTTTGCTCAAAATGAAAACTACAATTTCACCATGGAGAAAGAAATCGTCCTCAAGCCCGGAATTAACACTATTTCTCTCCTTAGTGCCACTATTGGCTTAAAGGTAAGAAATGCTGATGTTCCCCTATTATCCTTTCTCTCCTCAAGATTATATGGCGTAAATTTTCTATCTATTATCAACTAATTAACATGTGCCCTTCATCTTCTTCCCTTAATTTTTTAATAGAACTATGGTGGATACTTCGATGAACAAGGTGTTGGTATTCATGGACCAGTAAAATTGATTGGAAATAAAGGAACAAATGAAGAGGTTGTAGTAGATTTATCATCAAATGATTGGACATATAAGGTTGGAATTCGTGGTGAAGACCATCGTTTTTATGAAGAAAATTCTCGTCATGCTTCACAATGGCGATCCACAAATATTCCATCAAATGGAAGGTTCATATGGTATAAGGTAAGAATGTATATCATTTTATTATAATCTTAAAACATGATCAAATCAACATGCAATTATCATCTAATACAATCGTCCATTTAATTTTATCTATCTATGTAGACAACATTCAAGGCTCCTATGGGCACAGACCCTATTGTTGTGGACATGTTGGGGCTAGGAAAAGGAACCGCTTGGGTTAATGGACAAAACATTGGTCGTTATTGGCCAAGCTACAATGCTAAAGAGGGTGTTTGTAGCTTGACTTGTGATTATCGTGGACAATATTCCGATAAGAAGTGTATGACCAACTGTGGGAAGTCTTCACAGAGATGGTAAAAGATTCACCCAAATAATAAATTTGTGTGTGCAGTAGATCTAGTCATAAATTGTTCAACATGTGGCATGTAAACCAATACTTTTGGTGATGGCTTGTCACGTATTACTGATATGCAAGTGTTATGTAGTTCATCACTAGATTTACAAAGACTTGGTTCTCAAACAAATATATCATTGACTCCTCAATTATCACTTTTTGTATGTATTATTTTCTAGGTACCATATTCCACGTTCCTTTCTTCGAAGTGATAACAATACTTTAGTTCTATTCGAGGAGTTTGGTGGTACTCCATTCAACCTTAACATCCAAACCATCACTGTTGGAACAATTTGTGCAAACGCAATTGAAGGGCATACCCTAGAACTGTCATGCCAAGGTGAACGAGTCATATCAGATATCCGGTTTGCTAGTTTTGGTGCACCTTCAGGAAAATGTGGAGCATTCCAAAAGGGCCAATGTGAAGCACCTAACACCTTCCAACTCATTAAACAGCAATGCGTCGGCAAGGCATCATGCACTCTCAATGTTTCTGAGACAACTTTTGGTCCGACAGGATGCAAGGAGGTCGGTGAAATTAGGCTTGCTCTTGAAGCCACATGTTCAACTCGAGCCGGAAATAATGTCATGCAAAAAGCAACAAATTAACTTTAGATGACAAGAGTAAATAAATGCTTCTTGTTAGGTTGATATTTTAAATACTTACATTGCAGAAGTGTACTATTCAGTAGACCAATTTCGAATTAGTAAAAATGCCACATTGAAGTTTACGTCCTTTGTTACGGTGTTTATATATATTTATATTCATATTTATATTTATGATCATTCTTATCACTATCATTGATACTGAGGTTTTATTAATCAACCATAGCATATCATGCGTCTAACTTAATTAAATTTGTTCGACTGTATAAACTAAAATTATTACATAAAATATGTTGTATGTGCCAACACTCAAAATTTATTATAAAGTTTATCATTTAAGATGTGGCTCGGTGAATTTTTAGCTTAACAAGAAATGATCAAGTAGGGATAGATTTTATACATGCAAATGGCCTGGTTTGCATGTTCATCGTCGACAGTTACATATTCCCAATCCATAGATAAGGCTCTTAGTGAAAGCTTTTGCTTCTTTAATCACTACATAAACAACGATCCCCATAGTTTACATATTATATAAATGTACTTTCCTAAATTAGAAAATATGGTTTAATTCGTAAACTAAACCAAATTAATCCAAAATTTTATGATTTTAAAAAATTCCTATTCCAAACCATATAGTTTAGATCAAGGTACAATAAAAATATGGTTTGGTATTTTATGACCTTGAACAACATTTTTATGAAGCTAAATTGCATTTTTATGGTTTTGTTTGATTTGAAGTAAAAATCAAATCTAATCGAATCAAACTATTCAAAGCAAACCAATGGAGTTAACAATTTAAACCACTCTTTTTCAATCTATCTTGTAACACAATTTATTTCTTATCTTTTCAATCTGTTAACATTTGATAGATACCTATAAATAGATACCTCTCTTTCTTACACATGATATTAACTGCTCTTGCTCTTCTTTGCATTCACGATCATGGATTGTGGTTCTTGTTAAGACATTTGTCCTCCTTTTATATCATACTGTATGTCATGCTAAATGAAACTTAAAACTCTCTTAAAGGATTAAACTTACAAATATGGAGTAGTAATATATTTATTAATTAACCGTTCGGTTTAAAGCTTTAACTGAAGCCTGTTAAGTAAACTGCTTAAATTAATGGAATTAAAATGAGTACATAAGAATTTGAAATTAGGACTCTAAGTTGAATACTGTAACAAGGCTGGTTCTCTATGGTGGAAAAAGGGAAATGTCAAAGCTAAAAGTGCAGCTATTGTCATCACATAGTTTATTTAAATTTTCTACGTTTAGCTAACCAGAAAAAAAAAAAAAAAAGGATTTATTCACTCATAAGGGAAGAAATGAAATGAGAATCCATTTTTATTTTTTTATGTCATTGCCATGCTTAGATGCCTTATACCTTATTGTAGGATCAAACTGCTGCAGTTTTTGTTTTCAAAATCTCATTGTAAAGTTGACAATTTTTCTAATATTTTCAAAATTTTGCTTTCTCATTAAAAAAAAAAAAAAAAAACTCTTTAAACAATTTTTTTTTTTTTTGTGTGCGCGCTTTAGAACAAGAACTTTTTCATTTTTTTTTAAATGTTCTCCCTTTAATGATTATCTCTAGAAAAGCTCACTACTTAAAAAAAAAAAAAAAGTGCTCATTATTTGAGAAATTCCAAGAGGATAATTTTATTACAAAAAATAGTCTTATTACAATAAAAACACTAGAAAACTACATTTTGATGATTTGTGGGAAATGGACTTGTTAATAAATATTTGAATGATAATAAATAAATAAGGAAGGAGGGGAACTTGTGGGTTCAATTGAGGGTTCTTGGCTTTTTTAAAACATCGTGGTGGTCGTTAGAGGTAGGAAGTCTATGATAAGGAGTAATACTCTTGTGCATGATTTCTAAATTTTATTGCATAAATCTGTAACTACTTATTAGATTTACCTATCCAAATCAATACACAACTTACTGCATGTGAAATGGGAGCTAAATATTCAAGAAGAGTGGGAGCTAAATATTCAAGAAGAGTTAGACTACGTGAGAACAATATTCATTTTCTTTTATAAAAAAAAGAACGGTTACACAACTTATGCAACAATGAGTTAACTCGAATCAACCTAGATAGAAACCGATTTTCATTTTAAAATATTATTTAAATGTAACTTGAACCAACCCAAATGGGAACATCTCAAGGAGTTGCATCGCATACTCTTATCAATGGAGAAGACTCTCATTTCCGATATCAAAATAGATGATGATTATGGAAATATGACTTAGGTATGCACTTTATATAAAGATTCTCCCAAATTTTGAAATGCAATCCCTAACTTACAATTACTAGATCAACTTTAGGCAACAATTTATACGAATCAAGCGAACCAAAGTTGCTTCATGGCAAATGCAAATGATGGAACTGATGCTACTGTTGACCTTTTTGGAAAGAAATTCAGTACTCTAGCGTGGTTTGTTTCAATCCTTCTCGATTGCCAAAATGAAGTCTATAACATAGCTAAAATAATCACAACAATGGATTTATTACCGTTAGCACTCATTTTTGAATAATTACAATTACCTAAATGGAAATGCAGAGGCTCAATTTTCATTAATTAGAGTCCATGAGTATTGTAATTGTATTTTGGAGCAAAAATGTACTATAAGCTAATGATATTGGAGCGAAAAGATATCATAAGCTTTCTCTAGCTATTTATTTTAGAATACAAGTATATATTAATGGTGTTTCCATTGTACATATTCTAGTATGTAAAACTTTGTGAGTACAAGTCAATACTCAAACATCCATAATGGTGAAGCAATCTAGTGAAGCTAATGATGGACAGGAGCTTACTCGGTTGAATTGGGTTTGAGGCCAGAACAACCTGAAGAGTTGAAAGATTGTAAAATTAAAGGTAATATATTGATTGCGAAGCAACTCATGGACCAGAAAGTAGTAACAAATGACATAAGTGACTACTTGTAGTATTTAACAAGGTAAATGAAAGGATAAGAACACTTCTTAAGATTTTACAGATAAGTTTTTTTCTCTAGTGATGGATGTCTTATTTGTATCTCTTAACAGTGTCAATGCCAATCAGAGTAGCAAGATTTAGGGTACAAAAGACATCATGCGTTACTCAACAAGAGACAAGTAGGTGAGTGCACGACATCCACTTGTCCAGGGAAAAAACATTAACTAAATTAGTTATATGTTGTTTGCATGTCTACTCTTAAACAATTGAAAATACATATACAGGTAGCCAATTTGCTCAAAATGGAAATTATAATTTCACTACGGAGAAAGAAATCGTCATCGAACCCATAATTAACACTATTTCTCTCCTCAATGCCACTGTTTGCTTAAAGGTGAAAAATGCTAATGTTCCCGTATTATCCTCTCTCTCCTTAAGATTATCTGGCATAAATTTTCCGTCTATTATCACCTAATTAACAAATGCCCTTCATCTTCTTTCATTAATTTTTTAATAGAACTATGGTGAATACTTTGATGAACAAGATGTTGGTATTCATGAACCAGTAAAATTGGTTGGAAATAAATGTACAAACGAAGAAGTCATATTAGACTCATCAACAAATGATTGGACATATAAGGTTGGAATTCATAGTGAGAACCATCATCTTTACGAAGAAAACTCTTGTCATGCTTCACAATGTTGATCCACAAATATTCCATCAAATGGAAGGTTCATATGGTATAAGGTAAGAATGTATATCATTTTTATATTAACTTAAAACATGATCAAATCAACATGCAATTATCATTTGACACAATTGTCCATTTAATTTTATATATTTATGTAGACAACATTCAAGGTTCCTATAGGCACGGACCTTGTTGTTGTGGACATGTTGAGGCTAAGAAAGGAATTGCTTGGGTTAATGGATAAAACATTGGTCTTATTGGCTTAGTTACAGTGCTTACGGAAGTGTTTGTAACTTGACTTGTGATTACTGTGAATAATATTCCTATACCAAGTGCATGACCAACTGTTGAAAATTTTCACAGAGATGGTAAAAATACTAACCCAAATAATAAATTTAGGAGAAATTATGTAAACCTCCGAAATTTTGACTTAAATATGGATTGCTCATTTAAACTTTCAAATTGTGATTTATATTTCCTAAACTTTTATAATTTGATAAAATAACCCCTTAGATTAAAAATAATCTCTTAAACTTTGATTTTGGTATATAAACACCCTCTTACGCACCAAAATCAAAGTTTAAAAGGATTATGTGGGTTATTTATCAATTTATGAAAATTTAAAAATAAAAAACCACACTTAGAAAGTTCATAAAAATAAACCATATTTAAATCAAAGTTTAAGGAGGGTTTTTTGTATTTTCCCCATAAATTTGTATGTGTAATGGATCTAGATATAAACTACTTAACACGTAGAATGCAAAATAATACTTTCAGTGATGGTTTGTCACGTATTAGTAGTATGGCAAGGGTTATGTAGTTTATCACTAGATTTACAATTACTTGATTCTCAAGTGTATATATCTTTCACTCCTTAATTATAATTTTTTGTATGTATTATTCTCTAGGTACCATATTCCACGCTCTTTCCTTCGCACTGATAACAATATTTTGGTTCTATTCAAGGATTTTGGTCATAATCCGATTAACCTCAACATCTAAATCGTCACTATTGGAACAATATGTGCAAACGCAATCAAAGGGCATACCTTACAGTTATCATGCCAAGGTGGACTAGTCATATCATATATTCGGTTTGCTAGTTTTGGTGAATCTATAGGAAAATGTGGAACATTCCAAGAGGGCCAATGTGAAGCACCTAACACCCTTCATGTCATCAAACATCAATGCTTTGGCAAGGCATCATATGCTCTCAATGTTTCTAAGACAACTTTCAGTCTTATAGGATGTTGGAGAATAAAAAGCTTGCTCTTAAAGCCACATGTTCAACTTAAGCCAGAAATAATGTGATGCACAAAGTAGCAAATTAACTTTAAAAGATAGGAGTGCATAAATGTTTCTTGTTGGGTTCATGACTCAAATTTTTACTTTGCAAAAAGTGTATAGTTCAAAAGACCAATTTCAAATAAGTAGAAACGTCACGCCAAAGTTCATGTCCTTACCTTTTTTATATACATATATATGTATCTTTATGACTATTCTTATTATATTCACTGAAAATCAAGTCTCAATAATCAATCATAGCATACCAAGTGTCTAACTCAATTAAATATGTTCAACTCTATGTACAAAAATTATTGCATAAAGTATGTTGTATGTGCCACACTCAAAATTTGTTATAGAGTTTATCATTTAAGATGTGGCTCGGTGAATTTTAAGCTTAACAAGAAATGATCAGGTAGGGATATGTTTTATACATGCAAATGGCATGGCCTGGTCTGGGTCTTCCTTGTCAACAATTAGATTCTTCCAATCAATAGATAAGGCTCTCAACAAAAGGTTTTGCTTCTCTAACCGCACCGTCAACAACGATCCTTATAGTTTATTACAATAGTCAAACCAATTAATAAAGTTAACAATACAAACTACTCTTGTACGATCTATCTTATAACACAAATATAACCATACGCATATTTTAATTTTATTTCTTATCTTTTCAATCTATTAAAGTCTGATAAATGCCCCATAAATGGAGACCTTTCTTACTTACACATGACATCAAATGTTCTTTGCTCTTTTTTCCTTCCAGGATCAAGGATTGCAGTTCTCATTAAGACATTTGTCCTCCCTCTACATCACATTATATGTCATGCTAAATGTAACTTAAAAACTAACTTTCTTAAAGAATTGAACTTACAAAATATGGAGTGGTTATATATTTATTAGCTAACCCTTCAGTTCACATGTAGGCAAAGCTTTAATTGAAGCCCATTACGTTAACCGCTTAATTAAAAAGAATCAAAATGAGCACATAAGAATTTAAAATTGAAACTTTAGGTAGAATAATACAAGTCTGGTTCTCTATGATGGAGAAAGTGAAATGTTAAAGCTAAAAGTACAGCTATTGTGATCACATGGTTTATCAAGATTTGTTATGTTTAGCTAGCAGCGAAATGATTTATTTATTCATAAGGAGGAAAGAAACAAAAATCTATATATATATTTTTTATTGTTCCACACTTAGATGCCTTCTTCCTTATTGCAGGGTTAAATCGCTAAAGCTTTTGTCTTCAAAATCTCATTGAAGCTTATTCCTTTCTCATTAACAAAACTCTCTAAACCATTCTTTTTATGTGTGTTTTAGAAGGCCTTTTCCTTTCTTTTTGGAAAGTTCTCCCTTTAATGATATTTATCATTAAAAAAGAAAAACTCATTTCTTCAATAAAAATGGTCAATATTTTGAGAAATTCCAAAGAAAATACTTTTACAACAAAAAGTAAAGTTATCACAATAAAAACATTAGAAAACCACATTTTTATTTTTATTTTTTTTAGAAAATGAACTTATCAACAAATATTTGAATGCTAATAAATAAATAAGGAAGAAATGGAATTTTGCGGGTATGGTCAAGGGTTCTTGTCTTCTTTAAATCATAATGATGGTCATTGGAGGTAGGGAGTCTATGATAAGGAGTAATACATTGTGCAACATTTTAAGATTTTCTTGTATAAATCTCTAACTACTTGTCCAAATCAATACACAGCTTATTGCATGTGAAATTGGAGCTAAATATTCAAGAAGAGTCAGATTACTCAAGAAAAATTTAGAAATTATTTTGGGAAAAAAATAGTAGTTATACAACTTATGCAACAACAAGGTGCATTCACAAATTTTAAGCACCAATTTCTTACCAATATTAAGGAAATAGGAGCTCAAACTATTCATGAAGGTAGTAAGCCATCTGGTTGTAGTTGTAATGGCACATGGAGTACATGTCAAGGCTAAGAATAGGCCTTAACATGCACATGGAGGAAGAAAATTTCCACAAAAGAGGGATCTAATTTTTTTTGTTTAAGTAAGATCAGGTTGGTTCTTAGGGTTAAGTTACTTTAGAAAGGTTTTAGGAAGGCAATGCATCATTTTGCAATGGTAGTGTATTGCGAGTGTTGGTGTGGGTAAGAATCCATGTTGGAAAGTGTTGGTGATTTAATGAGCTAGCTTATGCCTTTTTCATCAATAACATTGCAATTTTCATCTTTGATTTAAGTCATGCTTAGTTTGTATTTTGGACAATTGTTGGTTAGAATTTGTAGAGGCCTAGTCATGTTAGTAGTGGTGGTGGTGGTGGCTCATAAAATGGTAACTCATAATAGAAGTTTATGATGGCTTAAAGTGGTGGGGTTGGTTTGTTTCAAGATTTGGAAAAAATTTCCAAGTACTAGAAGCTGATATTATGAAATGTGATATCTGAAAACTGTTTATGGATGACTAACAGAGTTAGATTAGGAAATGAGAACCTTATAAGAGCATGTTAGACAAATTGGATTATGAATATTATGAGACATGGATAGGTGATTGGAGATGCAAGGAAAAAAAATATATTTTAGGTAAAGTGTAACTAGATCAAGGGCTTAGGGAGTGGAAGGTAGTGTGTCAGCTTCCAAGATAAATTTTGATGACAAATTTTCTTTTGAGGGGAAGAGTTGAAATACCTCGAAATTCATAAATCATTAAGTAAATGAAAAAGATCCAAGGGTCATTTACAAAACGGTTTCTAAATTTCAAGTCTAAATTTTTCAAAAATGACATTTTCACGCTACACATAATTTTGGCACAATTTATCTGAAGAAATGTCTTTAATACTTAATGAGAAGTATTCAAATGTTGGAAACTCAATCTCAGAGAAAAGAAATTTTTAAAGATTAAATAATAAAAGGGTTTTCTAAAGTTTAAGGCTAATTTTTTTAAAAATAGACATTTTACCCCTACATTCGAGTTTTAAAGGAAAAGCTAGAAATTGAGACTAGTCAATTGAAACAATGTTTTAGAGTGTCTTAGACCCTAGTTAAGCTTGGAATCAAGCTTAGGCAAATAAAAACCCCAATTAGGGAATTAAGAGTAACATAAAGCTAAAAGTTAGGAAATATGAGAAAATGTCAAGCGTCCTTATGGCCCCCTTAACTTTTAGGATTTTAGAAAACCTTAAAGCCTCCCTTTTTAAACCTCGTATGAAGTACCTCTCTTTCCTTATGCTTCCTTTCCAAATTTTAAAATACTCTAAGGTTAAGTAAGCTCTAAAACCTTATTTAACTCTAAATTAAACTTGAAGATTATCTTAATTAACTTAATAATCTTAATTAGTATGGTGTTTTACAAAGGTTAAGGGATCAAATGGAGAAAAAAGGAGGCATCACCATGTCAAAGCAAGATTAAAAGGAAGAAAGGTAAGGATTTTCAAGGTTCACTAATGATTTAGTGAGCTTTGTGGGTTAATTTTAATATTAGGATGTTAAATAAGTGGTTATACTTATATATATTTATTTTAGACTTGAAGAAAATCCTTTTGAAGGCATTATAAGTGGTGGCCAAGGAAGATGATTAGAGCTTAAGTAATTCCTATGACAAGTAAGTACCTAAACCATGATTAAATGAAGTGGTGATGGGGTTTTAGTAGTTATTCAACAAATATTGAAGTTGCATATGGGTATTGTTCTTAGATATAGGGTATGCAGGAGTAGGTTTCATGTAAAAGTGTTGATACTTGATGATAATAATATGATCAGGAAATGATTCAAGAGAAATCTTAATGATTAAACAAGCTTGAGATAGCTCAAGATTGAACTAAGATGAATTAGCACAAGTTTAGGGAGAAAAAGATGGTGCCACCAACTCCTTGATGCTTCTTGGTTTATTTTGCTTTGATTTGTGGTATTAATGTGTTGTAATGAATAAATAATGATTTACATAATTGTTAAAATCATGATTCTGCTTATATGATTCTATAAGTTTACGATTTTAAGAGACTATATAGAGTTAATTCGTATATAAAATCGCTTTTTTGTAAAAACTTACGTTTCCAACCAATTTTGTATGGTCAAACTTGATAGAAATTTATATTTTGAATCAAGTTTACCAATTTTGCATATATGAGTTGAATAAGCCAAAAATAGAAAATTATTACCAAGCTTCTATTATCACATTGACTATTAAGGCATTAAATTATTTTCCTTATCTTATTCAAATTTTTTTCCTTTTTCTCTCTCTCCTATTCTCTTTTTCGATATTCATAACATTCATCTAGGTTCCAGCTCTGGTAGAAAAGTTAATGAGAAAAATCATATATTTAATTTTATACCATTAGTAACTCAAAATAAGTTAAAATATTTAGGTTTCTTTAATTCATTACATTTTTCAAAGAAACTATGGGGAAAAAAATTTTTCAACCCTGCTTTTATTTACTCCTTAGATGTTAAATTATAAATTAAGAATTTTTTAATGGAAAAAAAATTTAATTTTTTCATTTTTTTTATTTCCATCATGTATTTCAAATTTTTTATAACTACGATAAGCACATATATAATATTTTTAAAGCTATTTTACTTAGGTTGTAGAAAATTATATTTCGATTTTATATTCTGATTCTACAAATCCTCTAACGATTCTAAGTAGAATCGCGAGTTTGACAACCTTGATGATTCATGCAATGATTCTTAGGTTAGATGATGGTTTAAGTGTTAAATGATATGTGTGTGTATGTTAATTAGTTGGTGAATCTTGCAGGTTTATAGAAACTTAAATGTCTAAATAAGCATTTTGTTAAGTTTTCATTAGAAATTCTTGCTTTAAGCTATTATTGACATAATTAACTTTTAATATTAAATGGGTCCTTATATTATAGTCCCACATAGAAAATTAACATAGACTAAGTGTCACATTTAAATTTATAGGGCTCTTCTACTTATCAAGCTAGTATTTTGGGTTGAGCTCTTCTCTTAGACTTGAGTTGTAACATTGGGTACTTTCGTCAAGAGACTAACCCTACAGAAAGGGTAGCTTAGAATATGAGCAACTTAGGAGAAGGCTACTCGAGAGAGGGTTACCTTGTTAAGCAGAATGTGAGTTACTTAGAGTAGGTAGTCCATAGTAAGCCAACTTAGACATTGGCTATCGAAAGGGCGTGTTAATGTTACAGTCTTTGTCAAGTCTAAAATTTTTAGTTTTTTCATTATTCTTTAATCTGACTTATATTAAACCCTATACTTATTCAATATAGACCTTCGACTAAGGATTAAGGAAAACATGGTTTTCTTTTAATTTTGAAAAACATTTTTAAAGTCGCCACTTAACTAAAGTTGGAAAAAAGAGTTAAGTTATAACTAATTAGGTGAATTGATTATAACTTAACTATTAATCTAATAAAACCAATTTTTGAAAAATGATTTTAAAACCAGATATTTTGGATCTAGGGGTTATCTTATTATACCATAATCAAGTACCACATTTAACTTCCGAAATTAAGTTTATCTTTCAAAAATACCCTTCTAATGATAACACTTATTCAAAAATAAATAAATAAATAAAACTACATCTACTTGCTAAAAAATAAAAAATTGAAATAAGATTTACGTAAGTGGGAAAAGTAAAATTTTTTACATATTTTAAGTCGCTTCGTAGTTTCGTACGAGTGCCTATATATTCACTATTCGAGATAAGAGTTTTAATAGTTTGTTCAAAAAACTTAAGTGTGTTCATCTCTTTTAATTCTGAAAATAGTCGACTTTACGTTTTTATCAATTTATTTTCAATTGTGAAAAATTCTAAAAGGATCTTAATTGTTTAACTGTTTATTGATTTAAAAAAATGATAAGAAAATCCTATTTTCAAAAAAGGTTTTATTAATTGGACTTTAATTAAAAATATTTTTCTTAACTGATTAAACACACATTTTTTATTTTTGCTCAAAGCATAAATAAATAAATAAAATAAGCCAAAGCTTTCCCTTCTTTTTTTTTTCTTTCTTTTTTTCTATTTTTTCTCTCCTTTTTTGGGATTTTTTTTTTTTTTTTTTACAATAGAATTAAAACATTAAAGGAAGAAAAAAAAAACAATAACAAAATGAGACAAAATACAAAACAAAGGGAGATCGAACTAGATAGAGTATGCGTAGGTCTTGGAAGCATGGCGAATTTCAGGTTTTAGTCAAGTCTTCGAATCAATCACATGCCATGCACGCATGTAGCTAGGAGAAGGAGCAACAATAGATGGTAGGCGCAGACATGGTAGTTTCAGTCACTATTTCAGATGGAAAAAGGCATTTCCATGTGAATCTCATTGGGATTAATGGGTATAGGAGCAACGCTTCAACTAAAAGGTAGTGTTTGGTGATGGTTTGCAATTGGTACCGTTAGTGGTTATTGGGCAACAACTACAATGGTGGTTAGGTATGAATGGAAGTTGGGACCTTAAGTTTTTGGATGTTATGAGTTCAACTGTGGCATCCATTTTGGCAAAGGAGCAACTATGGGTTTAGTGGTTGTTGTGGCGCTTAGGGTTTAGTGGCTGTGGTAGCTAAGTAGGTTAAAGGTTACAATAGTAGATGGGAAAGGGATTGAAAGCTTCAGGCTTAAGGAGTTTAGTCGTATGGTCAGTTTTACTTGAGTTACTTTTAGCACCACTATAACCTATAAAGAGAGTAAAGGCTAAAGCTATATAGAGAAAGGGAGTTGGGTGAGTGTTTTGAGTAAAAGAGGATGGAAGCTAATGCTGGAAATGAAGATTAGAGCCCCTATTTATAAGGATCCAAGCACGATTGAGATTGAAAAGACCATGAATGGCCAATTTGGTCATTGATGGTCACACCTCAAGTTCTTCAATTTAGATAGAAAAAAGAAAGATTTGATTTGATTTTTCCAATTATAAGATGATATTTATGCTCAAAATACTAATATGGAGCTTTAATTCGCTTCACTATAGCTTAGATTTGAAGATCTCTCTTAAGCTATAATCATGTTAAGCTTTTTCCAATTTTTTCTCAATTCGATTTGGCTACTTAGGCAAATGAATTTAGACTTGAACAAGGGCAAGATCGAAATTATGCCATGCTTAGCACATGATTCTACCATAAATTCATGTGGACTTATACGAAAATCACACTAAAACAAGCACTGAACACAGGACCCTAAGATGGAAACTAAAGGAAAATCTAGGAAAAAGACAAGAAAGAGTAAGGAAAAGATGATGACGTGGTGCCTCTACTTAGTTCACTAGGTTACTACCATGTGTTGGTGTACTTGCTCCAATAGCTGATAGTCACATGTCCTAAGGAAGTTAAAAAACTAAAATGCACTTTTATGCATTGGCAGAATCAAATACCTAACCTTTGCATCAACTCCAATTACAAGACCAAAGACTTAACCATTAGGGCATTTAGTCCATGCCAAATGCCCTACTACTAATGCAAACATTTTATATAGAAACATGGTCTTGGCTGAGTTAAGTTATTTGTTCCAAGAGTAAAATGTATCCAACCCCATCTAGTGTTTTATTTTGTTTATTCTATTTTCCTAATTTTATTTTAATTTTTCTAAGTCATCTTTCTTTTTTCTTTTTCCCTTTTTTTTGCATTTTCTAAAATTTCTAATTTTTTCTTTTTTTCGTATTTTTGAATTATGACATATTTTACTTGTTCTAAAAATTTCTAAAACTATAGGAGAAGGGTAAAAATGGGGTGTCAATAGTCTCATTTGAGAAGGTAATATGGATTCAGTATAACACTTAAGTCTAAGGAGTTTTCCCATCGACTAATGTCTTTTAGGTTAGGTTCTTCCCCTAACGTTGGGTCAAAATATTTTAATGCTAATCTTGATGATTTTAGGATTTGAGCATGTTGAAAAGGCTAAATGTTGTATGAATAATGGTAATGATTAAAGTTCTAACCTTTATGTGGATAGTGGCATCTCAAATCACGTTTTCAACACATGATTTCACATTACTCTATACTTGTGCTTTGAAGACAATTTTTTTTGTAGTTTTTATAAGGAAAAAGTATTAAAAAAATCCTTAATATTTCACATTTTTATGAATTAGCCATTAACATTTCATTCAGTCTATTTTAGTCCTTAACCTTTTCAAATAATATCAAATAAGTCCTTCTGTTAACTCTATTAAATTTTCTATTACTGTAGACACATATCAGCATATAACTAGTTCGCATAAGTACAAAAAAGTTCCTAACGTTTATCTGAATATACGAATTAGTCCTTAACGTTTACCTGCATTGATGAATCAATCTTTAACCTTTTTTATTTAGTACTCGATATATCTATACATAATAGAAAAACTAATAGAGCAACTTTTTTATAAACTTATTAAAACGGACTGAATAAAAGGTTAATAACCGATTCGTATATATAGGTAAATGTTAGAAATTTTTTTGTATTTTTTTTTTTTATAAATCATATATTTTCACCGTTATTCATTTAAATGGTTTTTGCCATCCTCCTTTTCTCTGTCTCTCTCTTACTAAGCTTGTTCAACTCTAAAATCAAATCAAAGCAATCACTTTCTTTTCTGTCTCCTTGAAGTACTATACAAGTAAGTCTCGAACCAATTATTTTAACTTTAGAAATAAAGTATTCATTTATTTTTCTCTATTATAGAGCGACAAGAAACAAATTTTGACCTTAAAAAGATTTCCTTCGATAAAAGTCGCATCCACCTCCCACTGTACAGAGAGAGAAATGAAACTTCGATAAAAATGCTTCTCTCTTACATCTATTTATGAAAAAACTCTGTATCCCTTCTATGGTTACTCCATAGATGTGTTTTTCCTAGATCGGGGAGGTCTCACGTTAACACTCCATATACTATGAATGCGACATATATAGAGAAAGGAAAACTATTGAAGATCTTCCAGAGAAATGTCTTTTAAGATCTTCAAAAGGTTGCGTGGAAGCTGGGAGAGGACTGCATGCGTGCATGCATCCAAGCTCTGGCTTATCTTCTATAGTGCCTAAAAGGTGATTTGAGTAACATTTTAATTAATCGAATTACACTAATTAAATCTAATTAATTTTAATTGGTTATTTACTATAATCGATTCATTCTAATTGGTTATTTAAATTAAATTAATCTAATTAATTTTAAATAAATGGTGCTATATTAGTTGATTAAATAAACTAATTTTCATAATTAATATAAATCTAAGTAAATAAATTTCTTTTCACGTATATTAAATTATTTATTTAAATTCAACTCCTTAGTTATTCAAACTAAAATAATTAAATTAATTAAATAAAATGGTTCAATTAGTTTATTCATTTCATCATATAGAACTAAACAAATAGTTTCAATATTTAATTTGTTTTTATTCATTGAAAATTTAATTACAGTGCTTCTCAAAAAATATAACTTATTAAATTAACAAATTAATTTATCCAAAATTACAAATAATAAAAACTAATGATAATACTATTTTTTCTTTTAATTTCAAGGTCTGTGTACTGCCCGTGTAATGAAATCTAAACAAAGCCACTCATTAATATATTTGATAAAATAAAATAACAGTAAGTTTATTATAAGTCATTTTCATATTTATGTATATAAATAAATTATAGGCTAAATATGATCTTAATATAATTTTAGTTAAATGATTTTTAACATTAAACGATGGTGAGAAAAATAATACATTGCAACTAAGTATTTTAGTCTAGAGACTTTAGATTCAGATAATATCGTACACATTATTAATAAGCTACCCCAAATGAAAGATAAAAACAAGAAAATAACACAAGGGAATTTTAGTGAATAAGATAGGAAAAGTGAGTCAAAAAATTCAAAATCCAAAGTCTTACAGGTTTAAGCGTAGTCAAGAAATTTACCGGTGACTAATATTAATCTTAATATATAATATATAAATATTCAATAGAAATTATTACATTACTATTAATTGATATTATCCATAACTTGCTTAGTTTATTAATTGCTAATTTTTTCCCTCTAATTTCCTTTGTACTTTTGTTATTAATTATGTTTGATCTTCAATCTCTCATTCATGTCATTTCTTCTATTACCTTGCTATCTTATTTCATTATTTTGATTTATTTTCTTCCTCTGACTTTGATCTCCGGCATGCATGCACATACAACTAAACTTAGGCATGGTGCAGGTCTGAACCGAAAACTCATACGGAATCAGCTCGATAAGGCTCAAAGCCAAACTCGGACCAGCCATCAAAACGAGTTAGCGAGTCAAAGAGTTGGACTTGTTCAACGTGATGAGTCCCAACCCCTATATATATAAAGAAAATTTGAAAAATTTTAAAAAGAAAAAAGAAAAGAAATGAGAAGGAAATGAAAAAATAAAATTAACAAGAGAAGTTTAAATAACATTAAAAATTGAAACTAAATTTCATGTGAATAGGAAGAAATTACATGTGTTGCTATTAATAACACAATAATAAATATGACTTCAAAGCATGTCTGGTTTAGTATATGGTACATTGAACCACTACTTTAAAAGTAAAAACATATATGAATTATTAGCAAGCACACTAAATCACTTATGCAATAATAAAATTAGTAAGAACTAAGATGAACCCACATGGATTAGGATTAACTATTAGCTATATTAGTCCTATCTATATTTAGGCAAATCAAAATTTATCAAATAAAAAGACATGCAAATTGAAATTTATAAAATGTGAATTCACTAAATAATAAATTCTAAAACTACTAATTAATTTAGAATATGAGAATGCAAACAACTTAAAGGATAATGAACAAACAAATTAGATATGTTGTTAACAATCATAGTATTAAAATATATCCTTCTTTTTTTCTTTTTTGTCAACTATGTTATAATTTAAAAGAAGGGAGATTTGAATCTTAAGGAGGGTCATATAACCTCCTTAGGGCTATAGGCGAGCACCTATGATTGCCAACGAGTTTTGCAACCTATATTTTTTAATATGGGATACAACTCATTAGTTTACTAAAGGTGGACAACAATCACCTATCGAGGGTTACACAACCTTCTTAATAGAGATATGCAAATAAGTTAAACTGGCCAATCTGGCTCGACTTACTTTAGCTAGAGGTTAAATGAATTACGCTCATTTAGTTTGCTTTTTAAATAAGTCGAAAAACCTCGACTCAAACCTATTTAAAAAACGGGTTAAACAGGTCGGTCTAAGAGCTAAAGGCCTAAATATGCTAAATGGGCTAGCTAAAACTTACCTATTTTAGCATATGGGTTAAATAGACTAGGTTTATTTAACTTATTTTTTAAACAGGTCAAAAAACCTTAGCTTAAACCCATTTAAAAAATAGGTTAAATGTACTGGCTCACAAATTAAAACTCATTTGCACACATCTACCTTTTAAAGTTATGAGTGGTTATCTTACTAACTAATTATGCTAATTAGATTAACAGTGTGAATTAGAGTTAATTAAAGTACAGACGATGATAACTAAATCTTCAATTAGATAAGTTGCAACTTTAGGTGTATATTTGCAAAAAGTAGTAAAGTTAAGTTATATATTGTGATATCGACCTCATTGAAATTATAGGCACATTATCGATCTGAACATAAGCTCAAATGTTGATAACTTGTGATAGTTAGGGTGAGTATAGTTTGATTCGATATAATTCGCTCTCCAAATCTGACCAAATGTAATATTACGATTCAGTTGTTTCTTTTTTTTTTTTCAAATTCAAACATAACCTTGATTCAATTCATAAATTTTTTGAATTTAAAAGAATCAGTTTGATTTAGGGTTCTAACCAAAAAGCTCAAATAGTTATAAAAAACAAAAATTTGAAGCTTAATATTTATGTTTTAGTATGCAAGTTTGAACATAACTATGTAATCAGGAGTTTTAAAAGTTAGTAATAATAGTAGCCATGTTTGATATGAGGGTTTCAAATAGGGTACGTATGCATAAAATAACTAATTAAGTTGGTAAAAATATAAATTATATGGCTAATATAAAAATATGATTTCTATTTAACCTTTAATGGCTCAATTCAATTTATAACTTTTTGAATATTTAGAAAACAGTTCAGTTCAATTTTTAATTTTTTTTCGAACTTAAAGCATAGTTCAAACCTAATTTACCATTTAGTTGGACCCAATCTGAACCGCGCCGTTTGTTTCCGAGCCGTACGGCTACACTCCACACGTGATGGTGGGCTTCAGTGCATGGGTTGTGGTACTTCGACATGGCTGGACCTGAGCTTTCCTTGCGTGCCGCAACGTGGACGATGGCCTGGACTTGGGATTTTGGAATCCACATGTATAATCAATTCACATGGGCCGGACTTTACGAGTGGGACGTTTCAATTAATTCCCGTCCGTTTATTCCTTATTTTAACTGGGTATTCGCCTTGTGTATCTTCCTGGTTTCTATCTTCTCATTCCAACGCAACCTTAATATGTTCATGTCCGTCACCCATTATCACCTTAAAAAAAATTTATAACTCTTCCAATTTAGCTCCAAATTGTTCCAATACATTCCTTTCCTTTTCAAATTCTTTTTCAAAGCCTAAAAACAAAATATTTTCTAATTGAACACTAGATTCCATAAATTACACTTATAATCATTAAAATAACAATAAAAGTTCACCAATAAATATATATAATTTGGCATGCATCAGTATATGTAGATTTTACTAAAAGAAAAAACTCACTCCTAACAACATGGATTAACATTTACTTTTTGAGCTTGATTGTAGCCTATAAATTCTTTGACCCACATTACTAATATTATATGTCAAGTTAGATATGGTTGTATATAAAAAAATACACATCTTTAGCAATCACTTCTTAAAATGGGCTAAAGGCTATAGAGCTATTGGACTCAAATTCTTTTAATTAAAAACTTGATCGATTTATTTTTTGTTTAAATTTTAATTCTGATTTAATAAAATTTCTAGTGTCACAATGCACAAGTTTGAGAACTCTAGATCCATGAATAGATAGGTCCAAGACTTGGCCTACAATCAAGTTTAGGCAAGTTAGTTATGGTTTTCCATTTGGAGAACTATGACCTCGATGGGTTCGATCTTAGTTTTGGTCCAGGTCGAACTAGTGTCTAGGTCTACACATAATAATTTCCCTTAAAGTAACTTTATCACTCGTATCTTCATTGGATTCTCGAGGTGAAGGGAACAAGTCGCTCATTCCTAAGTAGTAACGAGCGTCCCTTGAGAGGGCAATGTACCTATGATAAGGCATGTCCCTCCTTCTTTATTTAATTTATTTTTGTTTTATCTAACAAAATCTATTGTAAAATGGGGAAAAAATATAAAATCGTGTTAAAAGGAACTTCGATAAAGAAAGTTAAGAATAAAGTATAGAGTTCTTTAAAGAAGTAAACGCAGTATTATAAGAAGCCTTAAGAAAAAACCACTCCGTCTTTCTTTTGACTTTTTCCCCTCTATCAAGCCCAAATTTTGAACCTACCACCTTCGATTTTGAAACATAATAAACCCAACCCATGTAATATGGAACACTGGGCTAGAAATCAAAGTGTTTTATTTTTAAGAGTTGCCAATTGACAAAAATTGATAAACAACTAGATTAGAAACCAAGTGCACTAATTCATTTCTCATTTGGCCATTGATCTTTAGTAAAAACTAGGTAAAATCAAATCCAGGAATTTAGTTTTAAAACCTAAAAGGGTAATTAAAAAACAATTTTTGGGAAAAACAAAAACGTTTATTTATCATTTATTAGAATAACTAACTAATTAAAATAAAGAAAATAAACATATACGTTTTTTTATTATTTTTTATAAACAAAAATACTAAAAATGATATTTGCTATGAAGAAATTTTTATTGAAAGGAAAATTTTATGGAAAAAAGAAATTTTTATATGATTTTTTTAAAACAAAACTAAAAGATGTTTTTTAGTTTTTTCTAGGAAAATAATTTTTATTTTTAATTTGCAATTGCCCTACAAATGCCTGTATATTCGTTATTTAAAATGAGGCCTATGTAGTTCATTTGATTTTTCTATAACCTTTATTATGTGGGTTGCTTTTGATTTGAGAAGCAAGCTATCTTTACATTTTTCTTCATTTTTTATTTTTATTTTTTGAAAAATTCTAGGAAAAGCTTAAATATTGATGTTTATTCATTTAAAAATCTAAGAAGGACCCTAACTTTAGAAAAAACACCATTTTATTGATTTTTTGTATTTTAAAAAAACTATATGGTAAAAAGCTAATGTTTTATATATATATATATATTTGAAAATAAGAAAGCTTAATCACATAATACTAAAAATGGAAATAAGGATATGTACATAATACGTATACACGCACACATACATATAAAATTTATGTATGTATGTGTGTGTGTGCATGTGTGTGTACATATATATATATATAAATGAATGTCCTATCTAAATTTTCCTAAATCACACATGCATAATAACAATTATAAAAAAGACATTAGCAAAATAGGAGAGATGGGTTTAACTTGCAAAAAATAGAAACAAAAGGGCTAAAACGGAATAAAGATGTAAAAGGAAAAAGTAAGCCCAATGTATGTATAAACCCAAGCTTAAATCAATAGTCAGAATCAACTAACAATTTGTATTTGATATTGGATGGGAAATGGGTCGGTTTAGGTCAAAGAATGGGCAAGCAAGTCATCACAATGAGAATGAAGAAGCAAGGGGCAATGAGTGTTCAAGGGTTGTGCAAGATCGATTATGGGGCTTCAAAAGTGGGTCGGATCAGCTCAGGAGAAGATGGTAAGTTGTATGGTGGCATGGGTTGTGTGTCAAATCGTACAATAATGTATGGATGAGTTAGTGGCTACAATACTTGGAGATGAATGGTTCGAGTTCATGATTTGGTAATGTTTCCTAATGAACGGAAGGTGCTTTTGAGGGTCTTGATGGGTGTAGAAGACATTTATAATGGTGTTCGGTGTTGAAAATGGGTGGTTTATGATTGTTTTTATTGATTGAAGGTGCTTTTGTGGTGTTTGGAGCATAAGAAAAGCTTTAAGGTGGTTGTTTTTGTTGACACCTAAGGTTGATTTTTAATTTCAAATTAAAGCTTGTTAAATGTGATTCTAACGACATGTTGATCTTCTAGGAGCTTAAATTCACAAGAAAAATAGAGGAAAAAGGTTGCTTTTGGGAGCTCTTCCATGAAAATAGCGGGTTCCCTATTCAAGATAGTGAAAAAGAAGATGCACGCGTTCCATGCATGTGCACTAACCTTGATTCCTCTTTTTTTAATTCTTAAAAATAAAAAGAAATAAAAAAAATTCCCTTAGTTTATAGGGAAATTCAAACACATGATCTTACATATAAAAGACTAACTCCATATCCAGTCAAGTAAGACAAAAGATTGGTGAATGGAGGACATCTGTGGTTGTTATTTAATTTCAAATTAAAGCTAGTTAAATGTCATTCTAATGACATGTCATCTCTAAATAATGTCCTTTAATCTTTTAGGAGCTTAAATTCACAAGAAAAATAGAGGAAAAAGCTTGTTTTCAAGCTTAGGACCTCTTCCTTAACTACAGTGTATTCCTTATTCATGTTAGGGAAGTAAAAGATGCATACGTTCCATGCACCGACACTAACACAAAAATTTGTGATCAACTTGCGATTGGTTGGTTCAGAAATGGTTTGTAAATTTTATGATGATTGCATAAACTATCCAATTAAGCTTAAGATTTATGATGAAATTAGGAATATTAGTAAAAGTAAGTTCAGATTTACAAAAATAAATAATTAAATATTACAATATTAATTTATATGTATATTATGTGTTATTTATAAAAAACGTATAAAATGAGTTTCGATAATTAACAAATTAATAAAAATAAATTATATGTATACCAAAAATGATAAAATAACTTAAATAATATTTATATGCATTTATTTATATTATATATGTATTTACTTGATGGTAAAAATACCTAAAATTTATTAAAATAATAATAAATTAATTAAGGAAAATTAATAAAAAATCAACAAAAATTGTAAAAGATGTAAAAATTCTGGCTTTAGGGCGTAAAAGGTTGGGAATGGAAGATGGAGATTCAACAAGTAGAAATTGATCAAATAAAAAGTAAAAAGTAAAAGGAAATTGGACATATGGCAATGGAAAATTCAAGAAATCAACTAAACCACTCGATAAATATAACAATACTCATCTCAAATTCACTTTGATCAATTAGGAATCCAGCAAAAATAGGGAGAGGTCAGAAAGAGAGAAGAGATAATTTATAGGAAATTTAGCAAAACATAGTACAAAAAGGGCTAAATTGGAGCATACCAATGAAATGAAGACTTAGGGTATAACTACAACCACCATGCAACAGTGAACCATCTACTTGGGTGTCCGACAACCCCAATGTGGTTGGAGATGGTGGCAAGGTTGGTTTTCAAAGAGTGTTCTAATTTGATCCAATTTTTAATAAATTACTAAAAATAGTAATTAGGTCCAAAAATTATGAAAAATTGTATTCTGATATTTTTTTGTTTGTAGACGTAAGAGAAAATGTCAATTTGAAAAAATTAGGTCTCAAGATATACTACTCTTAATAAATCACTAAACTCGAACCGATTTTTACTTTTATTTTAAATAACCTTAATGATGTAGTTTCGAGCTTAAAATTTTTATATATACTGCCTAAGATATATATTACAATGTTATGAAGAGTTTTTCATAATATTAATTTCCTAAAATTTTACCTTATTTTAAGGCCTTAAAATCATAAATAAAAAGGTAAGTTTTAAGACTTAAATTGTGATTTAATGTTAAATTAATGGAAAATTGTGATTTAGGATATATTTAGTCATCTTGAAACATTGGTTGATGATGAGAGGCATTAATTGTAGTGTTGGGGGATGTTAGATAAGTGTTTTATGGGTGGATTATGTAATAAGGCAAAATATGTGAATATAAGAGATTAAATAAATAGAAAATATTAAGCTAAACTAATAATAATATAATATTAGAAATATAATATAAATCTGATTTGAAATTTATATCTAAGAAATTATGTGAAAAATATAGATTATTCTCACATTAAGAACAAACTTGGTAGTTAAAATTAGGAATAAAGTGGACCATACAATCCAAAATACTAATTAAGAGTTAAAACGAAGATTTAAGATACCTAAGTAAGGTTAGATGAGTTTTATATATTGGTTCGAGATGAATTCCTAAAATTTACAAATAAAAAAAAACTGTAACTAGAAACAGAATTAGAATCTAATTTAGAAACTAGTTTAAAACTAGTTTGGTTATAGGTAATATAAAACTGTAGCAATTGAGTAAGATTATAATATTAAACTAAAACTAATAATTTAAAGCTTACATACACACACAAACACACACACACACACATATATATATGAGTGGTCATGTCAAAATATAGACAATTTCGGAATCAAAATTTGATTTAGAAGCAAAATCAAAATTAGGGCTAATAGAAGTATATTAAGGAATTAGTCAAAATATGAACCAAAGGTTATATTAACCTAAATAAATTGTAAGAAAAAGTTCAAAGATATTTATAAGAATTATAAATAAAAGGTAACCAAAAAGTAAACTAGAACCTAATTTAGAGGCTAAATCAGAATTGGCATAAGAAGCAAATTCAAAACCTGACTAAACAAGAGAAGTAATTTCAAGAGACTTAGACCAGAATAACTAAATATTATAAGACCCTAAACTAAAAATAATAATTTAAATTACAAAATAAAATCTATCTATGATAGTTACATGAGAATTAAAACAACATTTGTATTATAAAGATTATCGGTGATGGCCTGTTACAAATTGTACCTTAAGTGAACAAACGCGAAGTCTAGATAAGTTTGGGATCAATACGTTACTATATTTCAAAGTATTATTTTATAATACTCAAAAGCCTAAGATTATATTTAGTTGTATTTGTTTAATAGTTTTATTGTGTGCATGCATGTATATGTGTGTTCTTGGGTTTGATTGTATGATTTTGGTTTGATACTCTAAACTGTAATTATTTATTTTGTGTAAAATAATTGAACACCTTAAATTAAGACTTAATTAAATATATGACTTATAAATCTAAGTTAAACTTGCATTACAACACATTAAGGGAACTGTTTAGAGTTCCCCAATCAAATATCGACCTCTTCGAAAGGGATAATGCCAGAGTATAATGGTTCTTTCCTCATCCTTAGTTTAACTAAGTGACGAGAAAAGAGGTCACTGTAAAAGTAAAAGCAGTGGTTTGAAGATAGTTGCAAAAGGAGTAGTGTCTCCATTATACAACCTTGGGTTTGATCATGAGGTGTTAAATGTGCACTAAACTCCTCTACTTGAATTAAATTCGGTGTAATTTCAGTAATTTTAGAACGAACCAAATAACGTCATGTAATGACATTCAACTATTGCATTGCATTTAAATAACTAACTAATAACCCTACCTATACTTGATGTGTAGTCTTGTGTCTTTATCCCAATTTATTGAGCGGTTAGTTGCTCACATCCTTATAGATATTATTGTAAGTACTAGTTAGTATTACGCCCTGAAGTCATAGAGTTGTAACAATCCCGCCATGTAAATTATTCTATGATAGTAACTGATCTCATAATACCTACCATAGACATGATTTACACAAGGCGTTGACGACTCCTCGCTTTGAAATAAACAGTCCCATTTAAGTGTTTAACTGAAAATATAGCAATTATCACAAATTTTTAATGAACATACATAATTATATCTAAAGTCTACAGAATTTCTTAGGAAATTCTACATAAACATAACGGTTTACTAATTTTACATAACAATTATCAATCTTTCAGTCTTAAACTATAAAGGACACACTAGCTACATATCCACTGCTAAGCAAATTGATCCTTACACCCCTAGATTCAAAAGAACTAACTTCTGGATAATTGTATGGTGGCATAATACTTGAAGTAATCAGAAATCAGGACCTACAAAAGGATCTATAAGGGTATGAGTAACTATAGCTCAGTAAATTGGATTGAAGACTCATGAGAGTATACAAACACAAATAAGATTATCAAGCAATTATTTTAATGCAACGTAACAATCAAATGTCATCACACAACGTAGTCTGGTCTGTTGTACAACCAGAGAAATTTCACCCACTCTAATCCGAGTTAAGGAGTTTCCATGTTATGTAGCAGCTCATAATCAAACCCAAGCTTGTGCAATGGAGACACCGCTTCTCCCGCGACTATCTTCGAACCATTGACTTCGCCCTCGCTGCGACCTCTTCTCCTATCACTTAGTTCGACTAAAGATGAAGAAATGACCATTATGCAATCCTGCGCTATCCCTTTCGAAGGGGTCGGTATTTGGTTGGAGAATCCTAATGATCCCCTAACGGGTTACAATGTATGACATTTTAGGTCGTTAGAGTCGAATAAGATTAAATTTCATTTAGGGTATTTAAACAATTTTACACCAATTCAATCAATCACAAAATATATCACATTACAAATTTTAGCACGCATTCAGATACATCAAACACATGTGTAAACTACTTACAATCACAACCATATACAATCCTAAGTCTCCGAGTACCATAAAATAACACTCTAATACAGTAAGTAATAACCCAATTTATTTGGAATTTCTCAGTTGTCCGATCACTTAATTGCAAGCCGATTTGTCTCTGGGTATCCTATAATACAAATAGGTCTTTTTAGTACTTATACTTTAATGATTCATATTCTAAGTTATAATTTAGCTTATTTTTTCTATGTATACCTATTATTTACTAATGATTCATTTTACCTTATTTCGGGGTTCGATTCCTAAATTAGATTCTAGTTTTGATTCTAGAATCTTAAATATGCTTGAATCCTAATGTAAAATTAAACACATTAAGCTCAAGTATTCTAATATCCTATTAGGTCTTAATTTAGTATTTTAAAATGTTCGGTACACGCTAATCCTAATTAGGGTATTGGATTTATTCCTAATATGAGAAAATCTTACATTTTTTTTATATAATTATCTAAAATTAAATTTTGTTTTAGATTTATTATATTCTGATTTTTATTATTATATTATCTAATTAGACCTAATTTTTCATATTTATTAATTTTCCAATTCTACATATTCCTAATTTTCTATAATTACCACATAATTCCTTCATTAATTACACTTAACACTCAAAAGGCTAGGATTAGGTTTTCACCTCAAAGATTAACATCCCTAACCATATAATTACTATCTAAATTAGTAATTAATGTCTTAATCACCTAATTAACCCAAATTACCCAATTTTTCTATCATTTTAGTGCTAAAAATTTACCTAAAAATTTCAAAAATTAAATTTTAAAAAAATGGCTTCATAGCACTATTCTATATCACTTAAGCATTCTATAGAAAAAATTTGAGCTCCAAACTACATTCCTAAACCTATTTATTTATAATCATAATCATGCTCGGTTTTGCTTAATTTCTTCAGAACCCTGTATTTTCAGTTGTGATTATACTTAATCACTATTTTTCCCTAAATCTACATACAATATAACCTCAGAATAATAAATTTCATAATTTTCTAAGTAAAATAAATAATTTTACAAAATTATACAAAATTGGAGCAGATGAGAGACTCACCCAGTCCGATAGCTTTTAGCCTTCCAACATCGGTTTAGGTATGTCGGCCGATCCAGGTAATGGGTCTGGAGTGGGGTGGTGGTGGTGGTGGTGGCTCGGTCCCAAGTGGTGGTGGCACATGAGTTTGGCTCGCTAACCCTAACTGTACAATTTTCCTTTTATTTTTTTACTCTAGTTTTTCTCTTGAATTTCGATGCTCTCTATTTTTCTCTAATTTCTAACTATCTAAAGGAGCTCTGTAAATTTTTTCCTTATTTATAAAACTTTGTGGTAATTAATGTGTATTAAATTAGACAAGACATTGCCCAAATCCTTTAGCTTTTAGTTTTTGTGTTGCTTGATTTTGATTGGGCAATTTTTTTTCTTCACATCCTGACTTGCCACGACCACATCCATCTCATTCTTGATTTCTCTAATTTTTTTCTGATTTTTCCTTAATTAATTAATAACTTTATTTAATTATTTAATAAGTTTTTAGCCACTTTAAGAAATTTCACTTATTTTTATCTACACGTAAATACATGTGGGGTACATGTGAATATTTCTAATTATTATTTAGGTCATTCTATAATTTTTAGTATACATATAATCTATCTTTAGTAATTTATTTGTTATTAAATTATACTTTTCGCCTTTTCGATAATTAATAATTATTATACTTAAAATTTGAAAATTTTATAGTTTTCTATTTTATTACTTATTTTCTTAAATTCAAGTTTACAGGGTTATTTTTACTAATATTTCTATCCATATTTTATAATTTGGGTTTGATCGGATCCTTTAACCAATTGCCCTAAACTTTTTGTTTTAAGTTCAATCCTATGGTTACTTGGTTTAACTTTAAGGTTTACAGTTAGGAAGTTACTTTATAACTACTTTGAAGTTAACAACTACTAAATCATGAGGAGTAAGGATGTAAAACTGAAAATAGGTTACACTCGTAAAGTTTAGGCCTTATTTTTAAATCTTTTAATATTGATTTATGTATTACTTAAGTAAAGTAAGATTATGTTAGTAAATCTTGTAAACATCATTTAAGATATTTAAATTTTAGTATGTATTTTACATATTTCAGTATGTAAATAATATGTTTAATTTATAAACTATTTACTTCAAAGTGAATTAATCATATATGCCTTATGTAAATCAAGTATAAAATAACAGTTATAAAGTCAACTTTTATCCTAGAATGTTTTATTTGATGAGATTGTTATATTTTTGTCACTTCAAGGCATGATAGAAACTAGAGTTGGGCAAAAAAAAACCACGAAGTGTCAATTAAACTAAATCGAACTGAAAAATCGATTTTTTTTTTTAACCATTTGATTTACAATTTGATTCGATTGTGTATAAACGATTCATGATTCGATTTAGGGAAGTGAACCAAACCATTTTGAACCCAATTGAATTGTTTAGTTAAATAGAACAAAATTACGCAATTATTTTGTATTTTTTATATTTTTTCTATCAATCTTTATAAATTTCATCAAATTTTTCATATTTTGTTATTTTTTTATCATAATTTTGTATCAATTATTAAATTTAAGTTGAGTAAATTCCATTTAAAATTTTATATTTATTGAAGATAAAAATATTTAGCGAAAATTTGACAAAAATAGTTTGAACCGTAAACCAAATCGAACCGAACCAGTTTTAATTATATTTGAAAAATTTATAAACCAAATCATATGATTAGATTCAATTTTCAAAAGAAGTCAAACCGTTATGTTAGGTTCGATTCAGCAAAGTGAGGGCGAATCGTACCAAACCAAATTATGTCCAACCCTAACAAAAACCACAATCTTACATATACAAGACTAACTCCACATCCACTAAACCCATATGTCCATCTCATTTTCTTATTGAAAACATAAACTATACTATCCTAATGGGCCAAAATTATCTATAACAAAACTTAGGCTAAGATTTAATCCCAACCTAACATTTTTCAGAATTAGCCCTAATATGTACATTTTATAGATTTTAAAATCTAAAATAATTCTAAAGTTGATAAAAACGCAAGTTTCAACTTGATTGATTGATTGTAAACTTAAAAATTGCACAACTTTATCAATTTAAATCCAAATGAAGTCCAGTTTGAACATGCATTAGTATCCTCTTTTGTTCTATTCATTTCCTCTTCGTTGCACGACATACTGACTTAAATTAAGGTTTCTCAAATGGAATTTTAGAAAAGCGATTTTAGTAACAGGTCCAACGGTTTATACGTGTGAAAGAAAATGGCTTCATTGAAGCATGTCTCATTTAGAAATTTGAGGGACATCGATGACCCAAGATTACGCTTTTAGTTTAGCTAATGATATGTTTGTCCTAAGTCATTATAGTGTTGCTTACTTTTGTTACTGATTTAAGTGCATGTTGTAGACACCTAATTTTTTCCCTTCTATAGTCTTAATTTTTATTTTTATAAAAAAGGGTCCTAATTCAAAAAAATAAAATAAAATAAAAAAATAAAAAATAATTAACAAATAATGAAAATACAAAAAAAAATAAGAAAAGGAAAAATTATAAGAATTTCGTAGATTTTTAGGAAGTAATTTATATTAGGAACAAATAGTTTTAGTTTAGGTTTAATTAAAAATTTTATTTTAGGGAATCAGATAGTTTAAGTATAGTTTAATTGTATTAAATGTTAAGGCACAGGCCAATAGCTTAACGGATAAATAATGGAATATTTACGGTAGATTTAGTTGGAGGTCATGGGTTTGAGTCTCAGCAGATACTTATGTCTTTATTTTTCTACCTTTGCAGAAGCGAGACAAAAATCATATTCATATCTAATTAAATCATATGAGTTTAGTTAAATTAGATTTGAACTCATTTGAATCTAGTTTAATTACCGAATCATATATGATTTAGACTTTATAAAAGAAAAAAAAAACCACAACAGCAACGACATCCAGCATCATTCATGCAACAGAAAAATTCAACGGCATTCAACGACATCCAGCATCATTCATACAACAAAAAACGACATCCAACACCAGATTCTACTGCAAATCTTCGGCCCTTTTCTCCAACCCCATAATAGCCCAACCATCAATAGCAGCTGCAATAACCACAGCAACTGAACGTCCAGCAGCACCGTCACAACTTTCAGATTAACCTTCCATACCAACGTCTGCAATAGTAAGCCAAACCGAGTTCCAACACCAGATTCTGCTGCAAATCTTCGACCCTTTTCTCCAACCCCATAATAGCCCAACCATCAACAGCAGCTGCAATAACCACAGCAACTGAACGTCCAGCAGCATCGTCACAACTTTCAGATTAACCTTCTATACCAACGTTTGCAACAGTAAGCCAAACCGAGTTCCAATGTCTAACCATACCCTTCACGCAAGCCACCACAGCCGTAAATCCATCATTGCTGCAAACATCCGATTGATCCAACGTTGCTCCAAACGACAATATACGCATGCCGTAGCTGGGCATCATCAGACCAATTCTATACTTGTGCGCATGATAGGACTGAGGATCCAATCTAGTCCCTTTCATCAGCTTTGCATGCTTTGCCTTGCAGGTACGTAATAGTGGTTTTTATTATTGTTTATAGGTTGTTTTATTTATTTATTTATTTTTATCTCACTTAGTATATGCAATCATTTTTAAGACTTGTACTAATTTTTTATTTTATTTTTATCACGTCTTTAATTGCTAGTAATTAGTTATAGCATTAGTGTCTAGTGAACATATGTTAAGTTAAGTTTTAGTTTATTTATTTTTTATTATTTTTCTTTTAGATTTCATGTTTTCAAAATGATATTTTTATCAAATCTCATATTTTACAAAATCTTGTTCTTTGCATATTGTATTAATTTAGAAAAATTGCATTAGGTATGTTAGGTTTTTCTAAATAAAAAAATCATTTTGATGTTCAAAAAATAAAAAAAAAAATCTTTAATTGACTTCTTTTCTATGGTTAGACATTTTTTCCATAGTTTAGATATCTTTTTCATAATTTAAATGTCTTTTCCATAGTTTAGATGTTTTTTCCATAGTTTAGGTTTCTTTTTTATGATTCAGACATATTTTCTATAATTTAGACTTTTTTTTCTATGGTTTTAAAATCTTTTTCATAGTTTAGACATATTTTCTATGATTTAAATATATTTTTTATGATTAGGAATTTTTTTTTTCTTTCTTTCTTAATGTTTTAAGTATCTTTTCTATATAAAAGTTTCATCATGTAAAACATTGCATATTTCATAAAATCTTTAAGGTTTTTCTTGAAAATAAAAAAATTATCATTTAGTTATTTTTAAATAAAAATTTTAATTTGGGACTTTTCTAAAATTAGGTTTTTAGGTTTTTTTTTTTTATAATTAGGAATAAAAATTAGGCTTCTAGAAAATTTTTCTTAATAAAAATAAAATGATTAATAAAAATGAAAATTCAATCAATTATTTCTTTTATAAAAAGAACCAACACATTAAAGTTTTCGGAAAGAACTACGATCGTCTGATTTCGGCTAGCGAATACGTAGACACCTTCGGGGTGACAATAAAATATGTAGAAACTTAGGTTCTTTTTTTTATTGATTTATTTATTTTTAAATATTGTGATAAGAAAAATAATCCTAATTTCGGTAAATAGATGGTGGTACCCGTTAGGGTTTAATAGGTTAACCTCCGAATTCGGAACCCTCTGGTTCTTTGTTAAAATTGAAATTAAAGACCGGTAGCTAAATTGTAATCAATTGGGTGGATTGATTACGGTTTCTTTTTCTTTTCCCGATTTCGATTTGGTGGCGACTCCAAAAATAATTTTCAATAAAAAACCAAAATTTCTCAATTTTTTTAGTCGAGGATTAATATTAAATGGGTTAGGATTTAGTATTAATCAAGAAATGAGAAATCAATTTTTAAATAAGAAACCAAAAAGACAAACTCGACACATGTCTTGCTACGTCTTGTTTTTGTCCATGATTGGTTCGTGTTTGAAAGATAGTAAAATTAAATTCATTAATTTTTTATTTTGTTGATTTGAAAAGGGGAAAAAAAAAAGAAAAAGAAAAAAAGAGACTAAACGTTTATACATTGCAATTTTCTTTCACTTTGTAAATTATGGTTCTTGTTTTGGTAATCGAGGCACTGGCGCTTTCTAGGAATTTTTTCGTAGTGTGTTGCTGTGTCCGATTCGTGTTAAGGGATTTAAGAAAATGTGGATTAAAGTATCTTTTGAATCGTTAAGTAAGCATTCATGTCATATATAGTCATTGGTGTAATGTGCCTGTGTCGCGTAGTCTACGCAAATTTTATAACCTAGGTTCTTCTTGGCCAAAAATGTTAAATGCAATATCTGAAAGCCAATTGAAGAGAAGGAAGTACATTCCAAGGAGTAAGAGTAAACAAAATCATCCTAAATGCACATTGCTATTAGCCACTATTGGAAGTTCAAGATAGCTTTATGTGGATATCTCCATTTCCCACAATTCTTGTAAATGAGATGTCTTTGCTATTACATTGATTCATGTTTCACGTGGTATTATCGGTTTGCATCCAAAAAGAAACATTTAGCGTATCATTTCTTCCGTTTTGTGACCTTATTTCTTTCTGTGATATATATACACACTAATTTTGACCTTAGAATAACCTTTTTCATTAATTTCATGTACCCATGCAATTCTATTCTTGTTGTGGCATTGTTTATGGATTTTCAAGTTTTCCATATGATTCTACAGTTTTTTTTTTTGTTTTTTTTTATTTTAGATCTATTGGATTCATTATTTTTGTTAGTTGTAGTGTCGTATGTTATATTCTGTTTAGCTATGTCATCATATTCTTGTTTGTATCTCCGTTGATCACATGGTATATTTATGAGTTGAATATTATGTGACTCCCTCTTATTCATTCTTCCAACTTCACGAATCATTTATGTATTAACTTACCTTTTTTCCTTTTCTTTCTTGTAACGTCGGGAACATGGATATAGATGACGTGGAGATAAATGAAGTTGAGAAACTTCAATTCCAAAATAGATGAATGCATAAGAAAAGAAAAACAACTGCTACATCAACTTCTTAAGTAGCAAGTAATACTGACCAGTGTGATAGTCACGACAACTTAAGTTGACTTCTGTTGTGTTGTGTGGAATGACATGATTAAAAAATAATCAATGGCAAGATGTTGTAATTTGTAATCATTAGAAAAAAAAAAAAACTAAAAGCTAATAGTACCAATGGAACAAACTATAGGTGCAACGTCGTTCGGTACAATTCGCCCTTTCAAATCTAATTGAATATAATATTATGATTTGGTTATTTTTTAATCCAACATAATCTTATGGCTTGGTTCATAACTTTTTTTTTAACCTAAAAAAATGGTTTGGTTCATGATTCAAACCAAAACCTTAAATTGTTTAGGAGAAACAAAAATGAACAAACGAGAAATGAAAATTTAAAGCCTAATGTTTGAATTTTGGAATGTAAGTTTGAAATAAGTACGTGATTAGAGTTTAGAAAGTTAATTATCGAGGTTCAATGTTTGATATGAGGGTTTTGAATAGAGCACATGTCCATAAAGTGATTAAACTAAGAAAGACTTTAGTACTATTAAGTTGCTAAAAAATATAAGCCATATGACTAATGCAAAAGCATTATTTTTTTTCCTCTATTCACTTTCATGGTTCAATTTAATTCGTAACTTTTTGAACCTTTAAAAAAAAGTTCAGTTTAGTTTGTAATTTTTTCAAACCTAAACAATGGTTCAAACCTGTCGTCTTTAAATTCTTGCTAGTAGGTGATTAGGCTCTATACGTATAGGGCTTGTAAAACAATACACGATAAGGAGACGTCGGGGGATTGTTCAATGTAGTCACTTCGAAGATTAAGTTAGCAACAGCGCTTGAGAGTAGAAAGTAATGTAGATAAGTATGTAAGCATGATGTGCAAAGTCTAAAGAGATTTGCCGTTAGGTAGTGACCTAGTATTTATAGTAAAGTGGAACCGGCAGTTAAAGGTCAGTTGGTGGGAAAAATCTTTTCCCATAAGTGTAGGAAGATGGAGTCGTTATGCCCGACGTATCCCACTTACTTAGGACATGGCTATTTCATCTTTATCTTATGCATTCTATTTATTGCAGAGCTTATTAGGCTTGGTCGATATAGGCCTAGGGCTTAAGCCCATAGGAGTAAGCCTTAGGCTACGAGACACGTTGGATACAGTCGGGCCTGAAGGACCTATGTCCAAAATGCCCTGTCAACACTTGCCCCCTCGCAATCTCATTGTCAAAGCAAGATAAGGAGAAGGGATATATAGGCTACTCAAGCGTGACCGATTTGACTCAAACGAGTCCAACCTAGCACTATAGGGCTAACGTAGTAAGCACATAGGTCCAGACTAAAATCTAGCCGAGGTGGAGGTGTTTGTAGTAATGGATACCCAGGCCAAAAATGTCCGAAGCAAGATGAATGAGAGTTGTCAGCAGTTGTTTCGAAGCGAAGTGTTGAAGACCCAAGCAAGACTTAGGTTGGGGTATCAAAGCAGGACACCCTTATAACTCACTGGGCAGGCACTTTAAGGCTACAAACTGACCTATTCGAATAGTGCTCAACAAAGACCGAGCAAACACAACTATGCCATGTCTTTATCATGTTGACCAAGTAGAAGCTGAATGGGCTCTAAAGAAACTTCTTGTCAAAGGAACTTTTTTGAAATATGATTTTTACCTGCCTGTATTCTATGCAATAAATGCGACATGACAAGTGTCATGTTTTAGAAAACTAGCATGTAGCTACATATCCTTTTCCTTTTAAAGGTGATCGTCCAATCAAAACACTTTTCACGTGTTTGCTATGCAACATTCCAAGGGATTCATGCTTATACAGATCCTTATAACCACCCGTACAACTTCCCAAACAATTTTGCCTATAAATACGAAGATCACAAAGAGAGACCACTATTACGCCCCAAAGTCATAAAGTCGTAACAATCTCGCTGTGTAAGCCATTCTATGATAATAACTAGCCTCACAGTACTTACCATAGATATGATCTACACAAGGTATCGACGACTTCTCGCTTTGAAGTAAACAGTCCACTTAAGTGTTTAATTATAATTATAGTAATTATCACAAATTTTTAATAAACATACATAATTATATGTAAAGTCCACAAAACTTCTTGGGAAACTCTACATAAACATAACAGTTCACTAATTTGCATAACAATTATTAGTCTTTATCTTTTAACTACAAAGGATACTCTAGCTACACATCCACTGTTAAGCAAATTAATCCTCACACCCCTAGCTTCAAAAGAACTAACCTCTAGATAATTGTAAGGCAACATAATACTTGGAGTATTCAAAAATCAGGACCTGCAAAAGGATCTATAAGGGTATGAGTAACTACAACTCAGTAAGTTGAATTGGAGACTCATGAAAGTATACAAATACAAACAAAATTATAAAGCAATTATTTTCATGCAATGCAACAATCAAGTGTCATCACACAACGTAGTCTGAACTGTTGTGAAATCAGAGAAATTTCACCCGCTCTAATCCAGGTTAAAGAGTTTTCATGTTATACAGCAACTCACAACCAAACCTAAGCTTGTACAATGGAGACATCGCTCCTCCCGTGATTACCTTCGAACCATTGATTTCACCCTCGCCGCGACCTCCTCTCCTATCACTTAGTTCGATTAAGGATAAAGAATGGACCATTATGCAATCATGCACTATCCCTTTCAAAGGGGTCAATATCCGATTGGAGAATCCTAATGATTCCCTAACAAGTTGTAATGCATAACATTTTAGGTCATTAGAATCGAATAAGATTAAATTTCATTTAGGGTGTTCAAACAATTTCACACCAGTTCAATCATAACACAAATTTAATCATATTTCAAATTTCAACACGAATTCAGATACATCAAACACACGTGTAAACTACTTATAATTACAACCATATACAATCCTAAGTCTCCGAGTACCATAAAATAGTACTCCAATACAATAAGTAATAACCCAATTTCCTTGGAATTTTTCAGTTGCCCGATCACTTAATTGCAAGCTGATTCGTCTCTAGGTATCCTATAATACAAATAGGTCTTTTTGGTACTTATACTTTAATGATTCATATTATAAGTTATAATTTAACTAGTTTTTTCATTTAAACATATTATTTACTAATGATTCATTCTACTCTATTTCGGGATTCAATTCCTAAATTAGATTCTAGTTTTGATTTTGGAATTTTAAATATGCTCGAATCCTAATGTGAAATTAATCACGTTAAACTCTAGTATTCTAATATCCTATTGGGTCTTAATTTAGTATTCTAAACTGTTTGGTACATGCTAAACTTAATTGGGATACTGGATTTATTCCCGATGTGAAAAAATTTTACATTTTTTATACAATTACCTAAAATTAAATTTTGTTTTAGATTTATTATATTTTGATTTTTATTATTATATTATCTAATTAAACCTAATTTTTCGTATTTATTAATTTTCCAATTCTACATATTCCTAATTTTCTACAATTACTAGATAATTCTTTCATTAATTACACTTAACACTCCAAAGACTAAGATTAGGTTTCCACATCAAAGATTAACATCTCTAACCATTTAATTACTATCTAAATCAGTAATTAATGTTTTAATCACGTAATTAACCCAAAATTACCCAATTTTTTTTATCATTTTAGGGCTAAAAATTTACCTAAAATTTTTTAAAATTAAAATTAAAAAAAATGGCTTCATAGCACTATTCTATATCACTTAAGCATTCTATAGAAAAAATTTGAGCTCCAAACTACACTCCTAAGCCTATTTATTTATAATCCTATTCATGCTCGGTTTTGCTTAATTTCTTAAGAACCCTATATTTTTAGACATGATTACACTTAATCACTATTTTTTCCTAAATCTACATACAATAAAACCTCAAAATAATAAATTTCATAATTTTCTAGGCAAAATAAATAATTTTACGAAATGATACAAAATCGGAGCAGATGAGTAACTCACCTGGTCCGATGACTTTTAGCCTTCCAATACCGGTCCAAGTGTGTCGACCGGTCCAGGTGGTGGGTCTAGAGTGGGGTGATGGTGGCGGCTCGGTCCCAAGTGATGGTGGCGGCTCGATCCCGGGTGATGGTGGCATGTAGGTTTGGCTAGTTAGCTCCTACTGCACAAATTTCCTTCTTTTTTGTTTAACCCTAATTTTTCTCTTGAATTTTCAATGCTCTATTTTTTTCTGATTTCTAACTGTCTAAAGGAGTTTTGTAATTTTTTTTCCCTATTTATAGAGCTTTGCGATAATTAATGTACATTTAATTGGATAAGACATTACCCAAATCTCTTAATTTTTGCCTTTTGTGTCGCTTGATTTTGATTGGATAATC
This sequence comes from Lumnitzera littorea, assembly GCA_024138015.1. Taxonomy (NCBI): domain Eukaryota; kingdom Viridiplantae; phylum Streptophyta; class Magnoliopsida; order Myrtales; family Combretaceae; genus Lumnitzera; species Lumnitzera littorea. Next base: position 4,885,775 of record JAMXBB010000007.1, on the reverse strand, counting down.
TTTATTCTTCACTTCCTAACTTGCCACCACCAAATCCACCTCATTCCTAATTCCTCTTATTTTTTCTTAATTAATTAATAATTTTCTATAATTATTTAATAAGTTTTTAGACAATTTAAGAAATTTCGTGTATTTTTATCTGCATGTAAATGCATGTGGGGTAAATGTGAATATTCCTAATTATTATTTAGGTCATTTTATAATTTTTAGTATACATATAATCTATCTCTAGTAATTTATTAATTATTAGATTACACTTTTCGCCTTTTCGATAATTAACAATTATTATACTTAAAATTTGAAAATTTTATAATCTCTTATTTTATTACTTAATTTCTTAAATTCAAGTTTACGGGATTATTTTTACTAATATTTCTATCCATAATTTATAATATAAGTTTGATCGAATCCTTTAACCGATTGCTCTAAACTTTGTGTTCTAAATTCAAGCTTACGGTCACTTAGCTTAACTTTAGGGCTTACAACTACTTTTCTACAATCTTCTCATTTTATTATTACAAATTCTACATTCGCATTCAAACTTTTAGAATTTCTTCAAAAGTTTCCCAAGGTCTTTCTTCATTCTTTAAGCATTGCAACCATGTTGACTAATAAAGGTAAGATAGATTCGTCTTCATCACTACATATTTCTAGTTCTAATTCTTAAAGGAGTGACCCCCCTCAAACATGGGAGAATGAGGTCTCATCGCTCACATAACTTAACGAATCTACAAAGATGGCCATGGAGGCACTAGATAAGGCTAAGATCATCAATGACATCCCCAAGGATGTATATATGTATGTTATCCCCCCTCCTAAAGGATTTGTTCAATACTCCTGAGACCGATAAGGGGCCAAGCAATCAAGTATGCATGAGTAAGCAATGTGCCCTAAGTTAGATTATAAGCAACTTCATTGTTGAGGCGATCCCTAGGTGGCAGATAAGGTAGCTACGCAGGGATGAACAGGTAGCCTTGCTATCGAGGAGGCGCTTTGCAGGGTTTGAAAAGCACCTGCAATTTAGGTAACGCCTTCCTCCAAGTCACTTTGAGAAAGAGTTCTTCAACTACCACCGATGCAATCCGTTGCAAGTCCCTCCTAATGGGTAGAAGGTGCTGCAGGCTTTCCAAGCACTTTGTGAGTTCTTGGTGGTAAGGGTTATTCTCGAGCTCTTCTATCACTTCTACATGTAGAAGATCATTAGGGGATAGCCTTACCTCCAGTCGTACCTAGGTAAGAAGTTGTTCTGTAGCCTTGTAGATTCGATGAAGAACTAGTAGGACAAATACGTGGTAACTAAGCTGCTCGAAAAGGTAGACTCCTGGACACGATAGATTGGAATGGTTCAAACCAGGGGTGAGAAGGGGCTTGGTCTTAGTGATACCTAGGCAACCCAAGAGATTGTGGCCTTTATGGCGCTGAGATACAACCAAGAGGTTAATGCTGTAGAGATTATAGAGAGGTATTTCCAATACCCAATGTCCGAGCTCTTCCCCAGCATAAAGAAAGATGTGGTAAAGAAATGGGTTAATGGTATAGGTATTTCTGGTACCCGATCAAGTTGTGCTAATGTTGAGGTGCTTCATTCGGTGCCTATAGGATGTGAGAGCTTTCTTAGCCATATTGGTTATGGCGGTGTTTTGTGAATGGTATTTGTAGTTTCTTTTGGTTTATTCTTATTTTCCTTTTCTAACTTTTGATTTACTTTTATGGAGGAAAAAATTTGGCCCTAAGGATGCCTCGTCCCTCTGTAAACAAGTTGATGAGATGACGCTAAGCAAGAACTAAGGCATACCCAACAAAGGGCAAGGCTGTAAGGTCGAAGCTGTAGGGCATGACCGAAGTCTATTCCTTAAGGGATTCCTATCAACATTCGAGACGAGCTTATGGATGTAAAGCCTTTAGGTGTAGTTTTGCCCACTCTTACCCTTACCCTTTATACCGAGCCTATTGTTGTAGGTGATGAAGGAGCTGAGACAAAGAGGCCCGATATGTAGATGCTTTCTCCTCCTAAGGTGAGGAAGGAAGAGATTTAGGAAGGGGCCACCCTTCCTCAAGCGGTTGGCCAGAAGTACAAGGCTCATGAAACGATTGAGAAGCCAAGTCCTAGAGCAAAGAAGCAGAGGCCCCTAGCAAAGGTAGCTTTAAGCCAAAGGAAGTGAAATGAGTGGCCTATAGCTCATCCCTACTAGAGCATCAATGACATAAGGGACGAATTTTTTAAAGTCCTCAACAATTTTAAGTTGATGGGGATAGGGCCAAACTCATTCCAAGAAGTGTAGTACACTTCTCGGGACGAGGAACTCTTGAGGTGAGCCCCCAAGGTAGAAATGAAGAGGGTTCGAAGGAAGCTCCTTAGGCCAAAATGGGAGGTTTGTGCCAATGATCTGACGCTATAGCACCAGACGCTCAGCTACTAGGCTTTGATAGGGTCTTATACCCCCAATGACTGGGCTATCTTCGAGGGGCTCTCCCAAGAAGGTGGGGACGACCATATATAAATAGCAAGCCACTTAAGCATGCTGATGTAGTAGATAATTTTTTGTTACTCTTATGTTAGTGTGCTTTATCTGTCATTGCATTAATGGTCGGCTTCATTTTTAATTTGCAATATTACGATTAGGTGCTACTTCATCTAAACAAGTCCAATGCCATCTAGAAAGAGGTAAAAGGCTTTCAGGAGGTATTGTGCCAGCATGAGAAGTACTTGTGGGATGCAAAGACTTCTAATAATAGGTACTTGAAAAAATTCTCTAAGGCTAACAGGTGCCTATGCTGCTCTCATGTGCAAGTGGCGGGGCTTAAGGCAAGGCTTAAACATGTGGAGTGAGAGAAGGAGAATGCTGAGAAGGCAGCCAAAAAGGTCGACGACCTAAAGGCTTACCTCTCTTAGAGGCTAGACGAAAAGGGCAAAGCTAGAGCCCGACTTGAAAAAGAGAATGCCGAGCTGAAGGCGTCACTGGCTAGGTTACAAACCAAGTTAGTGATGAAAGTGTCGGAGTGTGAAGGTGTTAAAGCTACTTTGCTGGAGTTGGCCAATTTGGAGGTTGGATTAGAGTAGCAGGTCTAAGAGCTGCTAGGGAAAGTTTTAGAAATGGAGGAGATTATCTCCAAAATGGAGGAGATTATCTCCAAAATGGGGACTAGAGAGGTCCTTAGCAATGACGCTGCTAAAAAGGTAGTTGCCGATCATTGGAAGATTAAAGAGTAGCTAGATGAGCTAGAAGACCTAACCATGAACTCCACGTACTACATTAGGAAGGAGGTACTCTCCCATTATCTAGACCTAGACTTAGGCTTCCTCAACTTTCTAGATTCCCTTACCTTCAACGAGAAGAAGGAAGCCTAGGCGCAAGAAAGAGAGATCGCCCAAGTAGCCTTTGATAATGCAGGCGCTCCCTTTGTTGTTGGGGTCAGGCAAAGCACTTCTGCCCCAACAACCCAACAGGAGGCCTCCCTTGAAGTAATTCCTCAAGACAATTTGTGGGTGATCCTCTTGCTAATCCCGATTCGCATCCCTTAAGCCCTACTCCAAGTCAAGGCTTATCGCCCGAAGCACTGATGAATCAACGCTCCAAATAGATTAATGTCTTAGACTTTTCTGAATTACAAGAGTTAGCTAATCTAAGAAGTTAACATGAGTATTTTTTTTTTTTTGAAACATGTGTAATTAAGGCTGGGATGTTGACCTTTGATGTGTAATCCCACAATCAATGAACGAAAAAGTTTTGAAATGTCCTTTACATCTGTTTTTTCGTAGCCTTTAAATATGTTTACATAGTAATGCTTCTGTTAGAAGGAGGGAAGTTCCTTTATATAAAGGGTGTTTCTCTCTACTGTGGTTACCCGAGGGGGGTTAAGTTGGTGGCATTCCCACCTATCTGACATAGGGGAGTTCCTTTTATGCAAGGGATGTTTCCCCTTGTTGAGGTTACCCAAGGGGGGGTGAGGTAGTTAAGTTGGTGGCATTCCCACTTGTCCGACATGGGGGAGTTCCTTTATGCAAGGGATGTTTCCCCTTGCCGAGGTTACTCAAGGAAGGGTCAGGTCGGTAGCGTTCCAACCTACCTAGTATGGGGGAGTTCCTTTGTGCAAGGATTGTTTCCCCTTATTGAGGTTACCCAAAGGGGGGTTAGGTCGGTAACGTTCCAACATGCATGATGGGGCATACATATACCTATTCGAAAGCTCAAATAGAAACAAAAAAAGGGGTGCGAGACAGAGTAAATAATCAATTATAAAACAAACTTTTTATTTCATCATTCTAGAAAAATATACATGACAAAATGCTAATCAAAATAAAGCTAAAGATTATTGGCGTTCCATGCGCACAGGATGAGCTCGCCATCTAATCTTTCTAGTCTGTATGCTCCGTTGCCTAATCTTTCCTTGACTATAGCCAAGTCTTCCTAATTAGGGGCCAACTTACCCTACCCTTCACATAAAACTATAAATTCCAGCTTTCAGCACATCAAGTTGCCAACCTTGAACTCCTTATGTCTAACCTTCTGATCATAGTATTGGGCAGCTCAATGATGGTATGTGGTTACCCGAATAGCAGCAAGGTCTCTGACTTCCTTGATGGTATCAATGCTTGGTTGCAATAATGAGTTGTTAAGAGCGATGTCGAACTTTGAGTTCGAATATTAGGAAGCTCAAGTTCGATGGGGAGGATTGCTTCTAACCTAAAAGCAAGGCAAAAGGGGGTCTCACCCATAAAAGTACGATGGGTAGTCTTATACCCCTACAAGATATTGGTAGTTCGTCGGTCCACGTACTTCTTCAAGTTTTCCAAAATGATCTGATTGATTGCCTCTACTTATCCATTTGATTAGGGGTAGGTAACTAAGGTGAAGTGTAGGGTGATGTAGTGCTTAGCGTTGAACTCACTAAACTTAAGGTTGTCGAATTGTTGGCCATTGGCCATGATGAGAGTATAAGGGGCCCTAAACTAAGAGACAATGTTGTTTCTAACAAAATATTTGACACTTCTCTCTGTAATTCTGGCCACCACCTCGACCTCTACTCACTTCATGAAGTAATTGATGGCAACAATTATGAACTGCCGTCTTCCCAGAGCTTTAAGGAAGGCTCTGAGGATATCAATCCCCTACTACACAAATAGCCATGGGTTGATTAGTAGTTGGAAGGCTGTGTTGGGTACATAACTGGCTGGGGCATGCTTCTGGCATTGCGGGTACTTTTGGGCTATGGCCTTTGCGTCTTGACTAACGGTAAGCTAATAATACCCAAGTCGTAATGCCATTAGGTAGAGGGCTTGAGACTGAATGTGATTGCTACATACTCCGACATATAGCTATTCAATGACTCTTAGAGGCACCGGAGTAGGGGGAGGCTGACTCCCTTACAATATAAGATGCCGTTGATCAACATATAGTTGGTGGAGTGGTATTGGAGCTTCTCGCCCCCTCTTATCTTCTGGCAACATACCCTGCTCCAAATAACTCCAGATATGATTTATCTAACTCAACTTTGATGCTACTATAGTTAGTTCCAAACCTTCCATCGAGCTTGGATTTATATTTTTTTTTCCAACAGGTACTTTATGAAGATCTTGTTATCCTTCACCTCGAGCTTCTATATACTAGTAGAGGCGAGCTTAGACAATCAGTCTGCCACAGAATTTTCCAATCAAAGGATCTTCTTGATGTCCCACAAGGGGAATTCCACTAGGAGGCTCTTCACTTTTTTGAGATACCTCGCTATAGTGTCGTCTCTAGCTTCGCATTTACTTCGGACTTGTTAGATGACAAGCATGGAGTTCGAGAAGATCCACAATTACTCGGCAACAATCTCATTAGCTAGCTTAAGACTGGCAATAAGTGTCTCATATTCGGATTCGTTATTACTAGAATTGAATCTAAACTTGAGGGCGTAACAGATGGTGACCTGATACAAGCTGGTTAGAACAAGACCTGCGCCTCCACCCCTCGAGGTGGATGATCCATTGATGTGGAGAGTCCACACTAGTTTGTCATTGCCCAACAGTACTTCCTCTTCTCCTATATATTCTACCACGAAGTCGGTCAGCACCTGTGCCTTATAGGCCGTTCATGGCTAATACTAGATTCCATATGTGCTCAATTCTATTGCATACTTCATCATCCACCTAAACGCATTAGGTTTCTACAGTATGGTCCATAGTGATTAGTCCGTGAATACAATTACTTGGTACACCTGGAAGTAAGGCCTCAACCATCAAGTTGTGATGACAACGGCCAGGGCGAATTTTTTTTCCCGAGTGCACTTGCCTTAAGCCCATGCAATATATGGCTGACATAATACACTAACCTATGTTCTCTTCCCTCTACTCTAACTAGTATAGAAGAGAGTGCCTGATCGCTTATAGCTAAGTACAAGAACAAGTCCTCCCCTTAGACAAGCTTAGAGAGGACAGGTGGATGAGCAAGGAAGTGCTAGAGTTGCTAAAAGGCAATGACGCATTCAAGAGTCCATTCAAAACCCTTAGGATTTTTGAAGAACTCAACACATCTATCAGCGCTATTTAAGATAAATCTGCTTAAGGCAACCACTATGTCAGTGAGCTTCTATATGTCTTGGATTGAGGTTGGAGGCTTCAGTCCCCAAATGGCTGTGATCTTCTCAGGGTTGGCCTCGATACCTCTCTATGCTACCAAGAAGTCAAGGAACTTACCAGATGCTAGACTGAAGATGCACTTCTGGGGGTTCAACTTCATGTCATATGTGCGCATCCGGTCAAAGGCTTCTTAGAGATCCTTAACATGATTGACCAACTTCTGGCTCTTAATAATCATGTCGTCAATGTATACCTCCATGTTGCGCTCGATCTAGGGCTTGAACAATTTCGTTAACATTCACTAGTACGTGGCCCCAACATTTTGTAGTCCGAACAGCATCACAGTGTAGTAATACATGCCATAATCGGTGACAAAGGGGGTATGGATTTCATCCTTTGAGTCCATTTTGATTTAGTTGTACCCCGACAAGGCATCCATAAAGCTCAACAAGTTATGCCCTAAAGTAAAATCGACAATCTAATCAATCCTAAGGAGGGGAAAATAATCTTTAGAGTAGGTTTTGTTGAGGTTGGTGTAATCAACACACATTCACCACTTCCTGTTCTTCTTCTTTACTAGTACCACGTTCGCTAGCCATGTCAAGTACTTTTCCTCCCTCACGAAACCGGTTTTAAGCAATTTCTACACTTTCTCCTCCATTGCAGCCTGCCTTTCTAAAGCGAAATGCCTCTTTTTCTGCTTAACAAGTTGCATTGTATTATCGATATTGAGGTTGTAGGTTGCTAGGTTTGAGGAAATTCCAAGCATGTCCAATGCCAACCAGACGAACCTATCCAAATTTTTCTGCAGGAGGGCAATGATTTCTTCACTTCGGCTAGAGTCTCAATCCCAACTTTTGTGGTTTGCTTGGGTGAGGTTCTGATCTAAACATCTTCTGTTTTCTCTCCAGGCTTACCCCTCCCAACCAACCTCTCCTGTGGGCCTATTTCTAAGGCGAAGACGCCATCCCCTTTGGCTACCCTAACGTATAGCTCTTGTGAGAGCTTTTGATCAAATCTGCATACTCTCACCTCAATTGGGATTAGGAATTTGGCCTTCAAATGAAGGGAGGATATAATCACCTTAAACGCGTTCAGGCTTGGTCTTCCTAAGAGCACATTATAGGGGGAGGGGCAATCAAACAATCACAACGAACTCTATGGGTTGTTATGTTACGTAGTCATAATCGCCAAGTTCCATATCTAACATGATGATACCCTTGGCTCAAATCATACTTCCGTTAAAGCCGATCAGATTATGGTGGCACGACTTCATTTTCACCAGTAGCTTTTTCTTCATCTTCTCGTATGTATGGAGGAAGAGTATGGAGGAAGAGTATGTCAGTAGAGCTACCAATGTCCACCATAATCTTCAGTACCTCAAATTTTGAGATCATTACCCTTATCACTAAGGCATCTTAATGGGGTGTATCAGCCCCATCAAGGTCTTCGTCAAAGAAGGAGAAGGAGGTGTCTAGCTTCTATCTCTTCTCCTTTACGACCAGCACCTCTGATGGGGTGTTAACCGAATTGTTAGTGCTTAGCCCACTCCTAAGGTGTAGCCTTCCTATGATTACGTTTATGACACCATTGGGGGTGGATCATTATGGTAGTCATTATTCTACTCGGCATGGGTGTTCTCAATTGGTCGCCTTCGAGGTACCCTATCTCCATTATCATCAAAATAGTCATCGCTCCTTCGATGGGCCACATATTCGTTGAAGAAACTGTGCTAAATGGCATATTCAAGGGTATTCTTCAACTGGAAGCACTCGTCGATTATGTAGCGATGGTCTTCGTGAAACTGACAATATTTATCAAAGTTTCGATGATTAAGGTTCTTCCGCATTTTTTGTAGTGGCCGAAGCAAATTCCGATACTTTACTTCAGAATAGACCTAAGCAATGGGTCTATTCAAGGGCGTATACTAGGTGTAAATGGGAGGGGGAAGCGGGTCACATTCAGTTCGGTGCTTCTTCTTCCTAGAGCTCCCCCCCTTTAGTCTACTCAGTATCCTACCGCCGAGGTGGTCCTTCATGGACAATTTTTCCTTATCCTACTTTCCGCCCGACCTTTCTTGGTTGACGTTGCACCTAGCATGAATGTTGTCTTCTTGGTCGATGTACTTCTAAGCTTTGTTCCAAAAGTCGACCAGGGTCTTTGGCTTGCTTTTCACAAGCAATCAGGAAAAATCTCTTGAAGGTCAGATGTCAAGCTGGGTAACATGGACAGCAATTCTCTAATCTAGCTGAGGGATCTCAACCATGGCATTGTTGAACCAGGCTACATAATAGCACAAGGACTCGCATTCACCCTGCCTTATGAGGTACAAGGACAATGTGTCCTTAGATGGGGGCTTATTAGCCTTGAAATTGAAGCTGAATCTCTAAGCTAGCTCATTAAAAGAGTTAATAGAATTATCAGGGAGATGGTAAAACCACGTCCGAGCTACCTTCCTTAGGGTACCTGGGAAGGCCTTGCACACTATAGCATCCTCATAATCATGAAAGTTCATGAAGGTACGAAAGTGGAGAAGATGGTCATTAGGATCACTTGTGCCATCATACTGTTCTAAGGATGGACGTTTGTTGTTAAGGGGGCAGCATTTCATCCTGGATACCCCTAGTAAAGGTGGTCTTATTGCTAGCAACCAGCTTGACATTGCCAGTAGCCTTGCTCCCCTGCTGCTTAGAGAGCCGCCTTACCATGGTACGGAGCTTGTTTAGGTTTGCATTGTCTGCCGGGTGAGCTCGTCATGTAGTCGAGTAAGCCTACACTCTCTATGAGTTGGCTTCTTATTCATTGCTAACTAGAGCTCAGTTGTAGGTAGCCGTAGACCTTGCTAGTTGTTAATGCAAGGGCGGATCAGGTTGCTGATCCCTGCTATTCTATTGCTGCTATTGAATGTTCCGCCTAATGCAGGCATCCAAAGCTTGGGGTGGGGGGGGGGAGGCTAAGTTTGTGTGTTGTGCTGCTCCACTTCATCTAGGTAAGCATAGAGCTGCTTGTTCTGCGCAGCATACTCTTCAACTAGATGTTCCATGCATTCTAAGCGCTCCTCCAACACAGCCCTTGAGAGGGGTTGATTGCCCCTAGGTTAGTTGTTTATCAACTATTGGTTTTCTTACTTATCGCGTTGGAACATAAAGTCAAAAGAATTGCTCGTGGGGCATGTGTTTAATGTTTTTAAGGTTTCAAGTGTAGGAATTCTATTTCCTACAAATGGCCCCAAATGTCATCTTTAAGTTCTTGCCGGTAGGTGATTGAGCTCTATACATATAAGGCTTGCAAAACAATACACAGTGAAGGGACATTGGGAGGTTGTCCAGCGTGACTACTCCAATACTTAAATTAGTAATAGGGCGCTTGAGAGTAGGAAGTAATGTAAATAGGCATGCAAGCTTAATATACAAAGTCTAGAGAGATTTATCGTTGAGTAGTGACCTAATATTTATAATGGAGTAGAGCCAACAGTTAGAAGTCAGTTAGTGAGAGACATCTTCTCTTGCAAGTATAGGAAAGTAAGGTCTTTATGCCTGACATGTCTTACTTATTCAAAACGTGGCTGTTTCATCCCATATCTTATGTATTCTAACTGTTGTAGAGCTTACTAGGCTTAGTCAATATAGGCCTAGGGCTCAGGCTTACAAGGGTGCCCCCTAGGCTACAAGATGCATTGGATACATTCAAGTCGGAGGGGCCCATTTCTAAAGGGCCATGTCAACAAAACCTAATTTATGATTCAATGCGATATGGTCTGGTCCAATCTATGGTTCATTTGTTTTTTTGCATAGCCTTATCTACACAACCATTTGAAAATGTGTTTGCTAGAAAAAGGACAATCAAACATTGTCTTTTAGCAATGGAGAAAAAAGAATCAAAGGATGGGAGTGGCAATGGTGTAAGCTTTGGAAATTGGTCATGACCAAGAAAGCTTGAGAAAAAAATTGCAAAGACGATCATTGTCCATGAGTATCCAATTCCAATGGTAGATCATGAGTGTTTTAGAGACTTTGTTACCAATATTCAATCCCTTGTAAATCACATGAGTAGTACCACCATGAGGAAAGATATTATGAGAATTTACAATGGGGAAAAAGAGAAATTAAGACTGTTCTTAAAAGGGTTAAATTCTCAAGTTATAATAACAATAGACATATCGATGTCTAATTAGAGGAAGGGATACATGACCATCACTATTCACTTTATTGACAAAAATTAGAGGCTTTGAAGCCATCTATTGAAGTTATTTGTTAGAATTTTATTTTTTTTAAATTTTACCAATTGAAATATTGCATTTCTTCAAACCCTCTTTATATTTTTATGTATTTTTTTTTATGTTCCAACTCTATACAAATGAAGCACTTGCTCCTAATTTGTGTCACTCATTGATGGTATGGAGTCTTGATAGGAAATTATCTATAGTCACTAAGATAATTGTTCCATAAATGGTGCAATGGTCACAATAATAATAATAATGAAGTTATGAAGAGATGATTTGATTCTTTAAGAAGCTAAGATACTTCAGATGTGTTGTGCATATCTTGAACTTGATCGTGAATAAGGGTGTTAGTATAATTGAAAATGCAATAGAGAAGATTTGTGGAAGCATCATATTTTGGTCTATGACACCACCACTAGTTGAAAAATTTGGAGAAGGATGTAAGTAGTTAGATGTTCTACAAGATGGAAGCTTTTTTTAGCTTGTAAAAAAATGATAGGTTTGTACTTATCACATGCTTATTACAACAATCAAATGTAAGAAAGTTTTCTATAGGGTTCATCACTTGAGTGGAAGGATTCTTTGGATATTAATATTAGTACAATGGCCTTTAAGATGTTTGAAAAGTTTGAGAAATATTATGGTGATGTTCATGTTATCATGGCTATGTATATTGTTTTGGATTAAGGTTATGCATTTTGTGTTTAAATAGGTAATATAATTTTGTTTGTTTGCTTTAAGGAACATGCTTTTTTCATGATTATACTCTTAGAAAGTGTAATTGATTCTTTTTCATTGTGAATTATAATTACTACTTTTTTGCAAGTTCTTTTTTTAGCTAAGAATGTGTATTACATCTTGAAAGACAAGTTTTGATTTGGGTTTTAATTACTTTATTTTTTTAGTATATTATTGTTTATTTTGCCCTATTCAATAGAACATTTATTGTCTGGAGTTTGAATTGGTTATGTTGCTAAAGCTATTATAATCCAATACCATGAACATTACTCTTCCATCAAGATTAACCTAGGTTTCAATCTATAATGGTTTTTGGCCCAAAAAATATGGTCATGTTTTCCTTGCCCTCATGTCAAGCACAAGCATTTTGATAAATCAAATTGCTTTCTAGTTCGTGGATTTCACGAATTTCTAATTTCAACAGACTCCACCACATAGCATTTTTAAGTTCTTTATTTTCTATATTTTAAGTTCTTTGTTGTCTTTCTATAGTTTCAAAATGAAAGACTACAATAGGAATCCCATGATGTAATTATCATATGTCTTGAAGTTTGGGCTCAATACATCAATATTTTCTTCTTTAAATATTTGTATAATTTGCTATTGAGTAATGTTTTGTAGATCTCTTCAGGGTATCATGTCTTGCTGAACAAACTACCGTTGTCAAATTTGAATGTAATGTATGTGATAAAATAAAACAACATAACCTCAACATTGAAGGTGGGGTGCATTCAAGCTTTACTTGGTGAATGATAAATTTTGTTATGATCTTAAATAGTACCTCAATTTGCTTCTCAATTCATGATAATTTACTCTATTATCTAGCAAACCACATTCATTTTATTAGCTAAATGTTTATGCATTGGGATTAGACCTTTTATCATCTGATATGCTGACAAAGTGTGACTATGTTATCTTAAGTAGCTTTTTTGAATGCTATTATTAGACCTAAATTAAAATGAATCCTAATTAACCTTATAAGAAACAAAAATTATTAAGCTAATTACTCAAATAATGAAATGGTTAATTACAAAGACATGACCTATATCATAGTAGTTTTATAAAGAACTAACCTAAGTTATTTTTTTGGGAAAAAAAAACGTGACTCGTATTTTTTTTAGTAACATATAAAGGAAACGTACTACACTTTTATTGGCTAATTCAATAAATAAATAAATTAAAAAATAAATATAATTAAAAATTATTAAAATTACATTAAGTAAAATATCAAAAAGAAAAAAATTGAAATATATATATATATCAAAAGAGAAGCGATAGCTATCCCTTCTCTTGTCGACCACCCCAAGGTTAGAGGTTAGCCGATGAGCAATGATTGTCAAGATGGGTCATGCGACTCTCTCTTGACGATCGCTGGCCAACCCCACCCCCTTTCCCCCTGACCTTAAAGTTTGGCAAGTTGGCTGCCATGAGTCATAACCCCAAGGCTACAGGGTGGCCAACGATTGTTCGAGAATGTGAGAAAAGTCAAAGAGGAAACCCTAAAGATATACTACTAGACTAAGGACCTTAACCATATGTGTGTGAGTGTGTGTGTGTGTTTTATTACACATTGGACCCATACCAAAAGTTCATGAAGATGAGTTTATAAACCATATTTATTTATTTATTTATCAACTGAATAATCACTTTTATTAATCAACTTAACTCCTTAATTTAATCAAACAATCAACAATTTACAATTAATTGATATACTAAGTCACAAAATTATAACAATTTCCTACTTAGGTCACATATATTACCGACAATTGTATATTGTAAAATCTTTATGAGCTCAAGCTTTAACTATCTATGCTAAGTCTCATCTCTAAACAATTCGATTCATCAATCATATCAATATAGGATCAAAGCGGCCTTTGTCATAATTTGTTGTGACAAGACACATCAATGGTCACAATATCAATATAATCAATGACATAGATCAAGTAAGAATGTGTAATATGGAAATTACATGCAATGTGACCCTTAACATGCCTATTTCCAATAGGCATTACCTTATAACCCATAATATACTCCATACTTCATACTCAACTATAATTGGAATATATAAAACTTTATTTTAGAGAATTCAAGAAACAATCATATATAAGTTAATTATAACAAAAGGCAGTATACAACTGAATATCAACTAAAAAACACACACACGAGTAACAAACTTATGAAACACTTTAGATGGTAAACGAATCTATGATCAAGATTTATTCTAATATGTTCAGTTGATACTTGAGAACTTTGAACTCTCTCTTTAACAGCAAAAAACTTTATATAAATATGTTTTGATTTTGACGAGTTTTTATAGTTCTTGGAATATAGTTCAACATCCTTATTATCATAATTAATTTTTAATGGTCTTTCAATACCATCAACAACTTGTAGCCTAGTGATAAAATTTTGTAACCATATTCCCCGATTTGATGCCTCATAACAAGCAATGAATTCTGCCTCAATAGTGGAAAAAGCCGTAAGTATCTACTTAACACTTTTCTACGAAACAACTCCACCAACCATTATGAAAAGATAACCACAAGTGGACTTTCTATTATCAAGGCATCCGTATAGTCGGAATCGAAATACCCTATGATCTCTAAATGGTTACACCTCTAATATATGAACATATACCCCTTTGCTCTCTATAGGTATTGCATGATACGCTTTGTTGCTTTCTAATGATCTATGCTAGGATTACTTAAATATCTACCAAGTGTTCCAACAATGTATGCAATATCTAAACTTGTAAAAACTTGAGCATACATAAAATTTCCTATTGCTGATGCATTAGATAATCTACTTCATTTCCTTTTTCCCAATGTCATTCTTAGGACATTGAAGCAAACTAAACTTATCACCTTTATCCATAAAAGTATCTCCTAGTGCACAATCTTTCATGACGAATCTATCGAGTACCTTATTGATATATGCCATTTATGATAAGCTCAATATACCTCATGAACAATCACAGTGGATATGTATACCTAATATAAAGGATACATTTCCAATATATTTCATGTCAAAATTGCTTGAAAGAAATTTCTTAGATTCGTGCAATAGACCTATATCGTTACTTGCAAGCAAAATGTCATCAATATATGGAACCATAAAAATGAATTTACTCCCATTGATCTTTTGATATATACATTGATCAACCGTGTTTTCCTCAAAACTAAAAGAGGAAATCACTTGATCAAATTTTCAGTACTAATGATAGGATGCTTACTATAATCCAAAATGGATTTTTTTAATTTACATAACTTTGATTCCTCAAATTCAAAATTTTCTTGTGTCACCATATATATTATTTCATCAATGTTACCATTAAGAAATGAAATCTTTACGTCTATATGATAGAGCTCTAATTCACAATGAGCTATAAGTGCCATAATAATTCTAAAAGAGCCTTTTAATGAAACTAGAGAGAAGGCCTCTTTATAGTCAATGCCTTCCTTTTGAGTGAAACCCTTAGTGATAAGACATGCTTTATATCTTTCAACGTTGCCTTTTGAATCCCACTTAGTCTTATAAATTTGTTTACAACCAATCGTTTTCACATCTTCAGGTAATTCAACAAGATCTAAAACATCATTGTCTTTCATGGATTTTATCTCTTCCTTCATGGCATCAATCCACTTCTAGGAATTTACACTTTATTTAGCTTGACTGTCAAATGATGGATCATCTTCCAATCCTATATCAAACTCGTGCTTTTAAAGGTATACAACATAATCATCTGGAATCACATATCTTCTTTCCCTAATGGGTCTACATAATGATACTTCCTCTTCAGATTTTTTATGATTCCTCAATATCAGCAAGAGCTTGTTCCTCTACAAAAGCATGGGGAGTATACCTTTAATTGCAACTATAGGAATATTAACACGTTCCTCCTCAAAAACAATATTCCCTATTGGAATGCTCCCACTATATTCAACATTCTTAAGAAATTTATCATTCCCAATCTTGAAAAAGGGTTGACTTAAGTAATCATAGAATTTAAATCCTTTTGGTCACTTAGAGTATCAAACAAAGTTACAACTAATTATTCTTGAGTCCAGCTTTTTCTCTTTAGGTTGATATGGCCTAACTTCAGCTAAACACCCCCAAAAATGAAAATGTCTAAGACTAAACTTCTTAATCCATAACTCTTATAGGATTTTGGATACAACTTTGCTTAGAACTCGATTAAGGAAGTATACTACGGTCTTTAATACCTTCCCCTAAAGTGATTAAAGAAGAATGACTAATTATACTTCTAACCATATCATTTAAAGTTTTATTATATCTCTCAACTACATCATTTTGACTCAATTGTCATAGCATAGTATGCTAAGGAACAATCACACATTCTTTTAAGTATCTCACAAGAGGTTTAGGACGTTGTTGTCCTAATTCCTCAAACCTACTGTAGCATTAAACACCATGGCCAAATCTAATAACTTTAATTTTCTTATTAAGTTGGTTCTTAATTTCAGCTTTATATTCCTTAAAAACGTTCATCTTCTCATTATCAAGTATAGGTACTAATAACAAGAATAGTCATCTATGAAAGTAATAAAATACTATTGACCATTCCATGAAGCCATAGAAAATTGACCACATATATCAATATGTATTAATTCTAAGACGCTAGAACTCCTTTTGGCACATCTTCTCTTAATATTTATTTGCTTTCCCTTGACACATTCAACGCATATTTCAAAATCTAAAAAATAAAGAGAATTCAAAATTCCTTATGACATAAGCTTTTGAATCCTTTGTTTGGAAATATATCCCAAATGCTAATGCCATAATATAAAGGAATTCTCATTTATTAATTTTCACTTTAAACCACAATTACTTGTATACAAGGTTTCTTCTACATATGGGCATGCAAATTTAATTTGTACAAATTATCAATCAAAGTATTGGTAGCAATAATATTTAAAGATTGAAAAAGACTAAATTTTGCATCTTCAAATGAACAAAGATATCTAAATTTGTTCAAATGAGAAACAAAAATTAAATTCCCTCTAAATAACAGTATATAATAAGTCTTTTCTAAATCTAAATAACAACCGTACTCTAATTGTAATATAAAAACACCAATAGCCTTAATAGGAACCTTGTTGCAATTGCTTACATAGATAAATCTTTCAGCGTCACTTGGTATATAGCTCCTTAGACAACCTTACATAGTTATACTTATGTGAATAGTTGTACCTATATCTCTCCATTAAGTATAGATTGGTATTAAAGCTAAATTAACTTTTGAAAAAATAAAGTTGAGAAGTTCACCTTTATTTGCGAGCTACTTTGCATATTCAGGACAATACTTCTTCACATGACCAACCTTCTTGTAGAAGAAACAGCAACATCCTTATCCTATTTTTGCTACACATGTAAAGCCGGTATTTGCAACTCTTTTACCCTTATGATCCATTTTTCTTTTCTTAGGAGTCCAATCATGTGAGTGAGTCACCATATGAGCACTTTCAGTCTTCTCTTTTTTCAATCTTTCTTCCTCTTACACACATTGTGCAATAGGCTCATTCAATATCCATTTTTCCTTTTGAGTGTTGTAACTTACATTGAAAGGACTAAACTGAGCAGGAAGAGAGATCAAGACTAAGTACACAAGAATATCGTCAGACAATTCCAACTTTAAGGCTCTCGATTTTTTAATAAATTAGACACCTTCATGATGTACTCTCTTATATTTCCTTTTCTATTATACCACATGGAAATAACTTTATAAGGTTATTGCTCCTTTTGACTTTTTCAAAACTTATGAATTGGTAAGATATTTGGCTAAGGAACCTTTTAGCTTTTTTCTCCTCAAGCATGGCTCTCCTAATGGTACTCAAAATGGAATGTATCATGATTGTTATACTCATGGGTTAGAATGCTTCAACTCTTCATAAATTTCTTTTCTTTAGCAATACTTTCACTAGTGGGGGGAGTGGAGGTTTGTCAGCCCTAATTGCATAGTCAAGATCCATGCATCCAAGTAAAATGATAATATGTTCCTTCCATTTCTTGAAGTTTATGCCATTAAGCATTAGAATGTTATTGAAATTAGCAAAAATAGAGGTTGCACTAATTGAACAAAGAATAAAACATACTCACAATCAATAACAATTTCACACTTTAATGCATAGATAAATATATAATAAAGAATTACAATTATCATGCACAATTAGTCACTCAATATTGATAAGTAATAAAAGAAACAATTCAATTGGGCCATTACAAGACACCTAGCATATCATTGATACTTAGCCCTTGAACAAAAATAACAATTGTAAACAATGTCCTCAAATACAATAATAAATATTAATAACTTGTTTTCCTTTATGCCGAAAATGAAACCAAAATTGTCACATGTCTATCATCTGAACAAACAATAAACTTTCTTTGGGTCAATCATTATTTGCATAGATTAGACATTTCATGCAAATTTTTAACTTGATGTCCTAATATTTCAAAATAAACTTAAATAACAAATATCACTTTGGCAACATATTACTTATATTCATCCTAAATACTTGACAAGATTTGCAAAGAGAAAAATAAAAAAATAATTTCTTTTTTCTCAAACCTTTAACCTAATATTTGAGATGGATGAATTTAGTTTAAGTGGATCCAAATGGTAGAAAGACCAGTCTTGTCCAGATCTTGTTTTCATTAATGCCCAACATGTGTGATACAATTAATATATGTATATCGAAAACATATTAAGTATAAATCCATGTCCTTTCTGATGCAACAGCGGGGAGAGAAAAAAAAAACAAAAAGACAATTCATATGCCGTTTTTGATGAAATCATCTGAAGGAATCATCCAAAGTCGCATTGCCATCTTCCTTGCCGTAATAGAGCATATGTTATCATGTAAAAGGCCTTGATTCAATTGCTCTCAGGAAACCACTTAGTAAAGGGGCAATCAAAAATCGTAAAAGTCCCAGAGCACACATGCAAACATCAAAACTCGAATTCCTAAGGTGCCGAATCGACTGATGTACGAAATTGAAAGTAACAACATGACAATGTTATCAGGTGAAACTTGTCGCATATAATTACTTTAATATTTAAAACCCTAACCCGTAGACTTGAGGAAAATAATAAAACTTTGCACAAACTACCATAAATCTTAACTAGAACTCTAATTTTACGTATTCTTGCTCTAATATCACTTGTTTGTAATAAAATCTTTAAATTTTCATAATAAAATATCAAGATTTCATGTGAGAAATTAGGACACAAATAATATAATTATAATATATGTGGAAGCACACTTAAATCCATGAAATAAAAGTTATGGCCTTTCAATCTATTATAGTATCTACTATTAATTTTCTCACTGATGCAATATAGGAAAAGGTAAAGAAAAAACCCTAAAGATATAATACTAGACTGGTAACCTTAATCCTATAGATGCAAACTTTATTATTTTATTTTACTATGACCCATCACAATAGATGAAATAAAATACTTAAATTTCTACACATTAAACCTATATTAAAAGTTTATAAAGATAAGTTTATAAGTCATATTTATTTATTTATCAACTAAATTATCATTTTATTTATTTGCTTAACACCTTAATTTAATAAGACAATCGACAATATAAAATTAATTGATATAATAACTCATAAAATTACAACAATATAAAAGATAAGTGTCGTTTCTCAATTCTTACCGATAATTGGTTGAGGTCTGCACGAACTCGACCTACAAAACAATGCACAATGAGCGTAGACACCTAATTTTTGCCCCTCTGTAGTCCTAATTTCTTTATTTTTACAAAAAGGATCCTAATTCAAAAAATAAAAATAACAAAAAAATTAATAAAAGATAAAAATAATAAAAATTTAATAAATAATGAAAATACCAAAAAAATAAGAAAAGAAAAAAATTATTATAAAAAGTTTTGTAGATTTTTAGAAAGTAACTTATTTTCGGAATAAATAGTTTTAGTTTTAGTTTAGTCAAAAATTTTTATTTTAAGGAATCAGATATATTAAATATAATTTAATTGTATTGAATGTCAAGATGTAGGCCAACGGCTTAACGGATAAGTATCGGAGTATTTAGGTTGGATTTAATTGAAGGTTTTGGGTTCAAGTCTTAATAGGTACTTATGTCTTTATTTTTCTATCTTTGCAGAAGTGAAATGAAAATAAGTCATATCTAATTAAATCATATGAATTTAGTTAAATTAGATTTGAATTCGTTTGAATCTAGTTTAATTACCGAATCAGATATAATTAGATATGATAAGATATGATATGGTTTAGACTATATAAACACACAGCCGAACCTACTCTCTGGACACATGACTCACAGCAGTATATTGCAAGACGTTCCCATGATTAATCCCTGCGCTTCATAGTCGTGTTCAACCAAACTCCACATACGTTGAACAAACCAGATTATATCCCAACAGCAGCTGGCTACACGAACACCTACACACCTCACTGCACTGATCAACACGATCAGCACGTTCACCCACTGTCTCTATCGGCGCACGCTACTTCACGGCCTTGTCACAAACCCGACATCCTAGCCAACGAGACAATGTTAGCCCTTCGTCGATACGCGCAACTCGGATACTGCTCACTGTCGAGACACAATCAAGCCGGCCGAGCACTGCATCCTCTAAAGATCTACTGCTTTACTGTTGAAGACACCCATTCCTCTTCGTTCATCACTATCAATATAGCAATCTGATCGTCTGAAGCCAACGAAAATTCAAAGTTCTAACATCCAATTGTAAGGCTAATCCCAAATCTGGACAATTGCAAGCTACGTTTCACAAGCTTAACGCCATCCAAATAATTGCACTCTTCACTACTGGACATCAATTTGACCGCACATCCTCAATTCGATCAAAGCCCTTGCAACAGCAATCTACGAACTGCTACGCGACTCAACCGACAAGTCCATGCTCTAACCATCAACAGTCTGGATAGCAGCGATCACGTCCATACACGGGCCGCATTGACAACAGCAGCTAGTCTGCTAACTAACTCTCGTCCGAGTCGCAACACCATATCGGCATATATATCCAACATCGCAACAGCAGTGTCTGTTGTACATCCTTCATCACCGCAACACATCCCTTGATCCTTCAATAACAATCAGGTTCGGTTCGATCTTATTTTATTTATTATTATATCATGTTATGTTATTATATGATGTATATATAAATATGTGCATAGAATAGTATATGTTTAGTATTACTTTCCTAATATTACGTAGATTAGATAAACGTTTAAGTAAATAATCATTTAATAGTAGTCATTTAAATAAGGATGTGAATATTAGTTTAAGAATCGTTAAAATTAGTTTTTGTTATATATATATCTGTATATTTTACTAGTCAAATATAATATAATGTGTGAATATGTTGATATAGGGGTTTTAGTATTAGTTTTCACGTAAACGTATTATATGGAATTATTTTGTTTTAGTAGTTCGTTATATATATTAGTTTAAGTTTGGCATTGGGTTGTTTTAAAATTTCTCATTTAGAAAAGTTATTTTCTTTCTAGAAAAAATAATAAAAATCCTTTTTTTAAATTTTAGGTCTTTTAACAAATTTTTTTTTTTTAAAAAAAAAATACATACGAGTTAGGACTCTTTTAGATTTTTTTTTTTAGATAAACTGAACAAATTAAAAACGTAAAATCAAACAGTTTTTTTTTTAATTAAAATAAATCAACACATTAAAGAATTTTTGAAAGAATTATAATTGTCCGATCTCGACTAGCGAGTACGTAAGCACATTTGGGGCGACGATAAAATATGTAGAAACTTAGGTTCTTTTTTCTTTTGATTTTATTTATTTATTTTAAATATTATAATTAGAAGAATAATCCTACCAGTTAAGGGTTTAATAAGTTAGCCCCCGAACTTAGAACTCTCTAGTTCTTCATTTAAAATTGAAATCAAAGATTGGTAGCCAAATCGTAATCAATCCACCTAATTGGTTACGGTTTCTTTCCTTTTTCTTGACTCTGGTCAGGTGGCGACTCCAAAAATTATTTTCAATAAAAAATCGGAATTTCTTAATTTCTTTAGTCGAGGATTAATATTAAACGGGTTAGGGTTTAGTATTAATTGGAAAATGAGAAATTAATTTTAAATAAATAGAAACTGAAAAATCAGGCTTGGCAATGAGGAAATGTCGAGTGGTTGTCCAGCATAGCCACTCCGATACTTGAGTCAATAATAGGCTTTCTATGGAATAAAGTATTAAGTACGTAAGCTTAGAATTCAGGGTTTGTAGAGAGAATTACCATTGCGTAAATGTCTGGTATTTATAGTGGAGTGGAGCCAACTGTTAGAGATCTATTGGGGGGGAGAGATCTTCTCTCGCAAGTGTGGGAGAGTGGGGCTTGTCATGTTCAACGTACCCCTCATATTTAAGATATAGCTATTTTATTCTTATTTTGTAGTTCATGGCCATTACAGTTCTTCATGGGCTTAGGCCACTAAGGGCCAAACTCGAGGCTTATAGAGGCGAGCTTAAGGATGCAAGACTTGGCAAGTCTAATCAAGCCTAAGAGGTCCCTGTACAAAGTGTCCTATCACACACACACACACACAATCTCATTGCCAAGGAAGAGGCAAGGAGAAGGAATCTATGGGCCACTCAAGCGTGATCAATTCGACTCCAAGAAGTTCAATCTGATGCCATAATGCCGATGTGATGAGGTTATAGATTCGAAGTAATAGATGATTCAAGGTGAGAAAGCCCAAAGTGGTGAGTCAACTTAGGTAGTAGTTTGCTAATCTGAAAGGTGTTCGAGGCTAAGCGAGTAAGTATGCTAAGGTGCTCCAATGCTACGGACCGGTTTGCATAGACAGGGCCTAACATGGGTCGAGCGAACATAGGTGTGTCATGTCTTTGTAACATCGACCAGGTGTAGATTGGATGGGCCCCAAAGAAGCTTCATGTTAAAAGGACTTTCAAAATGCAACTTTTATCCACTTGTATTTCGTACATTAAATGCAACCCAACAGGTGTCATGTTGCAGTAAACTAGTGTGCAATAACATGCTTTTCGCCCTTTTAAAGGTGGCCATCCAATTAAGATGCTTTTCACATGTCTATTAGGTAGTATTCCAAGGGATTCGTGTTTATATGTATACCCATAACCGCCTTTATGGCTTCCCAGGCAGTTTTCCTTTAAATAGGAGAATTGCAAAGAGAGACCACTTTTCTATAATCTTTTCACTCAATTGTCATAATTTCTACATTCGCATTCCCACTCTCAACCTTCTTTAGAAGCTTCCATTTTTATTTTCAAGAATCACAAGAATGTCTACCAACAGGGGTAAGGCTATCTCTTCTTCGTTGGAACTTACCTCCAATTTAGATTCTCCAAGGAGTGATGCTCCTTGGGCGTAAGAAGGCGAAGCATCGTCATTAGCAAAACTAGACCAACCTACAAGGATGGTTGTAGAGGCATTAGACAGGGCCAGAATCATCAATGCCATCCCCAAAGACATCTACAAGGATATCCCCTTGCCCTCCGCCAAGGATTTGTTCAACGCTCTTAGTATAGGAAAAGGGCCTAACAGTTGTAAAAGCAAAAGTAAGGACTCTACCCCCTAGCTGGGTCATCAGCAACTTCTATGTGGGGCGATACTAAGTTACATATTAGGTTGCTGTATAGAGATGAATGGGTGGCCTTGCTATCAGGGAGGTACTTCATGGTTTTCGAGAAGTGCTTAGAGTTTGGACAGCGCCTTCCCCCAAGTCATTTTGAGAGGGAGTTTTTCAACTACCACCACTGCAACCTGTTGCAAATTCTGGGTGGAGGGTGTTGAAGGTATTCTAGGCGCTCCAGGTGTTGTGTGAATACCTGGTGATAAAGGCTACTCCCAAGCTCTTCTGCCACTTCTATATGTGGAAGAGTATTGAGGAGTGGCCTTATCTCCAGCCGCGCCTAGGAAAGAAATTGTTCTGTGGCCTTATCAACTCGGTCAAAAGTTTGCAGGACGAATATATGGTGGTAGAGCTACCTAAAAAGGCCACCTTCTGGACCCAGCAGACCAGAATGGTTCATACTAGAGACGAGAAGAGGCTCGATCCGAGTAACATCAAGGCTGTCCAGGAGATTTTGGCCTTCATGGAGTTACAAGGTAGCCAGGAGATCAACGTTGTAGAGATCGTATAAAGGTATTTCTAGCATTCGATCTCCAAGCTCTTCCCCAGCATGAAGGGTACTATGGTGGAGAAGTGGGTTGAAGGTACTGATTTATTCCTACATGCCTATTTGTTGTACTAGTGTCAAGGTCCTCCGTTCGACATCTGTAGGATGGGTGAACTTCCTTAGATGTGCTAGTCACAACAGTGTTTTACAAATGGTAGTGGTAGTTTCCTTTGATTTCACCTTATTTTCCTTTTCTAACTTTTAGATCGGTCTTCTTACAGGCAAAAGCTTATCTTCGAGGGTGCCTCATCTATCTGTAGACGATCTAATGAGCCAATGCCAAGCGCGATCAAAGGCAGGTCAACCAATAAGGAAGGCGGCAAAGCTGAAGCCAAGGCCTAGTGAGACCAGCAAGCCACAGCTAATGCCTGTACTTCAAGGGATTCCCCTCATCATCCGAAACGAGCCAACGGTCGTAGCACCATTGAGTGTGGCTCCATTTATTCTTGTTATCCATTTGTCCAAGCCCATCCTCATGGGCGACGAAGGTGTCGAGGCGAAAGGGCCCGACATATAGGTGTTTTTCCGCTTCGAGGGCAACTAAAGAAGGAACCAAGGAGATAACTACCTCACCTATAGTCGTGGGTGAGAAATGCAATGCTCCTAAGGTACTTGGGGAGCTAGGTCTAGGGACGAAGAGGCAAACGCACCTGGCAAGAGAAACTTTGGCCAAGTGGAAATGGAATGAATGGCCCCTAGCTCATCCCTTCTCGAGCATGAATGATGTTAGGGACTAGTTTTTAGACATCCTCAACAATTTTCGAAAGATGGGGTTGAGGCCAAACTCATTCATAGAAGCGCCATACACCTCCATGGATAAGGTACTAAAGAGGGGGTTCCCCGAGATGGAGAAGAAGAAGGCCTAGGGGAAGATCCTACGACCGAAATAGGAGGTCCGTGTTGGCGACTTAATGCTGCAGCACTAGACCCTTAGTTACCAAGCTTCAATGGGGTCTTATATGCCTGGTGACTGGGCCGTGCTGGAAATGATCTCCTAAGAGGGTGAGTATAAGACCCACAATCAGCTATTTGAAGTTTGGCTGGTAAAATTTAGGGCGATCGATTAAAGAATCCAATTAAGTCTAAATTATCAAATAAAATTAGAAATATTAATAAAAGCAATCCCGTAAGTTTGAATTTAAGAAAATAAGTAATAAAATAAAAGAATATAAAATTTTTAAACTTCAAGTATATTATTCGTTATTTATCGAAAATGTGTAAAATGTATTCCGATAACCAACGAACCGCTAGCGATAAATTATATATATACTAAAAATCATAAAATAAGCTAAATAATATTTAGGAATATTTATTTGTATTATATATGAATTTACATGTAGGTAGAAATATGCGTAATTACTTAAAATACGCGAAATGTGCTAAAATAATACTAAATAATTAAAGAAAATTCATAATTAATTAAGGAAAAATAAAGAAAAATAAAAAAAAAATAAGGAATGATCCAGATTTGGGTTGTGGCAACCAGGGAAAAGAAGAAAAAATTCAATCAATGAAATTAGAATGACACAAAAGACAAATTGGAAAAAGATAAGATAATTATTAAGTCAAATTGATGCACAATAATTCCCCAAGACCTTTATAAATACCCTAAATTTTTCAAAAGCTCATTTTGGATGTTTGGAAGTTTAGAAAATTAGAGAGAGGTGAAATTGAGAGGAAATTAGGTTTTACAAAAAATTACAAAAAAAAACTATGCAGTTAGGGCTTCTAAGAAAAACCTAAACCCGACGAGCAACTAGGAGTGAACAGCCACCACCACCACCATATGGTGGTAACAACTAAATGGGCCAACACACCCATGGCCACCGAAGGTAGCTGGAGCCACAAATTCTAATCAGTTTCAATTTCTACCCGATTTTTCTAAAATTTTAAAAAATATCAAAATTAGATGGAAAATTATGAAACTTATTATTATGGAATGTTTTTATATTTAGTTTTTAGTAAAAATATTATTTTGATAAAAATATGTTTTGTGATATATGGTCCTTAAGAAATTAAATAAAACCCAACATGTTTAAAATTAGAAATAAATAGGCTTAAGAGTGTAATTTGGAGCTCAAAAATTTTCTATAAACTACTAAGATAATATAGAATAGTGCTATGAAGACCTTTTTCAAAAATTAATTTTTGAAATTTTAAAATAATTTTTAGACCTTAAAATGATGCATAAATGGCTTATTTTTTTGTTAATTAAGTAATTAAATGGTTAATTACTGATTTAATGAATAATTATATGTTTTAGGATGTTGAAATTTAGTGAATTATGATACTTGAGAACCTAGATAATTGGGCATATTAAACCCTAAACCAAAGATAACAATATGTATTATGGGGCAAAACTAATCTATAACAATTATATGAAAATTGAGACAACGTTGATATTATAGGGATCATTGACGATGAACTAAATAAGTCCCACTTCGAGTTAGCAAGCGAGGAGTTGAGGTAAGTTAGGATTAATACAGTGTTATATTTCGGGAGGCTTGAAATTATACATGATTATGCTTATTCTGAGATAATGATATGATTTTGATTTGCTACTTGGCTTATATTGTATGATCTATATGACATGATTAATCACTCTAAACTAGACTTAACAAATATATGACTTGTAACTATAAATCGGACTTGCATAGCAACCCATTAAGAGAAACCTAGGATTCTCCGACCAAATACCGACCCCTTCGAAAGAGATAATGTTGGATAGCATAATGGGTCCCTTCTTCATCCTTAATCAAACTAAGTGACAGGTAAGGAGGTCGCGATAAGGGTGAAGTCAATAGTTCGAAGGTAGTTGCGGGAGGAGCAGTGTCTTCATTGCATAAGCCTGGGTTTAGTCGTGAGCTATTGCATTAACAGTAACTCCTTGACCTGGATTAGAGCGGGTGCAATTTCTCTAATCTCACGACGGGCCGAACAACGTCGTGCGATGGTATTTTCTTGAACATGTATTGTACCTAATAATTTAGTTGATAACCTTGTTTGTGTTTATGGTATAGTTTTAAGTCTCCATCCTAACTTACTGGGTTATAGTTACTCACATCCTTATAGCTATTGTTGCGGGTGCTAGCAATGAAGTGGCCTATAATTACCTTGACACTAGCAACTACGGATCGTAGGGAGTGAGGATGTAAATAGAAGACCAAATTCATTCTCTAGTTAGATTTATTTTAAAGCTTTTAGCATTAGTTTACAAATTACTCAATTAAATTGTGATTAGATTGTTAAATCTTGTAAATACACTTAGATTAATTCAATGTGAATATTTATTTTTCTTAACTTCACAAGTAAATAATTTATTTAATTTATGAACTGTTTACTTTAAAGCAAGTTAGTCATGGACACCTTATATAAATCAGGTCTAAGATGGTGGCTGTATGGTCAACTTTTATCTTAGAATGGTTTATACGGTAAGACTGTTACAACTCTGTTACTTTGAGGCATAATAGTTAGGGAAACCCCATACAAATTGCAGGCCACTTAAGTACCTTAATGTGACCAGTAGGTCTTCCATGCTATTGTTGTGTTCTGTTTTAGCGTCTTATACTAACCCGTAGGTTCTATTTTCTTCTTACAGTACGATGGCCAAGTGCTCCTCGAATTGAGCAAGTCTCATGCCACCTGAAAAGAGGTAACTAGATTATAGGAAGAGTTGCATCAGTAAAAGAAGTGCCTACTAGGGGTGGAGACTTCTAGCAGGAGGTACTTGAGAAAATTTGCTCAAGCTAACAAATGCCTTCGCCGCTTTATTGTGCAGGTAACAGGGCTTCAAGCAAGGCTCAAGCATGCAAAGCAAGAAAGGGGCAAGGTAGAGAGGGATGCCCGGAAGGTCACAGAATTGAAGGCTCGGTTAGAGAATGAGCAGCAAACAAAGGCTCGTCTCTCGTAACAACTGGAGGAGGAGGGCACAGCTAGGGTTCAACTCGAAAAAGAAAATGCTGAGCTAAAGATCAAGATGGTGATGAAGGCGTCCAAGTGTGATGGTGCTAAGGCCACATCATTCGAGCTAGCCAATTTGAAGGCCACTTCGGAGCAACCGATCGATGAGTTGCAGGGTAGGGTTTTGGAGATAGAAGAGATCATCTCCAAGATGAAGAGTAGGGAGGTCTTCAGCAATGCTACCATAAGGAAGGCGATCGCTAACTATAAGGTTATCGAGTAGTGGCTAGAGGAGCTAAAAGACCTATCTACTGATTCTGCCATTATCAATATCTAGACCTGAGCTTCCTCGACTTTCTAGACTCCCCCATCTTCAATGAGAAAAGAGAAGCCTTGGCAAAGGAGGAGTCCGCTCAGGTAGCTGTCGAAGACGCAGGCACGCCCTTTGGTGTAAGGGCAGTGCAGGGCACGTTTACCTCTAGCCCTACTTTGGTAACTCAGTAAGGGGATGTCTTAGAAGCTGTCCCTAAGGATGATTTGCCTATGGGGGGGGTCTTGCCGCTCTTGGTTCACATGTCTCATGCTCCCCTATGGCTCAAGGTCTGCCTGCTGAAGTGTATGCGGATTAGCACTTGGAGTAAATTGATGCCTTAGATTTTTCGAAGTTACCTAAGCTAGCTAATCCCAAGCGGTAGCAAGATTCTGTAATTTCCCCCTTTTTTATGTTTCTAGATAGGGCCGGGATGCCAACCTTTTCTCTATAAACAAATTTGTATGAAAAATAAATGAAGTTTTTCAAAAGTCTCACTATTCTGATTAAATTTTCTAGACCCTTGGTGAAGGTCTTATTGGGAGAGTTCCTCTATGCAAAGGGTGTTTCCCCTTGCTGAGATTACCCTATGGGGGTCACATCTGTGGCATTCTAACTTGCCTAGTTTGTAGGAGTTCCTCTATGCAAGGAGTGTTTCCCCTTGCCGAAGTTACCCTATGGGGGTTAAGTCGGTAGCATTCCAACCTACTCAGTTCGTAGGAGTTCCTCTATGCAAGGAGTGTTTCCCCTTGCCGAAGTTACCCTATGGGGGTTAAGTCGGTAGCATTCCAACCTACTCAGTTCGTAGGAGTTCCTCTAGGTAAGGGGTATTTCCCCTTAATGAGGTTATCCTATAGGGGTCAAGTCAGTAACGTTCCGACCTGCCCAATTTGTGGGAGTTCCTCTGTAAGGTGTGTTTCCCCTTATCAAGGTCACCCTATAGGAGTCAGGTCAGTAGCATTCCGACTTGCTCAATTCATAGGAGTTTCTCTATGCAAAGGGTGTTTCCCTTTACTAAGGTTACCCTAGAAGGGTCAGGTCGGTAACGTTCCGACCTACCCAAATAACTATTCGCATGTCCTTTTGAAAGGCTGGTAAGGCAACTGAAACAAAAGGAGAGGGAGAGAAGTACATAATCAATTGAGAATTTTTTAGTTCGACTTAAATTGAAAATAAAAATGTACATCATGAAATTTTAATCAAAGTAGAGGCGTAGATTGTCGGGATTCCAAGTGCACGGGATAAGCTCACTATCCAATCTTTTTAGCCTGTATGCTCTATTGCCCAGTTTCTCCCTGATTCTAACCGAGTCTTCCCAATTAGAGGCCAGCTTGCCCTAGCCTTCTCGTAAACCAGTAACCTCCAATTTTTGGTATACCAAGTCGATGACCTTAAATTTCTTGTGTTGGACCTTTTGATCATAATACTGAGCGGCCCAATGTTGGTATGTAATAACCCGAGCAACAACAAGGTCTCTAATTTCCTCAATTGTGTCAACACTTGCCTGCACTAATGAGGCACTCAAGGCAGCATCGAAACTTCAAGTCTGGATATTAGGGAGTTCAAATTCAATAAGGAAGATAGCTTCTGACTCGAAAGCTAAATGGAAGGGGGTCTCACCCGTCAAATTGCGATACGTAGTCCTATACCCTCACAAGATATTAGGTAGCTCATTGGCCCAAGTGCCATGAGATTAGTCCATGCACTTCTTTAGGCTATCTAAAATGACCCGATTTGTTGCCTCTATCTATCCATTCGATTGGAGGTAGGCAACCATGGTAAAGTGCATGACAATGTAGTGCTTGGCGTAAAACTCCCTGAACTTGGGGTTATCAAATTGTTTACCACTGTCCATGATCAATGCATAAGGGAATCCAAACTGGGAGAGAATGTTATTTCTGGCAAATGACTCTACGTTCCTCTCCATGATCCTGGCCACAACTTCGGCCTCCACCCACTTCATAAAGTAGTCAACGGCAACAATTATGAACTACCATCCTCCTGATGCTTCGGGAAGGCGCTGAAGATATCAATCCCCCATTGGACAAACGACCATAGGTTCGTTAGGGGTTGGCGTACGATTTGGGTGCACGACTGATTGGGGCGTTCTTCTGGCACTACAAGCACTTTTAGGTTACAGCCTTTGCTTCCTGCCTCATAGTAGGCCAATAATATCCAAGCCATAGCGCTCGAAGGTATAGGGCTTAGGACTGGATGTGATTGCCGCACACTCCAACGTGCAGCTCTTCCATAATGTACAACCTTTCCCCTTCTCGGAGACACTGGAGCAAGGGGAGGCTAATTCCCTAGTGATATAGGACACCATCAATCAATGTATAATTGGTGACATAATACCAAAGCTTCTTCGACTCCCTCCCGTCCTCTGGCAATGTTCCCTCCTCCAAGTAGCTCAAGATGGAATCTATCCAGCTTAGCTTTGGTGTCACCATGAAAAGTTCCAGAATTTCAACCAAACTTAGAGTTATGCTTTTTTCCGACAGGTACTCAATGAAGATCTTGTTATCCTTCATCTTGGGCTTCCATAAGCCAATGGAAGCCAGCTTGGATAGCCAATCAGCCACTGAATTTTCCATTCGAAGGATATTCTCGATGTCCTAAGAGGGGAAGTCCGCTAGGGGCCTTCTTGCCTTCTCTAAGTACCTGGCCTAGGGCTGTTTCTTCTCCAGTATATTCTACTACGAAGTTAGCCAGGACCTGTACCATGTAGGCCGTTCATTGTTGGTACTAGATTCCATATACACTTGGTTCCATTGTATACTTCATTATCCATCCGAACGCATCAGGTTTTTGTAGTATGGTGCATAGTAGCTGGTCTGTGAATACAATTACCTAGTGCACCTGGAAGTAGGGCCTTAGCCGTCTGGCAATAATGACGATGACCAGTGTAAATTTTTCTATTCGGGTATACCTTACCGTAGGCCCATGAAGTATGTAGCTAATGTAATATACTAGCTTGTGTTCTCTTCCATCTACTCTAACCAACGCAAAAGAGAGAGCCTGATCGCTAATAGCCAAGTACAAACATAGATCCTCCCCCTAAACAAGCTTGGAGAGGACTGGTGGGTAAGCAAATAAGTCTTGGAGCTACTGAAAGGCAGCAATGTACTCTGAAGTCCATTCAAAACCCTTAGGATTTTTGAGGATTTTAAAGTACTCAATGTAGATGTCAGCGCTCTTCAAAATGAATCTACTCAAGGCAGCCACCATACCAGTGAGCTTTTGTACATCTCAGACTGAAGTTGGGGGCTTCATTCCCCTGATGGCCGTGATCTTCTTGGGATTAGCCTTGTACCTCTTTAGGTGACCAGAAATCCGAGGAACTTGCCAAAGCCAACGCCGAAGACGTACCTCTAGAGGTTCAGCTTCATGTCATGCATGCACATTCAATTGAAGGCTTCCTTGAGATCTTTGACATGATCAACCGGCTTCTGCCTCTTGACAATCATGTCATTGACATACACCTCCAAATTGTGCTCGATCCAGGGCTTGAACAATTTTGTCACCATCTGCTAGTATGTAGCCCCCAGCATTTTTTAGTCTGAACAGCATCATAGTATAGCAGTATGTGCTGTAGTCGGTGACGAAGGAGGTATGGGCTTCATCCTTCAGGTCCATTTTGATTTGGTTGTATCTCAAAAAGGCATCCATAAAGCTCAATAAGAAGTGTCCTGACATAGAATCAATAAGCTAGTCAATTCTAGGGAGGAGGAAATAATCTTTAGGGCAGGCTTTATTGAGGTCAGTATAATCGACACACATGCGGCACTTCCCATTCTTCTTTTTCACAAGTACCACGTTTGCCAACCACGTCAAGTACTTTTCTTCCCTTACAAAGTCGACTTTGGGCAGCTTCTGCACTTCCTCCTCGATTGCAGTTTGCCATTCTAGGGCGAAATGACTCTTTTTTTGTTGGACAGGCTGTGCTGTAGTGTTGATGTTGAGGCTATGGGTTGCCCGGTAGGGGGAAATTGCATGCACGTCGAACGCTGACCAGGAAAACCTATCCGAATTTGCCCGCAAGAAGGCAATGATTTCATCCTTCACATGAGCTGAGGTCTCGATCCTAACTTTTGTTGTATGGTTAGGAGAATCGCCAATCTAGACATCTTCAATCTTTTCTCCAAGCTTGTCCCTCTCAGTCGATCCCTCCTACAGGCTTGTCTCTAAGGCGAAGATGCCATCGCCTTTAGCCACCCTGACATATAACTCTCACGAGAGCTTCTAATCGCACCTACATACTCACACCCCCGTAGGCATCGGGAATTTGACCTTGAGATGCAGGGAGGCTGTGATCATCTCAAATGTGTTTAGGCTTAGTCTTCCTAAGAGTGTATTATTAGAGGAGGGACAATTGATCACAATGAACTCCACTGGTCGTTGTGCTACGTGGTCATCATCGCCAAGTTCCATGTCCAGCGAGATGATGCCCTTGGCTCAAATTGTGCTACTATTGAAGTCAATCAGATTGTGGTGGTATGGCTTCATCTTTATTGGTAGCTTCTTCCTCATTCGGTCATATGTGTGGAGGAAGAGTATATCAGTAGAGCTGCCAGTGTCCACTATGATCTTCAAGACCTCAAATATTAAGATCTTAGTCCCAATCACCAAGGCATCTTAGTAAGGAGTATCGACCCCTTTAAGGTTGGTTTCGAAGAAGGAGATGGAGGTGTCTAACTTATGTCTCTTCTCCTTAACTACCAATATCTCTGATTAGGCGTTAACCGAGTTGCTAATGCTTAGCCGGCTCCTAGGGTACGTGGCCCCCCATAATTACATTTATGACGCCGTTGGGAGCTCGATCATTGCGGCAGTTATTATGCTGCCCCACTTGGGTATCCTTGGTCCATCGCCTCGGAATTGCCTTGTCAGTGTCATCGTCAAAAAAGTCATTGTTCCTCCAGTGTGCCACGTATTCGTTGAAGAAGCTATGTTGAATGGCGTATTCGACGGTGTTCTTCAACTGGAAGCACTCTTCAGCTGTATAGTCATAATCGTCATGGAACTGACAATATTTGTCAAAGTTTCCGTGACTAAGGTTTCCTTGCATTTTCTACGACCTCTACAGCAATTTTCAATGCTTCACCTTAGAGTAGACTTAGGCTATGGTTTTATTTAAAGGCATATACTGGCTGTAAATGGGAGGGGGAAGAGGGTCGTACTTTACTAGGCATTTCTTCTTCCTGAAGCTTTCTCCCTTAAGCCTATTCAGCATCCTTTCGCCAAGGTGATCTTTGATGGACAATTTCTCCTTATCCTGCTTTCCGCCCGTCCTTTCTCAGTCAGTGTCATGCTTGGTACAAATGTTACCTTCCTAGTCGATGTACTTCTAGGCTTTGTTCTAAAAGTCAACTAAGGTCCTTGACTTGCTCTCCACAAGCGATCAGAAGAAATCTCCCAAGGGCCTAATGCCAAGTTGTACGGCTTGGACAGCGACTCCCTCATCTAGTTGAGGGATCTTGATCACGATGTTATTAAACTAAGCCACATAGTTGTACAGGGACTCGCCTTCACCCTGCCTTACCAGGCATAACGATGAGGTGTCCTTAGACAAGGGCTTACTTGCCTTGAAATGGAGGTTGAACTTCCTCGCCAACTCATCGAAGGAGCTAATCGAATTGTCAAAAAGCTAGTTAAACCACGTCCGTACTGCTTTCCTTAGCGTGCCCAGGAAGGCTTTACATAATATGGCATCTCCATGACCGTGAAGGTTCATGAGGGTACAGAAGTGGAGGAGATGGTCATCTGGGTCACCCATGCCATCATACTGGTCCAGGGACAGAAGTTTACCATTGGGGGGAGGTGGTGCGGCAATACTTCATCCTAGACACCCCTAGTGAAGGGGGTCTTGTTGCTAGCAACCAACCCGGTGTTGCCAATAGGCTTGCTCCCTTACTACTTGGAAAGCCACCTTACCATTGTATGGAGCTCATTTAGGTTAGTGTCATTCGCTAGGTAAGCTCATCGTACAGTTGAATGAGCCTAGACTCCCTACAAGTCAGCTTCCTGCTCATTGTTAGCCAGAGCTTAGTTACGAGTAGTCGCAAACCTTGTTGGCTGTTGTTACAGTGGCAAGTTAGGTTGCTGATTCCTTCCATTCTACAACTTGGAAAGCTACCTTACCATCATACGGAGCTCATTTAGGTTGACGTCGTCCGCTAGGTAAGCTCGTCGTACAATTGAATGAGCTTAGACACCTTACGAATCAGCTTCCTACTCATTGCTAGCCAGAGCTCAGTTACGGGTAGTCGCAAACCTTGTTGGCTGTTGTTGCAGTGGCAAGTCGGGTTGCTGATTCCTTCCATTCTGCAGCTACTGCAGCATGTTGTCCTACCCAGTGCGGGCATCTGAAGCTTCAAGTTGGTGAGTTTATTCGATACGGCGCTCTACCTCGTCCAGGCGAGCTCGAAGTTCCCTGTTTTACTCAACATACTACTCAACCAGGTTCTTCACGTGCTCCAAACATTCTTCCAGTACAACTCTTGGGATGGGCTGGTTGCCCCTAGGTTGGTTGTTTACAAACTGTTGATTTTCTTGTCCGTCGCGTTGAGACATGATGTATAAAGGCTTGTTGTAGGTTATATATTTGGTGTGTTTAGGATTTTGGGTGTAGGAATATACGTTTCCCATAGATGACACCAAATGTCACTTCTCAGTTCTTCCCGATAGTTGTTTAAGGTCTACACATACTAAGCCTGCAAAACAATGCACAATGAGGGGATGCCAAGGAGTTGTCTAGCGTAGCCATTCCGATGCTTAAGTTAGCAATAAGCTTTTTGTAAAATAGAGTACTAAGTGCGCAGGCTTAAAATGCAGAGTTTGTAAAGAGAGTTACTATTGGGTAGATGTTTAGTATTTATAGCGGAGTGATGCCAGCCGTTAGAGATTGGTTAGGGGGTGAGATCTTCTCCTACAAGTGTAAGAGAGTGGGGCTTGTTGTATCTGACGTGTACCTCATATTTAGGACATGGCTGCTTTATTCGTATCTTGTAGTTCATGACTGTTACAGTTCTTTATGGTTTTAGGCCACTAAGGGCTATACCTAACGCCTACAAAGGCGAGCCTAGGGTATAAGGCTTAGAGAATCCGGTCAGGCCTAAGAGATCCCTACCTAAAGTGTTCTATCAATAATAAGGATTGTAATATTAGCATAGTATTTAATGGTTTGTTTATTTTTATGTGAAATACGAACTTGTTTGTATGATTGATTATCTGTATAAAGATTTAACATCTACTTATGATAAGTTAATATTATAATGTTGAAATTAAATATATGAAATATTTGACTATAGGTAACACGAACAACTATTTTGAGAAAATAATGTTTTATTAAAATAAAATCGTAATAGTAATTTGGTAAATATAAGCTTAATTATATTAAACATAAATATTTGATAATTTATGGTTAATTACTAAGTTGACTCATTGTTGCCTATATTGAATTTATGCAAGTTACTATAACGCTCTAAAACTCAAGACGTCACAACTTTGCCATGTGTTGACCTTAGATTCAAACATGCTAAGGCATATTAAAATCCATGTACCTGTTATAAATCACAATTTTCAATAAATTTGCCAACTCACAGTCAACAACCTCAAATATAATACTTGAATGGTATATCAATCACTCAAACTCTATAGCCAAGTATAATAACATAATCAAAAACAGTCATAACTCTACAACTTAAATCACGAAATAACTCTAAATCATAAACTGGAGTCTCATAGATTCAACAACAGTTAAACCATTAAATCTGACAACAGGAGTCACAAACGACTTCATAACCACATAAGTCTCACAAATTAGCAATTATAATAAAAATAAATAAAAATCCTCAAGTCCATCCCTATAGCTAATCTATAACGCCTCAGCTTCATCATCATAATAGTAATAATCTCTCTCCTCATCATAGTAAAGATAGTTATATTTGAAATCCTTAGCATAAACCCCATCGTCTATCTCGCAACCTATCCTTACAATTGAAAAATAATAATCCTCATAAGGTAAGCCAATGCTCAGTATAGGATACCATATACATGCGCGTGAAACATAAGAATCAATCAAGCACACACACAAATACCATTATTAATGCAACAAGCAATAGTTTTAATCTTACATTTAGGCCTACAAAAAACACAATTCTAGTGTCTTAAGACTTGGAGTTACTCACGACCCCTAACATACAATATATAAATACTACACAGTATTGGTGTTGAGTACTCCCCAACACCTGAGTGTCATAAACAATTCTAGATCTACTTAGGTCATTTCAATACAGAACTTACAGGGGACAACATTACGCAAAAATCACTAAGTGCCTTACCAACACCACTAACACCACTGACTCGACTAGTAGGTAGTTAAAGCCAAGCACAATCAGCAACATAATTAAGTCCAAATTTCAATTTAATACAATTTATGTATACTAACTTAACACACAAATTCAACAAACATATATCACGTGTCTGGAGCTCTTATCTCAAAAAGATCTGACACCATAGGTCCTCTAATACCTGTTCAAAATATAAATGCTAACTTAGAATTTAAATAAATTCTACAACTTAATACTTATTTTTCCTTAACTCCATCTTTTGCTCTTACTCTAAACTTTCGAATCGCACTCCATATATCTTTTCAATATCCCCCTAATATACACACACTAACATTAATGCATACTCACAGACAACATATATTACATACATCATTATTCATACAATATATATATACACACATACATAACATACATAATGTATTTACACAATATATATATATATATATATGATTATATATTATTTATTCTTTTTTTTCAACCACTATTTCTTTCTCTCTCGTCTCTTACCTGTCTCTTGTCTCTCCCTCTCTCTGACCGTCTCTCAATTTGCACATACACACGTAATTCGCGCTGCCACTAACGTACGCACATGTGGATTGTACGCTAATAGCAAACACACATACTCATCCTCGTCAATTGCACACATACATATACATCATTGTGCTGACCTAATGCACACACAAACTCATACTTCACATTAACGACTCATATACATATACACACACTCACACAACTCCCTATACGTTGTCCCATATGCACACATGATGCACATCGCCACTCCAATTTCATACGCACACACACACACAACCCATCGCCACAAAATTGCACCCACCACATATTTCATCGTACGCTATTCACATACACACAATAATTCACCACACTTACGTATGTACACAAATATGCATACACACCATTAATATAACACTTCTATAATCCTATTGTATAGAAACCACCACCACTACCACACCGAAAATTATAACCCTCTCTCTTCCCAAACTTCAAGAAAATCTTTAAGGATATAAATTGACAAAATAAAACGAAAATAAAATAAAAACTTACTTGAATAAGGAAGAATTCTTATTGAATTTTTCTTTTAATAACGTGATTCTTGAGTAGGGATTTGAGGCTAAGCTGAAAACTGTAAGTTTTTTATTATATAAAAAAAGAAACTTAATATTTTTTGTAGGAAAAAGATATCGAGTTTCTTTGAGATAAGAAATAATAAGAAGTCTAAATCTTTTCCTATGACCAAACTATCCCTATTATCCTGTATAAATTATAAGTTATACCACATTTAAAAATAATAACTCCTTCGTTTTCTTTAATTTCTTTATTAATTTAATTGTTAACTTGGGCTTTACAGTTACTCTTGAGTTCATAGAGTTGAATGCCCACTTTTTGAGTTTTGGGAAATCGATCGCTACTCGCATACATCGGAAAAAAGAGATTGTACTGATTGTAATGTTACGAATTTCAATGACAACAATTTGAATACTTTGTCGTGGGTGATAGTTACGTGTAGATAAGATATACGAGAGATTATTTAGCAATTAGTGGATACGGTCTGATAATGTTACTAGAAAATATACTCGTTACGAAAAAAAATATATATATATAAAAAAGTTGTGGGTATCAATTTTTGTTACATTTTTATCACAGTTATCACAAAAAAGGGGAAACACAATGTTAGCAAAAGGTTGCTATGTAGTTATCACAAAGAAAATATAATTATTATTAAAAAAAATAACGTTACGACAAAATAAAAAAAAAAAAAAAAACACCAATAAAAAATAATAAAAAGAGAAGACTGAAAAAACAGCCATTTTTTAACGATTGATTCTAAAATCTCCCCTATATTGTTATCATTAGGGAATGAATGTTTGTCTTTCTGTTGGTTCCTTTATCTTAAAACATGCATATGTGACATGCTATTTGCTTTCTGTATTATTATGCCATATATTTGAATTAAAGTAAATAGTAATAGTACAGTATGATACTAGTTCTAACCGAAGGGATTAACATACCATCAACCCTTTGTAAGTCGATCTACCAGAAGTATGGATTCCCTATATACGTTCGTTTAAATAAAATAAGTTTAGAGCAAATCATAACTTATCCAGAGTTACATGACCCACAATATCTTCATAAAAAGATCCCTGATCCAAAAAAAACAAGAAAGAGGGTATTCCAAATTAAAAAAAAAAAAAAAATCTTTCGATTTTTGAAGACCCACCTTCGAAATCCTGTCGGTAGCTTTATTTTCATCTCAGGGTACCCTGTAAAAGACAATATTATTAAAATTTCCTTCCGAATCAACCAATGGAAGATCTCTTAAACCATAATTTCTCCAAAAGTCCCTCACGATCGAACAGTTTAAGAACAAATGTCTAATCATTTCTTGCTCCTGTCCCCAAAAAAAGACAGTAGTCCTCTAACTCCATTCCTTGTTTATTCAGATTCTCCTTCGTTGGAAGTTCATTATGTAGGATTCTCCATATCAGAAATTGCATTGTTGGAATAGTAGGCGTTTTCCATGTACATTCCCGTTTTCCTCTGATCCCTGCTTCCCAGCTCCTCTTCATACAGCAGTCAATATGTTGACTTTGAGCTTACTTCCCCATCCGGATCATGTGGCCAGATCTCTTTGTCTAGATTCTCATCACTACCGGATAGCTCTGAATTACCAAGCCGGGCAGCAAGGTCTTCATCTATTGGATATCCAATTTTATCTTCATTCCATCGACCAACATCATCCTAAGCTTCTGTTAGAGTCGGCATATTCGCATCTCTTTGTAGGGTCCCATCAACCAATCGTAGACGTTTCCTTCACTTGGCCACCTATCCAGCCAGTACCTTGTATGTCTACCATTATTCCATCCAGTAAAATATTTCCCTTCCAACCAATCCATCATTTTTTTTTATTTTAATTCTTCCTGAAGAAATGTGAACATAGAATATACGAATTGATCCTTTGACGAGTTTATAAAAAATAGTTCAATAACTAAACTAGAAGAATATTAATTAATGAAGTATTAACAAAATATTATAGGTTAGGGTTGAATTCATTTAGATTGAATTGGTCTTGTATTCTTCCAAACCGATTCGATCTTTCTTTAATCAGTTGACTACCCATTGAACCGGTTCAATTAATTAACACTAGATATTGGCAAGTTAAGTGTAAATAAAGAATATTCAAAAACTTTGTAAATAAACTATAATGAATAATGGAAGTTTAACTTAATTTAACTTTAGATTAATTAATGAATCCTACAATTTTGATCAAATAATAATTATTTTCTTTTAATTGAATATAAATAAACTTACGAGTTAGGTGAAGGAATAATTGATCTTCAATCGTGTTGCATTGGCATATAGGTATGCAGTAACTTGTGCGTTGCATGCTATGATATAATATTGATAAACCAAATTAATATGTAAACTTAGCCTAACTAATTATGTGCTACTTATACTTGGTCCTCTCAAGATGGAGAGTGACACCCTTTATCTACGAGGCCACAATAGTTTAGGCACCAATGTCCATTGCGCAATAGCTTGGTGGGTAGCAAATAGATGGAACTATGTTGGATAAGGAACACTATATGCAAAGTTACACTAAGAGTCACTTGAAGTTATAGGACTTAAAAAGTAGTATAAATAGACTGCAAGTCACATAATGGTAGTAACATCTAGACAAGAAAACATTTGGTTTGGTTTCAATTATGGTTTTTGGATCAACATGGAGGCTAGCTACTCCCATCAACCCTCAATGATGGTTGCAACAACATCAACCCCTAGTTCTCATGTCCAGAGTCATAAGTACTTATGTGATACTTATTTATAATATTTAAATATATTTATTAAGTGAAGTGCCTTTATGCATTAGATGTAGCTCCAATGTATCATATCATCTATATTTGTATCGCTGTCGTGCTAAGTTTGTTGTAGCTCATCTCTTCTTATTATTTTTAGGTGCAGAATTGCTATTGTGA
The DNA here is from genome assembly GCA_024138015.1 of Lumnitzera littorea. Lineage (NCBI taxonomy): Eukaryota > Viridiplantae > Streptophyta > Magnoliopsida > Myrtales > Combretaceae > Lumnitzera > Lumnitzera littorea. Next base: position 4,845,494 of record JAMXBB010000007.1, on the reverse strand, counting down.
CTTGTACTCAAATTAGAATTGCCCTTCTCTCGCTTTTCAAAAAAGATGCTTTCTTACAAATTTAAAGTTAATAAAGGCCTTATAAAATTAAAATTGGATCATTAGCTCAACAATAAATGGTTTGTAGCTTTGAAGCCTTACATGTCTCATTAAATGTAACACGTGGAGAATTGATAACATCTTTAGGTTTTCAAGCATTACAATTAAAGAAAAAGAAAAAAACATTCAGGAAAGTTTTTGAAATAGTTTATTTCGATTTATAGGGTACTTATATAGAAGTATGTACACTACAACGTAGTATTAACTGTCAAGTGCAACTTTATCTACTAAAAGGAATTTGAAAGTTATTACCGCACAATGTAAAAGCAAGAGGGGAGCAGCTTCTGCTTAAGGGACTCTAAGACATTTGAATTAATGCTTAGATGACAATAAAGCTATCGGCAATTATATGTGATCAATCAAGTAAAAGATATTGGAAATCTTTGTAGAAGTTCAAAATAATAGAAAAAGTTGAAGCAGTGGATGGTTGCCTCTCAAATCGTATCATCAACACATAATTTGTTCGGATTGCTCTGAACTCGTGCATTGAAGACACAATTTTGTGCCCTTCCTGTAAATCATATCTTTTCACATCTATTCATTTGGATCATTTCCGTCCTCCTCCTCCATCTCTCTCTCTCTAACATTGTTTATTCAACTGTAAAACCAAATCAAAGCAGTCACTTTGTTGTCTCTCTCATTGAACTTCTGCATAAGCAAGTCTCGAACCGATTATTTTAGCTTCAATAATACATTATTTATTTCTTCTTCCATAGAGTGATGGAAAATAAATTTTAGCAGGAAAAGATTTCATTCAGTAAAAGTGGTGGCCATCTCGCGCTATAGGGAGAGAAATTTATCTTCGGTGAAATGCCTACCCCTTTCACATTTATTTATGAAAAAATGCTATACGCTTTTTAAGATTACTTCAGTAAAATATAATGAATAATTGGAGTTTAAATTAATTTAACTTTATATTAATTAATTAATTAATCCTCCAATTTTGATTAAATAACAATTCCTTTTTTTATTTGAATGTAATTCAGTTTACAAGTTCATGAAGGAATAATTGATCTTAAATTCATGTTACATTTGCGTATAGATATGCAATGACTTGTGTGTTGCATGGTACGACATAATATTGATAAAACAGACTAATTCATAAACTCTGCCTAACTAATTGAGTGCTACTTATACTTGGTTATCTCGAGCTAGAGAGTGAGACTCTTCATCCGCAAGGCCAACATAATTTAGGCATCAATGTCCATCACATAATAGCTAGGCGAGCAGCTAATAGATTTAACAGTATTAGATAAGCAAAGTTACACTTAGAGTCACTTGAAGTTATAAAATTTACCGATTTAGAAAATGGATCATCTAAAATATTTTAGGTAAAGTTACAAATTTAATAATTGAGATTATCTTAAATTTTGAAATATCAAACAATATCATTTTGATATCATCTTTTTTTTCTATATTATCAACTATTAATTATATATCTATATTTTAAAAAAATAATTTTAGGAAAGTAACTTTAGAGGATCCAAATCTTATTGATCGTATAAATGGACTGCAAGTCACATAATAATGGTTAAATTTAGATGAGAAAACATTTGGTTTGGTTTCAATTATGGTTTTCAAATCAACATGGAGACTAGCTACTCCCGTCCATCTATGATGGTTGCTACGAGTAACATCGGACCCCTAGTTCCCGTCATATGTCTAAAATTATGAGTACTCCTGCGATACTTGTTTATAATATTTAAATATTTATATTAAATGAACTACCTTGATGCATTAGATGTAGCCCCGTATGTCATATCGCATGTGTTTGTATCGCTGTCGTATTGAGTCCGCTGTAGCCCTTCCCTTTTTATCTTTTTCAGGTGCAGCATCGCCATTGTGACCAGCACTCAAATTCAGGGATATGAGTTAGCGTTAGTGGAGTGTTTGGAACTTACGTTATAGCTAGTTATAAATGTAAAGGACTGGGACAAGCATAAACTATTCGTATGACCATTATTCTTTTATAAAAAAAAAAATGTTTTCTTACAAATTCAAAGTTAATAAAGGATTTTTAAAATTAAAATTGGATTATTAGCTCAAAAATAAATGTTTGGTAGCTCTGAAGCCTTAGGTGTCTTATTAAATGTGACACATGGATTGATAACATTTTTAGGTTTTGGGACATTATAATTATAGTACGTCAAAATAACATTTGTTACCTTTTCACTCACTTGATTATAGATAGTTTATTTTGAAGGGGGAAAAAAAATAATTTTAATAGGTCCTAAAATTTTTGGAAAGTTTTGAAATAGTTTATTCTGATTTATAGGGTAATTATATAGAAGTATGTACACTACAACATAGTTTTAGCTGTCAAGTGCAACTTGATCTACTCGAAGGAATTTGAAAGTTATTGCGGCAAAACGTAAAAGCGACAGAGGAGCAGTTTTTGCTTGCGGGGATTCACAGACATTTGATAGATGACATTGAAGCATGGACAATTATATATATGATCGATAAAGTAAAAGCAGGGATGACATTGCAATAATTCTTGAAAGTTAATGAGATGAAAAGATTCTTTTTAAAAATGATTAAGACGGATTAATACATTTTATTTTATAAGAAGTTAAAAGAATAAATTTTTAACATTTTTATTATGTATATATACTAATAAATTTTTAAAAAGTTTAATAAATATAAAATAACAACTGTTTTTTAAGCAACAAAAGCATATAAAAAGAGTAAAATGATGTAATAAATGCTTATAGGAGAAGTCATATTATAAACAAGAGAATTTAACCCAATAATTCATGTTTGTAAAATTAAATGGTTAACAACTAAGGTGCACCTAATTTCATATTATATTTTACTCTTCAAAATATATATTTGATATATACTTTTTTTTAAAATACTAAAAATTAATTTTTCCCAAGTTTGGAGAATTAAGGCCCTATAGGACCCTCCTAAATCCATCCCTCAGTAAAAGATATTGGAAATCTATGATTCAATATATGCCTACCATTCTTTTAAAAAAAATTACATAAATACAAATGAAATAAAATTAATTACTTAATTACCAAAATTAAATCACATTTTATAGATGCGAGATTATAATTTATAAATATCTCGTATTTATAAATTTCGATTTAATAAACTAACTACCATTACTATATCGTATTTAATAAATACATAATAGATTTAATGTTATGGTTAAGCAGCAAAGGCATATGCATGAAAAGTAATATCTTTGTATTTTCGTTATATATAGTGCTTCTATCATATTTATTAAATACAATATTAATGCAAATTGATGTACATGGCATATAATAAATACAACATTAATTCAAAATTTTTGTTACTATATTAATGTAATTAGTACTTGCGCAAATTTTTTTAATTTTCATTATAAACATACAATTTTCTCTAGAAATCTTTATAGAAGTTCAAAATAATAAAAAAAGTTGAAGCAATGGATAATTGCATCTCAAAACGTATCTTCAACACATGATTTTAAACTGGTCTAAACTCGTGTATTGAAAACATAATTTTGTATCCTCCCTGTAAATCGTACCTTTTCACTTCTATTCATATCTCTTTCTCTGTAACTTTGCTAAAACCAAAATCAAAGCAATCACTTTCTTCTCTCTCACTGAACTACAGTACAAGTAAGTCTCGAACCGATTATTTTAACTTCAACAATACATTATTTATTTCTTTTTCCCTATTATAGATAGACGGAAAACAAATTTTTGGCTGGAAAAGATTTCCTTCAGTAAAAGTGGTAGACATCTCGCACTATAGAGGGAGACATTTATCTTCAGTAAAATGCCTGTCCCTTTCACATTTATTTATGAAAAAAAGCTATATTCCTTTTATGATTATCGTATGTATGTATCTTTTCCAAAATCGTGTTGGTCTCGCATCCAGGCTCCATATGTTATAAGTGGCAACATATATAGGGGAAGGAGATAAATGTTTCTTTGGATCTTCAAAAGGTTGCATGGAAACTAAGAGAGAAAACTACACGTGTTTGTGTATCCAAGTGCTGGTTTGCTCTTCTGTGGTGACTAAAACTTTGTTTGAGGAAGGCGATAGGCATAGTAAATGAGTGGACCACGCCTCTACATGCCATGATTTGTGTGGTCGTGCTTTTCCGTGCCATGTTTATTGTGTCTCCATGATTTTTTCTCTCGGTGCCACTAGCGTACCCCCCCATTCATTCTCATCCAGTTGACGTCTCTTTAAATGAGTTCATTACTTGTTCAATATTTTCCATTGATGACATCACACTTGATGTATGCTAATTCCGATATTGTGAGTGATTACTTAATCAATTTTAAATATTAATATTATATTCATTTGTTTCATATTTATTTTAATTTTAATATTATTTTTTTGTTGTTATGTTAAGATGAGTTAAACATAAATTTAAACACTTGTCCCAAAATACATTGAAATATTAATTAAATTAATCAAATTACACTACTTAAATCGAAACAATCAAATTACTTATATCAATTCCTTCTAATTGGTAATCTAAATTAAATGAATTAGTTAAATTTCAAATAAATGGCACTATTTTGTTGAATTAAATAAATTAATTATCCTAATTAATATAAATTTAAGTAAATAAATTTTTTTTTACATATATTGAATTGTTTATTTTAACTCTTGTGAACAATAAGAGTAATAACTCTTATATCAAGCATAGTATTGTTGGCAAATAGGATACATGTTCATACTTTATAGTACATTATAATTTATTGGTATAAACGTTGGTTTTTCGGTGAGATGAAATTAGGTTGGAGACCCTTCCACCAGTTAATCAACAAATACAGAAAGAAAGAAAAAAAGAAAAAAAAAAACCTCCTTTAGACAATGCCAAACTCATGCTTTTTTATGCTAGACTTGAGAAATTGTTCTATTTGACTAATTCCCATAAAGTACACGATAATAATTTAATGCAATTAGACATGTGTGATGTTGTGGACTGTGGTCTATTGTGCTCAAATAGCCATGATGGTTACACATAGAGAGAGGAGAAGAGGAGGTGGGGAATCCATGTAGCAACGTTTCATTTTGCAATTATAAATTTACATTGTACATGGTATATGTTTACAAAGTAAAACTTTATGTACACCAATCTTCTAATTAATTTCCTACTTTCGTAGCCAAATTATTTCCTGCTTGCATTGAACACGTAGCTTCAAGAGCAAGCCTATATTCACCAGCTTTGCATCCCGTGGGACCAAAAGTAGCTTCGGACACATTGAGAGCACATGATCCTTTGCCAAGGCATTGCTCTTTTGTGACTTGAAGAGTGTTGGGTGCTTCGCATTGGCCCTTTTGGAACGCTCCACATTTTCCTGTAGGTAACCCAAAACTTGCAAACCAGATATCGGATATGACTCGCTCACCTTGGCATGCTAGTTCTAAGGTATGTCCTTCATCTGCATTTGCACATATTGTGCCAATAGTAACCGTTTGGATATTTAGGTTAAATGGGGTGCCTCCAAACTCCTCAAATAGGACCAAGGTGTTGCTATCAGTGCGAAGGAAGGAGCGAGGTATATGGTACCTAGAAAGTAATAAATGTGGTTATAATTGATTAGTGCTTCTTTAGCAATAGAAATTATATGTTTGGATTGGAAAATATCAGTGTGTATTGGGTTTTTACGGATTTTACCACAAATTGCACAAGATATGTGACCAACACATGGAAAAATATTAACCACAATGTTAATGTATATGCTACGTGATGAGCAATTTATGCTTAGATTGTAATAGATCTAATTCACACATTAATTTCTCAAGTGAATATATGTTTTGCTTTTAATAATTACCATCTTTGAGTAGGTTTTCCACAATTGCTCATACACTTGAAATTGGTGTATGCTCCACGATAATCACAAGTCAAGCTGCAACCAGTTTCATCGGCAATGTGGCTTGGCCAATAACGTCCAATGTTATGTCCATTAACCCAAGCAAATCCTTTCCCTAGCCCCAGCATGTCCACAACAACAGGATCCGTTCCCATAGGAGTCTTGAAAGTTGTCTACATGAATAAATAGGTTTAAATGAATAATTTTTCTAACTATAATTAATTGATTATGTAAAATGAGTTTATTTAATTTGTGGAGATAATCTATATCCTTACCTTATACCATACAAACATTCGATTGGATGGAATATCCGTAGTTCGCCATTGAGAAGCATGACGGGCATTTTCTTCATAAGGACGGTGGTTTTCTCCATGAATTCCAACTTTATATGTCCACTCATTTGTTGATAAGTCTAACATGACCTCTTCGTTCGTGCCTTTGTTCGCAATCAATTTTACCGGTCCATGAATACCAACCCCGGTTTCATCAAAGTATGCTCCATAGTTCTAGTGACAAGTTAAACGGAAAAGATTAAGGGCACATGGTGTTAGGTCATTGTGGGTAGAAAAATGGAAAGAAAAGTTCCATTTTCTTACTTGTAAGCCAACTGTGGCGCTAAGGAGAGAAATTGTGTTGATTCCAACCTTGAGCACGATTTCCTTTTCCATGGTGAAATTATATTTTTCATGTGGTGCAAATTGGCTACCTGTATATTAAATTTCTTATAAACTTATACTCCAACAAAACATAAATATTTTAAATATTTTTCCTTTCTGATAATTGAAAAATATACCCCATAAACTAACTATTTGCACATTTTCAAAGTTTCAAGATGAGGTAAAGTCACATTTTAAAATCTACTCCTACCCAACCAATAGTTTAGGGTTTTATCTCTTTTTTTTTTTTTTTTAAGGTTCAGTTTTGAAAGTCACAGTTCAGAAAATTTGTTCATATCTAACCAATAATTTAGAGGTATATTTACAATTTATAATTTGTCTTTTTTTTTTTCTTTTCCTCTTGATTAAGGTGAGGTTATGCACTTACCTACGTGTATTTTGTTAACAAAGGCGTGAACTACGTGCCCCATAGTTTGAACCTGCAAGGTCACTTTTTTTCCCCAAATCTTGTCTTTCTCACTCACGTTGACACTGTTAAGGGACACCGAATAAGAAGTTAAGAAAATGAGAGCACTTCATGCACGAACTTGTTAAAGTGCAAAAGAAAGCTATCGACAAATTACAATGACACACTTAAATAAAAGGAAAACATTAAACCCCACATTCTTTTTAGGAAAGATTTTAGACACCATCAACCCATTTTTATCAAAAAAAAAAAAACGATTCAATATATAATATATGCCACATATTATATAAATATAAATAAAATGTTAGCATAACATTGAAGCCAAGGAAAGAAAAATTTTTAATATACCTTGTTAAATACCACAAGTAGTCACTTGTGTCATTTGTTACCACCTTCTGGTCCATGAGTTGATTCGTAGTCAATGTACTACCTTTAACATTTCCATTTTTCAACTCCTCGGGTTGTTCGGGCATCCACGTCCAATTTAACTTAGTAGGATCTTGTCCATCATTAGCCTTCACCATTATGGAAGTCTGAGTATTCACCTGTATAATGTTAAATGTTAGAGAGTTAGAGAGTAAAAGTTATGCATACCTTGTTGTATTTAAATCAATCTTTTATATTTGTACACTATTTTACTGATTTTTTTAAAATTCAATGGATTGCCTAAGTTGACATTCATTGACTAATGAAATATTGATTATGGTAAGAAGATCCTTAAATCGTCTGACAAATCGCCCTTAAAAAAATAGTTGCAAGAATATATTATGTAAAGGATTATTTTGGTATCATATTGAAGAAAAGATTTTCCACTGTCAAGAATTTTTAAACGATATATAAAATTAGCATTTTAAAATTTAAAATCTTTCTATAATTTTGACGGTTCTTAGGAAATGTCATTGTAATTTACCAATTATTTTTTATATGACAAGTATACATGAAAACCATAACTATTTTTTTCTTGTGCTGTGGTAATTTTTGTGTGCAATATATTGTGAAAGAATCAACGTATGAAATGCTTTGAAAATTTTACGTACAATACCTTAAGCACTATTGTTATGAATTATCATAATTGTTCAATAATGAATGATAACTGCGGTAAATAATGTATTTACCTTAGCTGTATTGTAGACTTCGTTTTGACAATCGGGAAGGATTGAAACAGACCAAGCTGGAACGTTAAATTTCTTCCCAAAAAGGTCAACAGTAGTATCACTTCCATTATTAGCATTTACCAAGAAGCAACTTTGATTGGCTTGATTTGTATAAATTGATGCCTAAAATTAATCAAATAATTTCATTGAAAAATAAAATCAATATCTGAAATTCAGATGAATAAAGTACACACCAATGCCATGTTTCCATAGTTTATATCGCTTCTAACACCATAAGTGAGAGTTTTTTCCATCGATAAAATTAAGCAATGCAATTCCTTAAGATGTCCCCATTTTGGTTGATTTAAGCCACCTAAGAGCAACATTTCAAAAGGAAAAAAAAAAGGGTCAATTTCTTTACATACAAACATAATTTAAAAGTAATCAAATAGTCTTATAAAACTTCTATTTTACCATGTTCATTAAGAGGTGAGTCATAATCATATGATGGGGCAATATATGGTCCTCCACCAGTCCTGCCAAAATTCGTACCTCCATGGTACTGTAATAAGCAAAAGTTATTAAGTTATATATATACATAGTAATGGTAGAATTTAAAAAGAAAAAGTAATTATATTATTATGATAAACATACCATATAGTAATTTTGAAGGGCTCCACCGGATTGAAAAAATTTAGCAACTGCATATGCCATATCTTCTGCTGTTCTGTGTCCATCTTGATAACCCCACATCTTGAACCTTTTATCATGTAAATTTAAGCGTTAGAAAAATGAATGAAATTTCGGGGAAAAAAATAATAATAAAGCATGATAGGCAAAAATATTATCTTACCACCCGCCCCAATTTTCGGTCCATATCTTTGGACTATTTGGGTTACCAGGAGTATATTGATCGCAATACCATCCGTTACATGCTTCTACCTGAAAAAAATATAGTTATATTTTGGATTTTAGCAAGAAAGGATATGGAGTTAGTTTTTCATTAAATAAATAAAATTTGATAATATATATACCGTTGGCGGTGGGGCATTTTTTTGTTGACACATCATCCATGGAATGCCTATACGGAAATCACCGGCCATACGGGCACACCACTCTATATATAATTTCCCATCATTTCCATACGATCCTATAACATTTCCATATTCATTCTCGATCTAACCAAGGTGTTGAATCAAAATGAAACAAGAAAAAAAATATATTAATATCAAAATAATTAGTGATATTAGTAGTAGAAAAAACTAAATAGAAGTAAGTATCGGAGGAGAAAAAAAAAAAAAAAAGGCAATGACAAATTAGAACTTCATTTTCCAACCTGAGCGATGATTATAGGCCCCCCTTGAGATGCAAAAAGGTTTTCTCTTTTCATCATGTCTACTATCATCGTAGTAAAATTTTGCATTTCACGCTGAATAGCAAAACAAAGTAAAAGGAAAAAGAAAAAAAAAACAAAGAAGTAAGATATAGAAGATTTAACTAGGCCAATTAAAACTAAACTAATAGTTATTGCACCATTGTAAATAATATGGAAAAAAAAAATTACTTTAAAAACATCATTGTTTGTTCTGAACTTGATGCCCGGAATATTGTGCAACCAAACAGGCAATCCTCTGAAAAATAACAATTATACCGGTTATTATTCTTCTCACCAAATAAAATTTCAATCAACTTGCAATGTGCAAATAGGAAAACAGTATAGATTACCCATAGTTCCATTCTGCACAAACATATGGTCCAATCCTAAGAATGGCATATAGACCTACTTGTTGGATTGTCTTGATAAATCTTACAATATCTAGATTTCCTGAAAAATCATACTAAACAAGAGAAAAAAATTGAATTTAGTAAATGATCACAAACATGGGATATTGAGGCTAAATTTCTATCTTATGTACTCATTTGATAGATTGCACAAAAGCTCAATCTTTTGAGCACTTAATTTTTCTAAGTACCCTTTTTCTAAGTATATATTTTGCATGTTTATAACCAATTAGATACCGTAAATAACTAAAGGGTGGAGATGTAAGTCTCTGTTGCAAGAAAAAAAAAAAAAAAAAAAAACCTGTCGGTATGAAGGCTCATGAGCATTCCAGAAAACGTAAGTTTCGATTGCATTAAGACCGCCTTCCTTTGATTTTTTAATCAGATCATCCCACATCTGCAATTCATTTGTCAAATATGTCATCAAACTAACAAAACCAATGTAAATAATAATAATATCTCACCTCAGCGGTGCTTCGTGGATAGTGAATAGAACCCGATATGATAAGCTTTCGTTCACCATTAATCTTAAATGCTCTTGAATCATATGAAACATCAATGCATAGAGCAGATGACACCAACGTAAATAGAGTAAAAGTCAATGGAAACCAACGTAACTCCATTTTTGCAACTAGACATGAAACGTTAGTAGGACAAGACAAAACAAAATATGATTGTGTCTTGGATCGATGACACACTTATATACCGGAAAAAATAACGGGGAAAGGATAAGGAAAAAGATAAGCTCTGAGATAGTTAAGGAGTTGGTTAAATGTCCAAGACATTATCATCTATTTTTACGTTCTTACATTGGTTGTCATAGATAAAATCTGATGTTTAGAATAAATCCAGCCGTGAATAACTCTATATATAAGATCAAAAAATAACCAAGTTTACATCTTTCGTACATTTTACATCTCTCATATTAGTACGTTACAAAGAATAGTAAGACTATTATGGGATTACTTATTATTAATTACAAAGACAAGATAATGTATCAAGTTTCAGAATAATCATAATCTCAAATTCTTGAGAAAAGAAAAAAAAAGATATTTGTTGTCCCTAAACTTGCATTTGGACTCATTTCAAGATATGATTTAATGTTTTTCATTTTCTCGCCATATCCGTTGAATTCCACTTGTAAGTTAATAACTTCTTGGCCACGTAAATCATATAGGTCCTTGAGGTACTTTGTAGCTAATCTACTAATAGTAATAATATATCATGTAAATCGATAATTAACGTAGAAATATCAATAATATTTAAATACTAAAAAATAAAAAAATATATATATATTTTTAAAATATATCTATTATATTTTTACAAGATAAAAATTTTATTGATATTTATATATTACTCATCAATTCACATGGCATATTAATACGATTGAATCTTTTCTCACAAGTTTGTTGGTCTTCATCCTTCATCAATAATGGTGGTGGCAATAGAAAATCGATGATCTAAGACGAATTCTTCGACAAGATATGTGCTAATACATACACAAAAATATGATGTAATTAAAAATAATTGCTCTAGAATCTTAATTTTGGTTTTCTTTACCACTATAGAGCATAAAAACTAGACCAAACGAAATAACTAGCAATAAGAAACTGGAAAAAGTGAATAAATAAGCTATACAAGAGGAACAGAATTTGTAAATCCAAAGCAACGTCCAAGCAATGTCATCTAGGACCCGAAAGCCGAACTGCTGATAGATGAGCCTCACTATTGCCTTCTGATAGTCCAGATGAAGTATTTTCCTCACTGTTTAATCTAAAGAAGCTTGACGCGATGCGAAAACCTAACGGCGAAGACAATGGTGGTTGAGGAACTGAACAAACGCCTTCAAGCATCTGTACAACCTTGGCCATAGGTGGCCTCAAATGCATATCTTCTTGTATGCACCACAATGCTACTTTGATAGCAGTCGGTAAGGTCTCATCGCTTCCATCGATCTCCAACCGCGAATCAAGGATTTCCCTCAGCCTTCCTTCTTCCATCATCTTGAAAGCATAAGATGGGAAATGAGACTTCTCGGAGGATTCCGTGGGGTCATAGCTCTTCCTACCACCAATGATCTCGAGCAACACCATCCCGAAGCTGTAGACATCGCTCTTTTCGGATATAGCATAGTTTGTTATCCACTCGGGGGCAAGGTAACCCCTTGTCCCTCTTAATGTGGTGAAGACATGGCTCTGCTCCCTTGTCATTAGCTTAGCCAACCCGAAATCTGAGACCTTGGCATGGAAATTGTCATCAAGAAGCATGTTTTCGGGCTTGATATCACAATGAACGATTTTTGCATCACAATCTTCATGCAAGTAAGCCAACCCTTTCGCGGTGCCTAGGGCTATGTTGTACCTGGACAATTTCATGAATGAAATGTTTGCTAACTTGATTACAACAAGTACAAAGACCAACATGCTCCTATGTACATAAGATATAAGGTTTAATATCATGGTTTATACATTAACTTTTCCACCTTTTACTATTATATGCCTAAATTTCAATTTGTATAATTATACATCAAATTGAATAATTAACTATTATCATGTATATCTCAATTAATTCTAATTTATACCGTTAGTTTAATCAAAATGATCAGCTAATGAGTTAGTTTACTTTCCTAGATAGTTGCCAGTCATCCATTATAAAATATTGGGTTATGACTTACTTTAAAAATATGAGTCACTTGAAAGTTAAAATGTATAATTACAAAAAATAATAAAATCGAACCTTGATGTATAATTGAAAATCTACATTTAAAGTACCTTGTCTGCCAATCTAACCGATCTTCCCTGCTCTGCCCGAATATCCATTTATCTAGAGACCCTTTTGCCATGTACTCATAAGCTAAAAGCCTATGAGTGCCTTCGGCACAAAACCCTTTCAGCCTCACCAGATGAAGATGATGTATGCTTCCTATAATCCGGACTTCGGCTCTAAACTCCTTCTTCCCTTGACCTATGCCTTCCAATTTCTTCACAGCCACTCTAGTTCCATCAGGCAGAGCACCTTGATACACCGAACCAAAGCCACCATGCCCGAGCTTGACCGAGAAATTACTGGTGGCTATCTCAAGATCTCTGTAGCTGAAACGGATCGGCATTCCAGGGAAGCTTTCCAAGAATTCCTCCTCATCCGACGTGTATTTAGGACCTTCTGGCAGTTTCTTCTTCCTCCTATGATACCACAATCCCCCATAGACTAATCCTAGAACGACAAAGAATGTCGAAACGACAATGATAACAATGTACGGAACATATTTCTTGTCATTTTGACTCCCAACAGGATCCATAACGCTTCCGCCACCATCACTTGATACCTTAATATACGAAACGTACCCGGAATTTCCGCCAGTGCTCTTCAGGGCCCCTATTTGATCAAACATGAAGCAGTTTCCTGAACTGTTGTGGAAAAACAGAGCCAGGCATGAGCAGTTATTCAGGCAAGCTTCTTTGCAACCTGATAAATCGCCCTTTTGGGAAGGCGAAACGAAATTAAGTGCAAAATACTCGATCCCATCACCAGCATTAACGAGATCTGTCGTTGGACCGCCTTTTGGTTGATCACAGGGAGAAACAATCCCCGTCCCGCATTTTGGCATCGCTGGGAGACAACGACAGATGTTGTTGTTGTAGCATACTGAATATGGATCACAAGGTTGTGGCGTACTACATTGATCATCCGGGATCTTCTTCCTGGACAAGCTTTTCCCTCCACTTTGCAGATTGTGGAATGACAAGATGCCATCTGCACCCAACACTGCAATCAAAGTGGCATTCGGATCGGTGTTATCCGAGACCTTGAACTGCCATAACAATGTCCTATTCTCATCATAGAACCTCCAGGCGTTTTCCTCGATCGATGCCATTGCAAGCTCCCCGCCGAGCTTATTGATCACGCTTCCAGTATCCTTCCGAGCAGTCCAATACGGCTGTGGGGTTCGATATCCTACAGAAAGGACCATATCCCCTGACTTCATTTCAAGAATGTAACTCAAGTTGTTCGATCTTTGGTTATTTAGTTTCATTCCAGGTGAGAATTCTTGGCTTGATATGAGGGTATCGGTAGGATGATCGAAACTCTGCCAAATTATACTGCCGCCACTCCCAAGCAGGACCAGATTACCCGAATCCTGCAATTCGATGGCGGAAACTCCTCTTCCACTAGTATTAGTCGACCAAATCACGGAATTCCCATTTGCTAAATATGCATTACCGGTTTTATTGAACACGAAAGGGACGGAATCCACGACTGGGTAGTTGTTATTTGCAGACCAGATTGCGGTTTTGCTGCTCAAATGGATGGTAGCAAGTAGATACATAGTTGGATCGTTGGTGGAGACGAAGCCGAAACCAAAAACCGAGTTGTTGGATAAGAGGAAGATCCCACTGCTATCAACCCATTGCATTCGAGTCCCATGGAAACCGGGAGAGATTCTTCCTATGTTCTGTGAACCAGCCATTGATGTGCCAAACAGAAGCGAAATGCACATACACAGACACAGGAAGCTCACAGGATTTGTTAACACCAACTTCTCCATGGATTTCAAGTTCATGAAGAAAAATTAGTTAACCTGTTACTCAATACTTTGATTCTAGAAGGAAAATTAGAATTTGCATGACCACCAACCCTGCAAAAATGACAATTGTTTTTACATCAATATTTTCTTCAAAAGTAAAATTGAAAAATTGTTTTCGTATAGCTAACAAGTTTCTAGTGGAGCGCGGAACCGGGACAACTAGAAAATCAAGCATAAAAAACTACTTGTTCTCAATTCCTAAACACACAGAATTATCATAAACTAGATTGATTCCACGTAATTAATATAAAAATTAGAGTTTAAAAAAAAATAGAACGATAAGGAACTTTGCACTTAATGAAAATTCAACCATGAGAAAATGAACATCAAAGAATAGATTAAAATGAACCATCTCGATCTACTTAAAAACACAAAACATCGAAGAAAACATGTCCGATATGTCACATTAGACGTCAAAGTTATCAAAATTCAAAGAATGAACATAAAACGACATGTGGCTGAAACCGTGATGAACAATTCCTCCAATATCATAGAACCATTCGTCACACATTTAAAAAAATAAAAATAAATAGGAAAAAATAAGGTCAGACTATACTGAGTTATATACACATACCTTATTAAAATTTTGCTAAAAACGAGTGATTTTGCATACAACAGTATTTTGGGACTTCTTCCCAAAACTAGGTTTTTTTTTTTCCCTCCCTTTTGCCGTGATAAGATGACAAAGATCCAAAGATTTCATAGCATGATTTAAAAAAATATTTTCCTACAACCACCTATTTATGAGTTTGGTTCTACGTGTTATACTAGCAGTGCAATTATAGATAACAAGTTGACAATAAAATAGTACAAGTTGTATCCCTGCAATTAAGTTTTAGGTGCAATTGGGTTGACTGAAAATAATGAACATACCGTGGTATTGTCATGGGGTAGAGACAAGAATGTCAAAAATCGGCTGATTGTGCGAGTCAAAGTATTAGTATTATAAAAATTCGGATGTACATATGATTACGGTCAAAATATGACGTGATTTGCTGTTGGAAGTTCTTATGTTGCTCACGGGTCTGTTTCGGACCGCCGGTTTTACTGTTCTGGATCACGAAATCACTTGACCGATTTTTTTAATAAAAAAGTCAACAATTTTGGGCTGAAATTTTGGCCGGGACAATCATTTTAAGCTGATGTTATCCTTTATCTATTTATTTTCTCAGAGTTACTTTTCAATTCTAGGAGAAATAGCAAATTTTGCTCATACTGGTTTTGGTTGGAAAATTGTTAACAAATAAGAAAGGACTAAATCTATGATTCTTTCCTACTTCTTCTCTAATTTCTTCTTTTAGAACCTTATCATTAGGATGCCAAATTTGATACTTTGTATTGGACATCTAACCAATTCGTGATCGACCTATGTTTAAATGAATAATAATCTATCTAAATGTTAATTGTCAATATATATATATATATATAACGTTTGTAAATTAAGTATTTTTTAGTATTGGGAAATCAATCAAGATCTTTCTCATATCGTAAAAGAGTGTGATTTTTCTTTTCTTTTTTTTTTTTTTTTTTTTTTGCAATTTATAAAGATGGGGAGGACAGAATTCAACGCATTCCATCTTCTATAATAGAACACGACAAATATTATAGTTGTCAAGAAGGTTTTAGCTTTATGATACTTTTTGATCGTAAAAAGGTGCAACTAAGAAAATTGATGGCATGTTGAATCAATAAAATAGGATATAGATTCTAATAAATGGCTGCAGTATTTTCAAATATTGATAATATTGGTTCCACTTGGGTACATCTTCTTTTGGTCTATGATACATAGAATTTTAGGTTCATATATGAAAAAATAAATAAACAAATAAATAAAAAGCTTCTACATATTAAAAGATTGGTGAAAGATGTATCTAATTGTATGTACAATCCGTTTTATCTTTCTATTTATGTAATTGTGTTTGACTTTGAAGTTCGGGAATGAGGTTATTATTTTCACATGAATGAACCTTTTATATTTTTCAGGCTAGAGAATGCACAAAGTTCAACGGCTAATTTTAAAGTGTTTTTACCATCCCATGGATTCAAAAGCTGTCATCTTCCAGGACTGGATGAACAAAGTTGACGTAGCGCCGTCGGCAAATGAAGAAATGACGTTGAGATATGTGAATGCCATTGCTTTGTTACGATTTGGTCAACTCACTATAGCAACCACAAAGACAATGTCCGTACTCCCAAGGAAGGGTCTTTTTTACTTTTCTGGCGTTCGTTGTTTATTTCCATTTTGGGTCTTTGTTATTAACATCAATGATACTTCATAGCCATCTAATTTATGGATAATGCCAGCAACGGTCCTCGTTATATATAATAATAAATTTGGAATAGAATTGGTATTTACGAGAAATATATGATATAGATAAATAATTATATAACGTTCAAATTAAAATCACTTATCTCTAAAGTTATAATTATATTTAACAAAATATTTATTATTATAACCCTATAAACTAATATTATAATTTTTCACAATTTATGTGGTCCACTTAATCATAGGATATCACAAATTATTTAATAGAATAATAATTATGAGGTTAACTAGTATTAAACAATATTTAAATTTTTAACTAACTTAGGATAGCTTTAGCATGATTCAATGAGACAAGGTGATGGAAGTGATTTGTTAGAATTTGCAGCTCACCCAAAAAAAATAATAAATAAATAATAATAATCATTGGGTATTATAGGCCATTTCTACAATTATAACCCTTAATTTGTGCAAGCCAAAGATATTAATATTTATACATCATAAAAACATATTATATAACATGTAATAACGGATGAACCATTTCTCTCTGTACATGAGCAATTCAATGAGACAAAAAGTTTTGCTCAAATGATATGCTTTATGAATGCTATCACATATCAAAATATGATTAGCTTGATATTAGCTTTTATCCATCAAATATACATACATATAAAAATTTCTCATTTAATGATTTTTTTTTTTTTTTTGTTAACAAATCCTATCGAAAATGCCCATACTACTAAAACACCTAAAATGACCTCAAAATCCAAAACTTCAATTCTATTAAACAACCTATCGTTGGTATAAAAAATAGCAAGCATGCCCAATTGCAACTATGATGTGATCCCATTATCTCTATACTAAAATGCTCATTGTAAATAGCAATGATATGAAACCCGAGCCAACACAATCAATTCAATTCAGTTCAACCAAAATCAATCATGAAAACAAGCTGATCCAAGAGTAAGACCCCTTCAAGCATTATCCCATGATAACCTGAATAGCTCAAGCAATCCAATTGCCAAACCGAGCAATCTAAACAGGTCTATCAGGCTTCATAATAAAGTTCCAGCGAGCCAAACTGGTTTACTGTCAAATATGGTAGGTCCGGGTCAAACCAGTTCAATCAAAACCAGCTATGAAAACGAGCCTATCCAAGAGAAATTTCAAGCATTGACCTATGATAACTCGGATGGCTCGGATGGTCCAACTACGAACCTAAGCAACCTAGATGGGTCAACCGGGTCTCATTGCAAAGTTCCAGGGAACCAAACTGGTTCAGTGTTTGATATAAAAATCAACAATAAAGGAGATAGCCCAAGTCCCACCTAACAACCCCATACACGTTGTTTGTTAAAAGTGCTACCTCATAAAGGAGAACGATGTCTATCAAGAGAGTGATGTGTGAAATGGTGCATCTCCACAGCCATACAACGGAAAACTATTTGTCCATTAATTAGGTGAATGAAACATGTAACAACAAATCATTATGTTTGTTTCCGTATGTCTATCTTCTTACCAAGACACTTAAATCTATTTCCACTGAGTCCATACTCGTCCTTGGGCTTTTGGCAAATATCACTACTACCAGTTAAACTAAAATAGGTATCGAGCATGAAGGATTCTTGGATCTAGGACGTAAAAAAGTTGAAATAGTTGGATTAACTTATTTCAGCTTTTGTTTTCCCCATGTCTCGAATTAATTCTTCTATATTATGTATATGTTATAGGAAAGTACTTTAATTCCTACGTGTTGTTATATCTACACGATATAATGAAGTTATATTTCCTTATTTTGATAACCAAAAGAATGATACCGAAAGGAAATATTGTTGAGAAGGAAAGGTATTTTCTTCAAGTATGGGACTATTTTTCATTGGAATAATAGATATGGAAGTATCTAAACTTTCATTTTTAGGCAGTTTAATGCTCAACATTCAAAATTTTAACTTCGACAAAAATTGAAAATTTCTTCACTTAAGTATTTGAATGTTTTATTTTCAAACAATTTAGTACCCATAATGTATATAAAGTTTATTAAATATAGGTATTCAAATGAACAAATTTTTATTGTTCGACCACTAAAATTCAAATTTTGAATGTTTAGGTATTAAATTGCTTAACATCAAAAGTTTAAAGACTTTGATGTGCATTATCCCATTTTTAGTTACATGCTTTTTTTTTATATTTTATATATTATAATTTAGTAATATGAATTTATATTTTGCTATTATATTCTTAAACAAGTATAAAAATAGTAGAATAATGCTGCCTTTCTTATAATAATTTTCCTACCCATTAAAATTAAAATATGATTTATATTATTATTTTTTAATTATTTAGGTTCAACCTTTCCTTAAACTTGGTTCAACTCCTTGACCCCTAACACTCTATAGTATCTGATTAACCCACCAAATTAAGTCTAACAGCATTGATAAATACCAAAACGATTTATTTGATTCATTAACAGCGGGACTCTAACGCAGTCCTTTCAAGGAGACACCTCATGTTAAAACATGTTAGAAAAATAATCTTTTTGCTTTGTTTTGGATTTGTTAAGCTATGCAACGGAAGAAAACAAATAGCCAATCACATAAAAGAACGAGTAGAAAAAGAGAGATATTAGAAAATTTCGAATTTGATTTTATGGGTCTTAATAAATTAATAATATCATAACCTTATATTTAAGTAAGGAACAATAACTCTTGAAGAAAACAAGATGAAATGTGAAACAACCAAGAACTAGTCCTTTAGTTGACCAGAGATACTTATGGCATGGGTGACTACAGACGTTCTGATTTATTATCAGCATGCTCTAGTTGAACACCGACATCCTTTTTCTTCTTGAAAGATCACATGGAAAGTCGTCAAAGAAGGCCAAAAAATTTAAGCCCTATTCAATACTTTCCTTCTAAAATATGCTTGTTTCATGATGTCACTCAAATGCCATGCTTTCGTAATTTTAGATTAATTTTTCAAGAAACAGAAATCATTTATTATGATCTATTTTTCTTTTTTTAATTAGAGGGAGGGTGGCGTTTTTCTCATTTACAACTGTCCAAGGTAATTTAAAACTCTCTCAAATGGTCCCTTTTTATTTTATAATAAGTTCATGAAGGATTTCAGTCCATTGTGAATGGTTGACTTTTTCACTTTGTCCAAGTATTGGGGTGAGAGATTTAAGGGACGGTTCTGCACTGTAATGTCCTTTAAGCTTTTAAATTTTCTACATTTTATAACTAAGTATTAAATACGATAAATTATTTAAAAATTACTTAAATTATCTGATTTACCTTATTTGAGGGATCAACACCCATATATCATTAGACTACAAGAGTCTAGATATATTGTTATTCCTTCCATTTCAATTATATGGCCCAAATTTTCATGGCTTTTCACTTTTCATATCTATGAACTATTTTCTTGTACACGTTGGTAAAAACTAGCTAACGAAGTCAAATTGTTGTTAGACACACCATGTTTCCATATGTTCTTTTATGCTTTTATTTTTTCCTTCAGGCGGTGACAAAATGGAGGTTATATATAGCTAGAAAAAAAATTGATAATATCATAATTTTGCAAAATAAAAACGTGCCAATATTAAGATTTAAAAACTAAAAGGAGAACAATAGTGTAAAGAAAAGTGAAAAAAAAAAACAAAGGAAAAGGAAAAACTGAAGTAACACGGATATGCATCCATCATAAAAAAGTGAAAATTTAGATGTATGTTTATTAATATAAAAGATTTCCAATTAATTCGATTTTTCTATTGGAATACTTTTAAACTGGAGTATGTATTGAAATTTGGTTTAATTTCTCTTCACTTTGGTTTAGCGTTTTGCTTCGTTAATAGAAATATACACCCCAGAGTCAGACTCTACTTGTGTATATAAAAAAATTAAATAAAAAAAAAATACTTTGAGCTCCCACATGATATTATTCCTAAGGAAGAAGGTCAACATGAAACCAGAAATTAGGGAAAAAAAATGGAAGGAGCAGGTCTCCTTTTTAAGTCCATGGATACATACGTTGTCGTCTGATCAGCGTGCGCTTCCGGACGATAGCTTCGTTCGCAGTTTAATAAAATCTGATAAATAAAATAATACAACTAAAGAAAAAGAGAATATCATAGACATGATTACGAAGATTCTGCTCTTCAAATGGAATGGACATGTCTACCTTCTGCAATTGTACTAGAAAGACATACATTAAAATTGCAGAATAATCAAGTGACGAGCCACATGTCACAAAAGAACATTATTATTGTTTGATGAGCTGGCCACATGGTATCATATCATTATGACATGAAACACTAGATATGCAATTTGCTAGGGGGCGAATGATGTCCGTATATTCTCAACAGACTTCCTTAACCATCATTCATCGAGATGTTTTAAATTGTCTTATGGCAGTAGCCGGATCGGAAAAGCCAAATCTAGATCTAACTTAAAATTTTAAAATTTAAATTTAGTCAGAACTTGAAAATTTAAACACGAGCTTAATTTCAAGTGAGATTTAACGAGTTTTAACTCAATTCAATCAAATTTAATCGGTTTAAAATTTATTTTGTTTTGCTTGTAATGTTATTAATAATCAAACTCAACAAGAATTTGATTCACATTGAAACTATAACTCAAGTCAACTAAACCATCAACTAATTAAATATAATATTATAAAATTTGAACTCAAGTCAATAAAATGCTTGAATCACCTAAACTTAAACTTGACTTAAATATTATCAAATCGAATTTAAATAAATATTGAGTCTTTTTCTAAAAAAAAGGTAAATATTAAGTTAAATTCAAATAACTCTCAAGAGTAAACATAGTTCATTTAGCTCATGTATCATATATATATATATATATATAATTGTATTGTTTATCAAAGTTTTTCCTTTTCATCATATAACTTTTAAAATTAAGATGTTATTTATACATAACTATGCAAACATTAACTTTTTGTCTTTTATTCAGAGGAAGACATCAATTTTTGTAATTTTATGTGTTACATGTAAATCCCTTTTTTCTTCTTTAAATAATATCACGTGTCTTAAAATAAGAAATATACATATAATAAAAGTAAAACTAAAATATTTAGTTTCTCATTCTCTAAAAAAAAATTTGCTTTTAGATTTTAATTGCAAAACAAATTATAATTTATGAAGGATTATATTTTATTAATTTATTTTTGTTTCAAAAGAAAAAGATAACATATTAATTTAATACATAATATTAATATTCTCACTTCCTTCTAAAAAAAAAAGATTTAATGGTATTAATAAGTTATGTAGATCAATAAATGATATTAATATTTAAATTTTAAAAATAAAGAAAGGTACTTTAAAATAATATTAAAAATAATCGATGAGAAATATATGTATACCGAAAAGGAATTCATGCTAGATAACAATTTAAGGAGAAAACGTGAACGTGACTCTGAGGAATCAACCAATCTATTTGAAGAAGAGGACGAGAAAGGGTCCTTCCTCAAACAATTTCAAGCGACGAACCAATTGAAGAAAAAGCAAAGACAGGATGAAGAAGCACGTGCCCCGGCCCCGGCCCCGGGCCTAACCTTAACCTTAACCCTAACCCTAACCCTAGCCCTAGCCCTAGCCCTAGCCCTAAGTGCATGTGAAAAATCTCAAAGTCAAAGACTCATCAATTCCCCCTAATTACTCGACTAGCTAGCACGTTAGTGGAGAAGCTCAGTGAATCTGATATATTGACAAATAAAAGAGGCCATTCCCTACCATAAAAAACATCATAGTCGGAGAGCCCATTTGAATCTTGCCACAGTTCCATAGGCTTTTCAATAATTATAAAAAGAGCAACATTAAAATTATTGTCTAAATTTCGAATTTTGTTATAATTTCATATATGAAATTATAAATTCTACTACCCACTTCACATGGTCCGATTAAATTTTTTTTTATCAATTTTACTATCCATTTCTTGTTATTTGTGCTTGTTCTTTTTTATTAATGAATGTTTTACTTAGTTTCTTTGTAAAGATAAAACAAAGTAGTAAATAATAAGTTAGAATTCGATTAAGCATCACATTTGGCAAATCCCAACTTCAAGTTTGAAATAAGTAAAAGTTCAATCAAATAGAATTTTCAACTACTTCAAAATTTAGATATAAAATGGAAGAACAACTCAATATTGAAGTAGTGTTTTTTATATTATCAAAATTCCAAAATAAGTTTTCATCGTCTTAGTAAATAATAAAATAGAACAAGGAAGGACAAATAAAACAAATTCTTTTTCCTCACTAAGCTATCTAAGGTTGACTAGTTGATCCGATACAACATTCCCTTATGTGGCTATCAAATATCCCCAAGATATGAAACCAAATTAACACGAAGAAATAGAGTTGTAGCTCATGGATCGATTGAATTGTTAGAAGGAGGGAAAGAAGAAGTCGAAAGCTAGTCAGACTCATCTAGAAGTGAGTCCAAAATGCTTAGAAGCATACTTGGTCAGTAGTCGCAAACGTCAGAAGTGAATTAAAGGCTTTAAGTTTAAAAGTCTAATTTTGATTTTCCTCAAGTATATCAATCAATTTTGGGAAACCATGACTTTTTGCCTATGAAGAGTTATGAAGCCCATGACATATAAAATAAGAATGATTTGAGTCTACTTTTGCATACAGCTATACTATTTGGGTTATTTAGGAATTTTACTTTTAGCAAGATATTATATGAATTGGTATTTTCTTATATTTGGGAAAGTTTATCTTATTAT
The DNA here is from genome assembly GCA_024138015.1 of Lumnitzera littorea. NCBI lineage: Eukaryota > Viridiplantae > Streptophyta > Magnoliopsida > Myrtales > Combretaceae > Lumnitzera > Lumnitzera littorea. Next base: position 4,822,014 of record JAMXBB010000007.1, on the reverse strand, counting down.
ATTTTCTTTCCTTGTTTTGTAGGATATGGACTTTATTTACTTTCCTCATATTATCATACGGTTAAAAGGTTATAAATACCATATGATGATTTGTGATTTGAAGTCTTTATAATAATATAATATACCGTATGATCATTTGTGATTTAAAGTCTTTATAATAATATAATTTTATTACGCACAATATTTATGTCTATCATGCTAGATGCTGGTCATAATGGATCCTCATGTTTAGTTTTCAACTCTTTTACGCCAATGTTTGAAGTATCAAAGGGCCATTATTATTGAAATCCAAAACTTAATAAGAGAATATAATATAATGGTAAAAGGAGTTTCAGTGATTCAAGTGAGGAGAAAAGAATGGTATTTCAAATTTTAAGTTCCATAATCCAAGGATAAAAGTAATAATTACATAATTATTAGAATAACCCTAGCTAATGATTAAGTTAGAAAGGGTGTTTTAGCAATCCATCTACCTAAGATTTTATAAGGAAGCTAATCGTTAATTACTAAAAGAACCTTAGCCTTTAATATGTTAAGTAAGAGTACCTTAGTAATTTTTCCTCTTAAGTATATCTATAAAGCTAGAATTGGAATTAATGAATTCATTAAACCCATTATAGATTAAGAAGAAGAGTCTAGAATAACAAAATTCCCTCTTTTCTCTTTCTCTTGTGGTGCTACCTATGGCTCTTACAAGAGACCTATTTTTGTCTTCATTTGATCAATTTAATATTTTATTGGAGAATTTAGACATTCTAGAGGATTTAGATTAAAAATTATATTTATTCACTAATTTATTAATCCTAAAATCAATTGATTTCAACTTATACTTAAATTGATAAATACAAGGTAGATCTAATAAATCTTGAAGGTTTCAATGACAAAATTCAATAGAAAACTAGTTGATCCACCAGTACTTAGGAGTAAATTTAAGCCTATATGAGCTTAGAAAGCTTCTAAACAAGTCTACTTCTTCAATTTATAACTAAATTGAGTAGATTTATAGTTTAATCATGTTAAAAAGCTATTAATTAATGTAGATTTGGTTAAGATTACATGTAGTTGATTGAGTATGTTTGGCTATTTGTAATTTTTTACTACCATTTGATGATCATCTAATGTTTGATTTAATTTTACATGTGTTGATTTAATAGATGATGTTGAAATATTTATGTGATAATGTAGATGTCAAATTGAAAATAAAGTAATGATAAATGATGTATGTAGTGGCATGAATGGTGATGTGGAGTAGAATTGGCATGGTGATGGTTTTTTTTTTTTTTTTTTTGAAGAACTTTATTTTGTCTTAATTTGTTTGTTTGTTTCATTTGTTAATCTCTTGATGAATTAATGAGGTATAAATAGTCATGTGTTATATTAAAGGTGTAATTGATGTGGAATTATTAGAATAAGACTATACACTAAATGTTTGATGAGATGAGTAGGAGAATTCATATAATTTGAAGTTAATTATGTTGTAAATGGGTAATATTAATGAATTCAAATGATGTATATGTCTTGCCCCAAAGCGATGAAGTCAAAACAATTCTGTAATGCAAACCATTTTGAGTATAAACTGACCATACAGTCCTTATCTTAAACTTAAGTTTCTTATTATATATGAGTTTTCCCAAAAATTAGATGATGCATTTAAATGTAGATTTGGAAATCTATGGATATTCTTGATATATTCAAGTTAATTCTCAAAGTGTTCTCAACATTATAAGTGTTTGGTCTTACAAAGCTTGATATAATCATAAATTATTATATGTTATAATGTTTCATTTTTCTAGGGAATTTGCATACATTATTGAAGAAGGTGGAATGTCTTCAAATGTTTTTATCGATGTTTATAGGACATTCAAAGTGTTATTACTGAAAACTCTTGTTTGATCACATTAAGTGGCTAAATATTGTGAAAAGTATATTTTTTGAAAAAATTTTGGATATGATCGTAATGTAATTCCTTGATCTTCAACATGCAATTCTCAATCATTAAACCCCTAAGAATACAAAGATCAATCGGATAATTTGGATTAAAATTTTGAAATGAGATGCTAGATAAAACTTGTTATGATCTTCTAAAGTAGCTAAACTTTGTAAGATTGTGTTAATGGGTTAAAATATGCAAGTAGTGATATCTCGATTAATATAAAATATTATGAAAATGTAAATAATAATAATAATAATGAGATGAAGAAAAGAATGGAGCCAAACTGAATATGAACTCGGCTAATTAAATTTATGTGACTTGCTTGTGCAAAGTTTTTTAAGGTTAGCAAATGACAACCTTGGACTAGGTTACCTTTGTGAGTGTGATACTTAATAAAGTAGTTAGGAGATCAAGTCACAAGATAGTGTAGCAGATAGTTGATATGAAGAAACCATGATTGTTAATCGATCAATGAACAAATGAGGAAGCTATAAGAGGTGTTATCCATTACGAGACCTAATGGATAATACGTTACATATAAACTATAGTTGTGGTTGGTCATTACAACTGATATTCATATGATGCTATTATGTTTTCTAGCTTCAATGAAATAATCTATTTTGTTGCGATAATCTAACTATCATCACCCAAAGTACTCTGAATATATGCTATAATTAGATTTAGACCCTCCATCTTGTGTTTGATTAGAGTCACGAGCTACTTCGAATTCTAAGACTGAAATCATATTGTTTGCTATCACTATATAATTATCTTTGTTGAATCTTAATTGTTGCACTAGAATTAGGTATGCATGCAATTTAACATTGAGTGGATTTGTATGTTGTTATGTATTAAATCTCATAACTCTCTAATTTTGAAATTTAATATTTTAAGTATTGACTTATTTGTTGATAATTTGTATGATGAGCATGGTTGCAACTTCTATATTAGGGATAGGGTTAACAATGCTTTTGATGTTTAGTTATACCATCACCACCCCGTCTTAAATGTTAGAGCATTATATGAAGATGTTGTAGGCTCTTGAATAGTTATGGATTTCTTTAGTAAAATATTGTTTTAATATTGATGAACATTTTTTAAAATTAAAATTGGACAAAGTACTAAATATTGTGGTTTAGTAGTTTTGACAATCTCAACGTCTCTTATTTAAGTAGGATATGTAAAGGGCTCCTATACTCTCTTAGGTGTTGGGACATGACAACTTTAAACAAGAAGTTATCTTTCTTTAAAAATGATGAAGCTAGACAATTGATTGAATATAATGAGCCTTTCATTGTTGAAGCTAAGAGCAACATATGTTCTTTTTCCTTTTCTATCAACATAATAATGATTTTTTATCATATTCATCTTTGTCAATAATGATTTTTTATCATATTCATCTTTCTCAAAAATAGCAAATCGTATGTATTGGATCCCTAAAAAGAAGTCGGTCTTAAATGACTGTTCAACTATATGGATGAATTGAAATATCCCACGTTATGAGCTTGTAGTTGACTCCATTTCTACATAATAGATCATCATTGTCTCATCCCAATAGTAAAAAATGAATGGGAAAATAACTACAAAAATGTTCCATGTCGCATACTAAGGGAGGCCCTTACCAACATCTCCTTGCTTTATTTTAGCTCGAATCTAACCATTCAATTTCCTTTCACCCACCGTGGTATAAAAAAAAAAAAAAAATCTCCTTACCACTGCTTTTACTAAGAGGTTGATTCCTTCTCATTGTTCCTTTCTTAAGGGAAGAAAGGGCAAGTGTCACTTTCCCATAATATAAAAGCTTCTCCTAGCCTATTGTTATCGACAATGTTACTATTTTGGTTAGGGAGTCATAAATCGCAGTGGATAAGTCAATAAGCAAAGTGGAAATACCGAACTCAACATTCATCTAGCTTATGTTACTCCATAGGCATATTGGTCTAAGTTTAGTACAAAATTCAAATGAAGAAAAAAAAAAAAAAAAGTCAGAATGCAGTAACGTAATCTTAACGACTATTTCAATTATAGATGCTCAAAATTATTATAATCTAATAATATGATTATTGATCTTTTAATAAGATAGAACACATTGAAATTTTTTTTTTTCCAAGTTGTAAAGTGTAATTTGGGAAAAAAAAATATATTATGGACCTAAATATTTCCATTTGAGTATCAAATGATTTGTCTAGTGCTTAATGGTTTAGTTGCATTTTAAAGTCCATACCTATTAGAAATCGCGCCATCTTCTCTGGAAGTTCTTCATAGTGATCGTTCCACGTTCAAACATGTACTAAATAATAGGGAAGATAGCAAATCCAAGTTCCTAAAGTTAAGATATAAATGATAATCAATTTCGTTTCAAAATTAAATAAAGTTGAGCAAATTTAATTAATATTGACATGTATGAATTATCATTAATAAGATCTGGTCTATACATTCCTGTTGTTGTTTCTTTGTTTTTCATTTCTGGTAAATTAGAGGATGACCTTTTAAGGGAGGAATTACAAAGAAAATGAAGTATTCAATGATGTAGATTTACACCAATTAATCTCTTGATAAATAGGGAAAAAAAACCTTCATATATATGGATCCTCCTAAAATAGAGTTGTTCATTAGGCCCTTTTTTTTATATTTCAGTTTGGTTTATGATTCATTTCAAAAAAAGTCCAAATAATTGATAATTTGTTTTAGAAGAGTTGAACTAAACCAAACCACTTTTTTACTAAAATGTAAAAGAAAAGCAAGACTTTGTAGTCTAAATCCTAATAATTATATTTTAGTTTAACTCAATAATCCATTTCTTTTTTTCTTTTTGTCATATCTCATCTTAATCTTAGCTTCCACAATTCTTTCCTTTTCTTTCACAATTATCTACTATCTCTAGCAAACTCACGTACTTAACTATTACTTAAGATGTAATGCGCCATGGTACAATGTTATATTAATTTAATTCTTACATGATACTTTTCAATTCGGATATTAATATTGGTTGAAAACTCTTATGACTATTGATATTATGAAAGAGAAAATAGTACTCTTACAAAACGATTCAAACCAAATCAAGCTTATCTAAACCATATTTAAAGCAATTCAATTCAAAACTTTAAAGAGTTAAAAGGCGATTTAACTTATTTTGAGTTTAAACTAAATCAAATCGAATCGAATTATGAATATTTCTATATTAAAATAAACAGTAAAAGGACCTTCCATAGGTGGTTTGCACTTAAAATATCCAAACTTCTTTATTTTTTTTGGAGATAGCTCGAAAATATTGCTTCCATAATGTAGGTTGAGTTGTCCATTTTTATCGGGAAAAAAAGAACGAAAAAACAAAATAACAGGTTCATATACAACAACTCATACGAAGCATTATTTCCTTATTAATTGACCGAAGCAATTACGCTAGCAAATAGTACGGCCATCGACTGTACGTAACAATTAAGAAAAAAGTCGGTGTCACTAGTTGAGTTCTTTGAAGTCATAATAAAACAGTAGTGTTGTCTAATTTCAAAATTATGAACCAGTTTTCACCATTTAGCACCCATTACTATAGTACTTTTGGGTCATTATCTAGACATGAAAGGTTTTTCCACACGTTCTCATTGAATCTTTCTGCTATTTACGTTGAGAAAGTTAGCAATACATGGTTTTTTATATATTATGCATTAGGTGAAGACTTGCGAAATTCCAACGATGATATCGAGTTGACGTTACCTTCATAGGACGGTGTTGCCGGTCCTTCAAGTACGGAATATGTATTGTTAATCTAAGCGGGTATATTAATAAGGGGTACTTGATTATATCCTTATAAAATAGAGTGTTTATAGATAATTAGGTACCTAACTTGATAGCAGTTGTAACATTTCAGAACTTAAAATGTTATAATCCCGTCACGTATCTCTAATTTCTATTGACACATCGGTTGTTTAGGAACCTATAACTTGTCTAAAATCTATAAAAGAATAACATGAAATCTGCCAATTCACAAACTAACAATCTCGAATTTAAATAAGAGTAAAATAACTTCCACTCAAACTCTATAAAACACAAAAGCGCTCTAGATTATAAACTGGAGTTTTATAGCACCAACAATAATTAACTCACTTAACCTAGCAACAAGAGTCATAAACGACTCCATAACCATATAAGTCTCAATAAGCAATTTCAAAAAAAATAATTACAATCTTAAATCCACCCCTATAGTTAAACTATAATGCCTTAACTCCATCATTAAAATAGTAAGAATCCCCCCGCTCATCATAGTATAGATAGTCAAATTCATAATCCTTTGCATAAACCCCCTCATCAACCTCATAAATTGTCCCTACAATTGAAAAATAACAATCCTCTTAGGGTAAGCCAAAGCCCAGTACAGGTTACCATTCACATGCACATGTAACACAAGTATCAGTCAAAACAGACACACAAATACTGTTACTAAATGCAACAAACAATAGATTTAATGTTTCATTTAGGCCCACAATCATCATAGTCTCAGCGTTTTGAGACTTAAGGTTACTCGTGACTCATAACTAATAAATATATATAGATACTACATAAGTATTGGTGTTGGGTACTCCCTAACACTCGAGTGACATAAACCAATTTAGATCTACTTGAGCCCTTTCAGTACAAAACTCCACCAAGGATAAAGTCGCGCAAAGATCACCAGGTATCTCACCAATACCATTGGACCCGACCAGTAGGTAGTCGAAGTCAAGCACAACCAACAACATAATTAAGTTCAAGTTTCAATTAGTACAATTTATGTTCGCTAACTTAACACAGACATTTAACAAACACATATCCTATACCTAAAATTCCTATCCCAAGTTGATCCAACACTACATTCTCTAGTACATGTCCAACATAAAGGTAGCTTAGAATTTAATAGCTTCACAACTCGATACTTCTCTCTCCTTAACTTTACCCCCAACTCCATACTTTAAGCTTCCAAACCATATTCCATATATCTTGCCAACATCCTCTTAACATAAACACACACAATAAAGACATTCGTATAAGTTCCAACATGTTGTCCCACATGCACACACACAAAGCACATTACTACTCCAATCCACGCATGCACATACATATTACTTGAAACTACAACTTTCACATATATACACACACAAAAATTCCACGATATATATATACACCTATATAAGACACAGTATACACACACTACACTTCCCCACACCACTTCGCGACACCATCAAAATGTAGTTATATCACAACCGCATCACTATCACCATACTAACAATAACTACACCTCCATTCCCAAAACTTAAAGGAACCCGGAAAATATAAATTGTAAAAGGTAGAATAAAGATAGAAGGATAACTTACTTGATTAAGAAAGAAAGACTGATTCTTATTGAATTCCTTTTTCAAGAACACGAATCTTGATTTAGGAATTAGGGTTGAGATGAGTTCTACAAATTCTCTAAAAGGTAACATAAGTTTATGTGAAAAGGAGTTTTAGTAACTGTAATGTACATTTAGATGATTAATGGAAGTGTAACTCTTCCATTTTTTTTTTCTTTCAGACTAAAATACCCCTGACATTAATGTACAATCACAAGCCATACTGATGTCTGAAACTTTTCCTATGACCGTTTTGCTCCCAACACTTTATATTTAATTACATGCCGTACCAAAGACTAAATATATATACATAAAATTATTTCCTTTAATTCTCTCAAATTAATTTATTAATTATTTTTAACTCGGTTTTTACAGTAGTAGGTCGTAATTTTTTCTTTTCTTTTTTTTTTTGTTTAGTTTCATTATTGTCTAACAATGTGTCAAACGTACTCGTTCTATTTCCATTTCGACTACATTTGGCTATTTATCAAACAAAGTTATTGTGTCATTTAATTTTTTTTTTAAATTTTACTAAATTTCCATTAAAAGAATAGCTTATTCTTTTCCATAATAATAAATAAAATATTGTTATGATATTCACTAACAATAAAATGAATAAAATATTATTAATATAATTATTGATAATTGTATCTTATACTCAAAGCTTTGAAGGCTCAAGCCTATTAAAGAGCCCCAACCTAAGTGCTTACGAAAACTCTCCCTTTTAGATGAGGGACAATTTAGAGCTTGTCCGAGCATGTTCCTTTGCTCGAGGCTAGCTCCGAGTACAAAAAAGACTTTCTCCTGAAGGTCTATGGCCTTTGCCCTTTACCCTTAGTAAGAGAAGCTCGCCTCCCCCCTCTTGAAGGTAAATCTAAAGGGGCTCGCTAGCCAGCAAACTACGCACCCTTCACCACTCTCTATTTTTTTCTCTCTTATCATTAAATACTACTTGACCAACTGTCGCACAGTCTACAATCTAGCTGCCAAACTAAGGTAGCCACCCTTCATCGATCGGTAAAAAGAAGGTTGTCTTATCTCACATCAATAGCGTTGCCCCCTCAAATTTCGTGCCAACCAACCCCCTTCTTCCATATGTCCATACAAGTCAATACCCCCAATCTATAAATAGAGGTGAAGTCTTCAAGTAAAAAGATACATTCTCTTGACACCCTTAACACTCTTGGGAACTCACCGTTACTCTTTCAATTATTCTCCTCTCTTTGCTAACTTGAGCGTTAGAAGGCCCTTGTACATCACGCTACAAGTGACTTTCTATAGGTCCACCTCCACATGTGACAAACAAACCACCAAGAGTTCACCCAAGAGCTATACTTGTGATATCCCCACCACCATTTGGCACCTACCATTTACTTGAATCCATAACTATGGTTAAGAGCAAAAACACAAACCTTCATTCGTGCCTTCCAAGCAGTAGTGATCAACAAAACACAAACCCATTGCTACCTTCAACAAATGCACAACCATCAGACATGGAACAAGTCAAAGCAATGCTACAATAACTCGTGAAAACCAACGTCAAAGTTCTCCAAGAAAACACTAACCTTAGACAGCAATCGACTGCAACCCAAAAGTTTAAAGAAAAGGTCAACCCCAATGATAGGGTTAACCTCAAGATACAACCACTAGCTCCTAAAGTCAACACAAAATGACGCCTCAAGCATTCACTTACACTACCTCCAAACCCCGTATACCCATGCAATGGTGTCCAGCAAGAGCAGCATGCACCAATGGACCTATACAATCAACTGACTACTAACAGTAGCAAGGCACACCACCAAGGTACTCATTCTAGAACTAGTAAGATAAGGAGAGCCCCCTCTTTTGAGCATTCACCAAGAAATTTAGATGACATGAGTGTTTATAAACTCAAAGGGCACATCCGATGTACCTTCAGCTTATATAACCAAAAGCTCCTTGAGTCCTTCGCTAGATAATCAATCATAGTAGCGAGCAGAAGTCCCTTCACTAAGGGCATCCTTGAAGAAACTTTCCTACATGGCGAATGCCTCCCCATCTAAACAACTATGATGAAATAGGAAACCTAGACGACCACTTAACACACTTCCGTATAATGATGAATCTCCATAATTTCTTCAATGTGATAATGTGTAAGGCTTTCTCAAGTACATTAACTAAAGCTACACTAGTTTGGTTGAACCAACTTCCAAAAGTTGCATTCACTCCTTCAAAAGCCTTACTACCAAATTCCAACAACACTTCTTAAGCAGCAAGGTATAAAGTAGAGACTTATCCACCTTATACAACATGCATTAGTGCCAAAAAGAAAGACTACGAGCATATCTTAAACACTTCAACCAAACCAAATTACTTATTCCTAAAGTGAAGTTTAGAATAGCACTCTAAGTCGTCATGTACAACCTAAACCTAAGCAACAAACTCTTCAAAGCAACAACACTACATTAGCTAAATAAATTTGAAGAATTTATGACTATTACTAAACAATATGTAACACTAGAGTATACCATCAAAGCTCACCTTGAAAGTGGCCTTCAGCACAGTATAGCACATCTACAAAAGACCGCCTTAACCCTTGTAAGGATCATCCCTCTTCCTCCAAGGAGTGTAAGGAAAGACAAAAACAGAAGTCCATTGATTTCCCTAGCTACACCCCATTAACACACCCTTTAAGAGAAGTTTACTATGAAGTGTGTGAGCATATCTCTCTCACACCAACCATTAGAGAAACACCTAAGGCCTTCGCTTCAAGCAAATTTTGTGATTGCCATGAAGCATGAAGCCATAACACTGACAAGTGTAGGTACCTCAAAAGTACAGTCAAAGGCCTTGTTCACAAAGACTATATTGACCATCTCATTGCCAATAAGTGAAACCACCCCCAACTTGCTTAATAATGCCACATTCAAAAGCCACAGTAATAGCCATAACCACAACAATAAAGAGAACATAAAACGCAAAGGCTACTGAGGTAAAGTCTAAACGATCATCGGTAGGCTAGGCTTATCAAACAAAGATTGTTCTACCTAACCAAAGCTCGACTTAAAAAACCAAAAATAAATACAACCATATCCTTCACCGAGGAAGATAAGATAAGCATCAAGTATCCCCAAATTGACCCCTTAGTCATCAATGTCGAAATAGGATATCTAACGTCCTTAAAACCTTTGTAGACAACAGCAGCTCAACTGATATCTTGTTCTTCTCGTCTAATAAGAAAATGAAAGATCAACTCGTTAAACGACTCTACCTATACAAGCAGAACCTAGTAAGGTTCTGAGGAAAGACAATCCTAGCGAAAGGCTCATTATGCTACCCATTGAACTGGGTGACAACAATTACATCACCTTATAGCTTATAGACTTCGTAGTCGTCAATCACTGGTCTCCTTACAGCACCATCTTGAGCCATCCTAGCCTCAACAAGTTTTATGTCTACATTGGCCAAAGATGCCTCATGTTGAAGTTCCCCTCACCAATTAGAATTGTTATTGCACATAGAGACCAAAAGATATCTTAAACTCTATATCTTAGTGACATCTAATACAACAAGATCATGTACATCAAATCTACTCTGAAAACTACACATACTCCTAAAGGAGAACCAGCAAAATAGTCTAAGGTCATCTAATATGATGATTGCCTCAATTGGACCACTCAGATAAGGACATCCCTATCCCTCGAAGAAATAAAAGAAATTATAACTTTCTTGTACACTAGATTGAATGTCTTTGAGACGTCTCCTAATGAAATGCCCAAGATAGTCAACATCCTCAAGGCCACACATCACTTGAAGTTTAACCCCTATGTTTAACCCGTCAAATAGAAGAGGCGACACTTTGCCCTTGAATGGTAGACTGCCATAGAACAAGATGTATAGAAACTCCTATAAGTCAGTTTCATCTTAAAAGAAAGATACCCCACTTTGCTTATTAATATGATCCTCGTAAAGAAAACAAACGACAAATGGAAAATGTGCATCAACTACACCAACTTGAACAAAGCATGCCCTAAAGGCTGCTTTCCCCTCCCTATGATCGATCAACCCATTGACTCTACCTCGAGCTACTGTAAACTAAGCTTCATGGATGTTTACTCTAACTATAACCAGATTCACATGGCCCCCGAATACAAAGTCTATACATCCTTCCTCATGGATTTTGAAACATATTGCTATAAAGTTATGCTGTTCAAACTCAAAAGCATAAGAGTCATATACCAATGCCTGGTAATAGTAGTCTTCAAACCACAACACGGGAAGAACATCGAAGTCTACATTGACGACATGATTTTTAAATGCAAGAACAAAGCTAACCACATCATTGACCTCTATAAGACATTCGACACATTAAGAAAATACCATATAAAGCTTAACCCTTAGAAATGTATCTCCGAAGTAGGCTCCAGCAAGTTCCTTAGCTACATAGTCACGGAAAGAGGTATCAAAGCTAATCCTAACAAGATCTAGGAAGTCAAGGACATGAAGACGTAGCAAAAGATCAAAGACGTCCATCGTCTTACAGGCAGAATAGCTGCCCTCAACAGTTTCCTCTCTTAAAGTACCAACAAGTGTTTTAAGTTGTTTAAGTTATTAAAGAACCCATCAGAATTCTACTGGACACCCGAATGCGAAGTTGCTTTTGATAAACTAAAAGACTTCCCCCAACACCGACCTGTACTCTCTAAACCAGTCCTTGTAAAGACCTTTATTTATGTTAGCTATAAGCGACCAAGCTCTCTCCTCAATATTTGTCCGAGTAGATGGATAAGAGCACGGACCAGTTTATTACATCAGCCACGTTTTATGAGGTCTTAAGATCAAATACACCAAGATCATGAAATTCACTCTCGTTGTATTCATCGCTGCTCGAAAACTCCAACCATACTTCCAAGCACATCCTATCATTGTCTTTACCAACTAGCCATTCACACCCTTTTATAGAAGACCAATGCATAAGGATGGATGGTTAAGTACTCTTTAGAGCACAATGCTCATGGTGAAAAATCCTGCCCCCACTAAGCCATAAAAGTACAGTTGCTTGTAAACTTTGTTGCTAAGTACATTAGAGAACATGAACCTCCCACCTACATCGATGTATTAGAATGGACTCTCTATGTAGATGGATCTTCCACTAAGGGAGGAAATGGAGTAAGGATAATCCTGTAAGGCTACTATGGCTCTAAAGTCCTATGTGCACTTAAGTTTGGTTTCCTCGTAAGCAATAATAAGGCTGACTAAGGGGTTCTCATTGTAGGACTAAGAATCACAGCAAATGTGGGTACCGAGAAGGTCAATATATACTCGAATTCCATGCTGGTGGTACAGCAAGTGGAAGGGGAGTATGAGATAAAGGAGGAGAGTACGGCAAAATACCTCTACGTTGTACAGGATATGGTTTCTAGCTTCTCCTCTTAGACCATAACCAAAATTCCTAAAACGGAGAACTCGAAGGCAAACCAACTATCTAAGCTTACCTTTGCAGCCACACCCCCATACTATGAAGCCAACAAATAAGTTTTTCTTTAATTCAAGCCAAGCATATCATCGATGAACTCCCCCAATGGATCCTTGAAATCAACCCCACCAAGTCATCCTAGATGGAGCCCATTGTCAGCTACCTTAGGACTGGCACCTTACCCGAGGATAAGAATGAAGCTAAGAGGCTCACGTACAACACAACCAACTACACTCTCATAGACAACGTCCTTTACCAATATGAACATAGCTTAGTTCTCCTCTAATGTTTGAAAAAAGAAGAAGGACTCCATGCCTTAAAAGAGCTAAATGCTAGCATTTGCAGTAACCACATCTAAGTTCAAGCCTTATACATCCGAGCTCTTTACTTGAGATACTACTAGCTAACTATGAAAGAGGATTCCAAGGCTTTAATACAATGGTTCCATAGCTATAAAAAAAAAATACACTCATTAACCGAGCACCCAGCTCCAAGCTTTGCCCTACAACTAACCCATGGCCCTTTACCTAATGAGGACTCGACATCCTTAGCCCTTCCCCAAAAGCATTGAGTGGACAACAATTTGTCTTAGTAACCATAGACTATTTCACCAAGAGAGTAGAGGCACATGCAGTTGCCAACATCATGACCTAAGCAATCGAAGGCTTTGTTCTAACAAGCATCCTCACCAAATTCAAGGTCCCTTATGCCCTCATCACCAACAACAGAAAACAATTTAATAGCGTACAATTTCGGGAATTTTATGACTAGCATTAGATCCAACTTTAATACACTTCCGTCGCTCACCCTTAAGCTAACAAGCAAGTCAAGGCAATCAATAAGATTGTCATTAGGAGCTTGAAGAAGAGGATCAAGTGAGCCGGTGGCCAATGGGTATACTAACTCCCAACTATCTTTTGTGGATAACAAACTACATACCGAATAACCACTGGTGAGATCCCTCAACTCCTTGTGTTCAAATCGGAAGTAATGTTAATTATAGAGCTCAAGCTCCTAACGAGTAGAATCTAGAACTTTAATATCAATGTTAACAAGGTAGCTCTCTAAGTGAGCTTAGACACCATTAACGAAGTGAGAGGAGCTACAAGAGCCCAGGTGGCCGTATACCAATAACGTGTAGTTAGGTACTATAATAAGAAAGTCAGGCATAAGGTCTTCCAACCAGTAGACTGTATTTACCATAAACTCGAATCCACTAGATCATACGAAGGACAAGGGAAGTTATCGCCTAACTAGGAAGACCTAGTGCGGGTTAAAGAAGATGTAGGCAATGCCACGTATAAGCTCGAGACACTAGATAGACAACCCATCCCTTAGACTTAGCATGTAGATAATCTCTGACCTTACTTCATGTAGACGATACAAATAATTATGTGTACTTATGTATCACTTGAAAAATCAATGCAAAATAACCTTACATTTATCTTGCACTGTTGCTTATAGTTTACAGTCTACTCACTAATACACCTCGTCTCATGCAACAACGAGCACAAATAAGTTGAACTAAGCTGAGTCAACTTTCATCCTCAACATCTGAACACTCTCTCACAAGTAAACTCATCTAAGTGAGTTTAAGGGTCGAGTTCTACCTTGAGCACCCACCAGGTACCTATACCTAAGGGTCCTATAGGATGGGCCCATAAACTAAGTCTACAATACCTAACCTCCTAAAATCAAGGCCTCATTGGCTCGATGCTCCCGATCGAACATTAATCCGATCGGGATTCCCAAGCTTAGGCTTGGAATTGCATAGTCTATTAACAATTGAGCACATACCAACATGTAATAACAAGAGCATAAAAGACAAGAAGAAGCATGCAGGCAATAGAGGAATAAAGACCAAATGGTAAGTAATAACTAAACAAGCAGGATTTTTCATTCATACAACTCAATTTGTACAAATTTATGAATCAACATCCCAACCCATTTGCTTCATCAAAACTTCAACACTAAAGGATGATTGAATTAGGCCTAAAAAAAATAAATAAAAGGGAAAAAGAAAACAAAGGGGAACAAAGTCCCCTAAGCTTCCCCAAGGTTACCTCCTCCGACAATAACAACTTCACCATCCTCATCTGATTCATCCTCTTTGTCTTCACTAACCTTACCCTTAACCTCAACCAAATGATCTTCTATTAACCAATTCAAAAAGCTAAAGTCGAGCTTGGGGTACACCTCCTCAGCCTCCATCTTCACCAATTAGGCCCCATTTCAACTAGTACCTATTAGTGCATCTTTGAAATTCTTATCTAACGAAAACTCTTTAAACATCTCATCTATAGCCACTTCAGTCAAATTACACCTACCCTTAAGCTCCTCTTCCCTCTTCTAAAAGTTGGAGGCTTCACCAAGCTCCACCCTCAAACAACCAATGTTACTCCTAGTCGTCTCTCCCTCTTTCATAAAGGCATTGGCCTCTGCCCTAATAGCCCTAGCCTTTTCCCAAGCAACCTTTACCAATTATCTAGCCGATTCTGCTTACCTTTTAGCTATAGCAAGTTACTCCTCATAAGCATCCACCCTTTTCTAATAACTACTCAAATTGGATCTCACACCAACAACTTCCTACTCTAGACACATTTTCTCTATAGTGCGTTCGTTACACTCCCCCTATAACTCCAAATTTCACTCCCTCAACCCAATCAATTCCAGCCTTCACCTTTTGCTCTCTCTGCTTTTCTCCTACTCACCTGTTCGTAAAGCCTACAACAAGAATAGGAGTAAGTATATGTCCATGTATACCTCAATAAAACATCAATTTGACAAAAGTAACTTGAACTGCTCCTGCTTAAGAAGGTAACTCCCTCCAGTTAATGCATGCCTGCATAAGCTAGTGGCATCGCTTAAACCATTCAAAGCAACCCAAGAGCATTCACTACAAGATTTATCTTACATCCATAAAGCAGGTTTCCTCTCTAATGGCCACTCTCTGATGATGCGGATGTCATTATACACTTGCACTAGCCTGCCCAACTCAGCCTCCTAATACATCACTTAAGGAAACAATTCTTGCAATGCACCATCAACTCCAACACTGCCTGACCCTCCTTAACCATCAGATCACTCCTCCACATCCCTTACTAATTCTTCTTGAGCACCCCTACCTCCTAAGCACATATCCCCCTAATTAGGGATAAGTCTCCCCGACCCCCTTTCAACAAGCTCAACTATTGCTCTTGTACTCCCTCAACCACAACTTGGCGAACCCCTTTATTAGTCACCCCTTATTTGCGCTCCATCCACCTCGGTATCCTAATAACATCAACATGAACAACAACCGCCTACTACTTAGCAACTGCATTAAGAGGCAACGAGGTCAAGACACCTCCCAATCCCCTACCTATGCCCTTATTTTCCTTCATCTTGGCCATCGCGGTTTTCTTCATCCTATTCATAGTAATAATACCCTCAAATGCAACCTCATTAGTAGTATCTAGAGTAATGTCACCCTCTTTCCTCTCCATTACATTAAACCTTGGCCCTTTCCACCAACCAACATCAAGGACCTATTCCTTAGCCTCCTTATCTTCTTCGTTGAGATAACTAATAGGCTTTACATGGATTGGCCTCATCCATTCACTAAGAAAGTCTAAGGCATGAGCCAACCTCACGAGGTAGAACTGGTACTTCTAATCATCAATTTTACTATTCTGTTCATAGAAAAGCTTTGTTAAGGGTCTTCCATTCAAACAATACACCCATCTACCTGGGTTACCCTTCAGGTGAACGAAGCACCAAAATAGGCAAGTTGTAAGTCTTTTCATATGAAAAATGAATACAACCACAAAAGCCACCAACACCTACCACGTATTTGGATGGAGGGATCCTAGGCACACATTGGAATACTTAAAGACCTCTAGCTAAAACATTGTAAAGGGTAGGCATAATCCCATCTTTACTGCCCTCTAATGTATGTAGAATACGAGTCTATCCCTACCATAATTACATGTACGTACACCCTTCTAGGGTATGAATACTTCCCATGCACTGGTATTTCGTATCACTTCTTCATAAACCCTCCTCCCTATGTACATATTCCACCTTAGTGAAAATACTGTCACCCCTAATGATCGACAATATAGGCTTAACCTCCTCATCCTCCTTGTATGGGTACTCACACCAAGGCCTCACCTTCATGTGGGTTCTCCTTACCTCCCACGAGTAACTTTTATTTATGTCACCGATTCCAACCGCCACCGTCTATTAGGGGGGAGTGGAAATAGGCTCATCTCACAATATACTCTCACCAAATCCTTACCTGTAAATCAATTTGCCTTTAGTCACTATGACTAGTCGGCCATCTCCGAAAGTTTAACTCAAAAGAAAGGCATGGGAGACAAAAGAAAAAGATGGGAAAATGCAAGATTGATGACAGAAAGGAAGAAATGGAATGGGCCCCAAACCCTTAAATAGGTTAACAAAGACTATACCAAACATGCTTCACAAATGGCCATTGTGGGTGACCATGTGTAGCAACTAAGAGATCAACAACCGAGCTATTTAATAGGTGGATTGCCAAATAGACATCCACATATGTGGCATTGATAGTGCATGCCTACCAAGGATCTTGGGTATCCCAACAGTCACATCGATCACTTTAACAATTACATTAACCTCTCCAAAAGTTACATTTGGTTAAAAGGTGATCAAAGGCCCAAATCACAGGCATACCCTAGATAATAGGTGGCTTGAGGCCGTACAAGCTCAAGAAGACCTATAAATACTCAAGCTCATCTCGAAGCACCCTACAAGCCACTACGGTTACTTCAAGAGAAGAGGGCAAGAAAAATTGAAGAAGGAGATAACATAAGGAATTAAGAAAATACACACAAGTACATAAAGAAACTTTGATTTTATTAATCATCTAAAAAATAGTTACAAAACTTAGGGGCCAGCACACCAATCTCGAATATAAGTAATTACAAGAAAGAGAATATAAAAATACATTGGGTTAGCCTAAGACCCTCCTATTGATAGGAATCAACCCCTCAAACAAGTCACACACAACTGAACTAGAGGACTTGTATGAAAAATATTAGCTCGAAACCCCATTCAAGATGAGGATTCCTATCCTAACCTCAATCTTTTACATTTCTGCTAAACTATGCACCGAATTCTAATAAAGACTAGTACAATCTCTAAGTTGCCGAGCAAATGTGCCGACTTGTCGAGCAACCCCACCTATTGTCAAGCTCATACCATGATCTAGGTAACTCCCAAGTCGACCAGCGACAAACATTTGTCCGAGCTAAACTACCAAGATACTGGACTTAAAGAGGACCAAAATATCCTTTAGTATGCAAGCTTTGACTTGAACCTAACCAAGTCAACTCTAACTGCTAACTTCTTTTTGACATTCCTTGAATTGAATTCTACTAATGCCGAGCCACTTCAAGGTACACAACACCAAGACCAACTGCTTTCTAGATCACCAACTATTTAACATGTGTCATTCAATACGATGTTCTAAAATTATTTTTTACTTTTTCATACAGTATATCATTTTCCATTTTTACCCTTTTAAGAATGTTTTAGGAATCTTTTGTACATTATCCATTTTTTTTTTCTTATTTAGTATAACCCTAGTTGAGGTCATATAAATACCTTACTTCCTTGTACGCAGACAACATATCACATTATTGATTATAACAAGTTTCCTTTCCTAAGCAACCTTAGTATTTTCACTTATCCTTAACTTTTATCTATTCCTTTTAGCAAAGAATAGTAGCGAGTAACCCTATAGTTTGAACCAGTGAGTCATATTCAACAAATTGTAAGTCAAGTAGGATCTAGTTAGTATATCATATCTAGCTAGGTAACTACTTAGTTTTGCTAACCCTTTATTTTCATCTTCTATTCTCATCGTTGTGGTGTTGCCTCCATGTGTATGACCTCAAAGATGCATCACCTATTCTCTTACTCAATGTCAAACATCTATCTTTGAGCTCGCAACTTCAACTCAACTTGTTAGGGTGATCTTCCCAACCTGATTTGTGTGCGATCTAAGTTAGCAAAAAGATAAGGGCCTTTATCTAGGTTAGTTAGTTAGTAACTTCAACTTAACTCTCGATTTGCCTAAAAAAAACCATAACCAGCCTAAGATGCTTAAGAAAATGACCATGGACTTCAAGGGAACACGTCCACTATACCTCCTCTACTGTCGTAATCACCACTAGGCAAGGTCCCTTACACTCATCCATAACCATGTTAGCATACTCTTCCTTCGCTAAGCATATACCGCCATAGCAACCTTGAGAAGGATCCCTTCTCACACATACAAGCGATCAAGGATCACCCGATCTCTTGGAATATGCAACCAAAAACCACCAAGGAACCTATGGAGTCACTTGAGCACTCTATGCTAGCAGGGACAACCATTGTAAGGTCAAGAAAGCAAGGAGACCTGTATAGACTTCCATATTCTCAAGGCCTAGCGGTCCCCCTAAAAGTCCTTCGACCAATGATGGACGAAAACCCCCGAAGTCCCCCCTTCCCCCTCAAGACTAAAAACATCATTGACGATGGGGCAAGAAGGGATGATAGCAAAAGGTCACCATTAATGCCCATCAACAAATCTAAAATCAAAATTTCCCTATGCACTTAATGATTATGCATGCTGTCTGTCGTTAAAGGCATCACTACTGTATATTGGAAAGGACTCGTCATGGGAAAAGACTACTACTAATGCATGTCAACTATCACTTTTAGATGGTTACCATGGTGTTCTCTTAAATGCCTTACCGCACATGCCCATCCATCTGCTACTAAGCTAATAAGATCTTTGACCTCCTAAGCTCGAGACTCCAATACTCCCCTCATTGTTTGAGCGCCAAGGAAGGTAGAGGGGCAATTATTGATGGCTATATCTCACAATCGAGGCTTTAAAGGCCTAAACCCATTAAGGAACCCCAACCCAAGTGCTCATAGAAACTCTTTCGTCCTAATGAGGAACAACTTAAAGCTCGTCTAAGCATACCCTTTTGCTTAGGTTTAGCTTCGAGCACCTAAAAGACTTCCTCTTGATGGTCCTCAGCCTTTACCTTTCACCCCTAGCAAAAGAAGCTCGCCTCCCCTACCCCCCTTCCTGGAGGCCGGTCTGAAGGAGCTCACTATTCGGCAAACCAAGCACCCTTCTCCCTTCTCTACCTTTTTCTCTCTTATCATTAAATGCTAATTAACCACATGTCGCATTTCCTATGATCTAGTTACTAAACTAGGGTGGCTACCTTCCATCGATGGGATAGGCCCATATCCTAAACATCCATTAATCGGCAAAAGGAAGGTTGTTTTATAACACACCAGCAAGCATTCCTACCTCGGATTCCATTCTAGCCAAGTACCTTCTTCTACATATCCGCATAAGTAAGCACCCCTAATCTCTAAATAGAGATAAAGTCTTCAAGTAAAAAGATACATACTAACTCACCCTTACTCTTTCAATTAATCTCCTCTTATCACTAACTTGAGTGTTGAAGGACCCATGTAGGCTACGCTACAGAGGATGACGAATAAACCACCAAGAGTTCATCTAAAAGTCACAACCATGATATCCCCATCACCAATAATATATAATAATAAAAAATATTATACTTTATACATTGGTTTGAAAAGTAATGATAATGAGACTCATAAAAAATTTTTAAAAATAGTAAGCAACTCTAATAAAATACTCCTCCATAAAGGGGAGAATTGCTTAAAAATGAAAGTTGTTTAGGATGATAATATGACACCTTAAGCACCCCCTTTAATAAGTACCCACTTATAAATATACATTTCTCATAGAGGTAAAGCAAAAGAAGAAATATAATCTATATATGCTTGGCAAGGGATTTTCCAATTTGCTAAACATATTTCCTTTTATAAGTATGGACATTGACAAGTTAACTATGGTCATCAAATCCCTTAGATTTGGCTCCATATTCATTCCAGTTGAATTCAACAATAGTAAAGTTAAGCTTAAGGTCAAGCAGCTAAAATATAATTTATCAAATAGATTTCCAACTCAAAGTACTCAATATGGTTAA
This sequence comes from Lumnitzera littorea, assembly GCA_024138015.1. Taxonomy (NCBI): domain Eukaryota; kingdom Viridiplantae; phylum Streptophyta; class Magnoliopsida; order Myrtales; family Combretaceae; genus Lumnitzera; species Lumnitzera littorea. The sequence goes on along the minus strand of JAMXBB010000007.1, from coordinate 4,801,215 downwards.
TCAAATCAAATTAAAACTTTACGAGCAAAAGTCAATGGGCCCAATAGAGTTAGAAATTGGACTTTAAATGTTAATTAATCAACCATAAGTGGAGATTGACCTTATTGAACACAATTTAAAGTCTAGTTTTACCATAAGATGTAAATTCATCTCTAAAATTTTGAGTCAAGCATGAGCTTGAATTTAACTGTGCATCCTCTTAACTCAACTTATTGACAACCATAATTTTCTAAGTACTTCTAATTCAAATTTTTCTTCTTTTTTCTTTTGTTTATGGAGAAAAGTCTCTTTATTTCTCCATGCATTATTAAGAAAAAAAATTATTTATTTATTTATTTTTCCCTTTTCTACTTCCGTTTGTTATCTTTGCGTCAACCTTTACATACGGACCGGTTCTCCAATAATTTTTTCTAAAAAGATGGCAAGGAAGCGGATCCAAAACGTCAGAGCAAAAGCGAACGTTAGCTTAATTCAGTTACCAAAGTTGGTGGGCTGCATTTGCTTATTGTTGGAGTAACAAAGAATCAGGCCCGGCCTCTTTAGGCCCAACAACTTTTGGGCTGTAGGTTTACGAAAAAGTCTGCAGGGAGTCTTTTTAACTTTTTAGGCTTGCTCTACTCACGGGAAAATGTTTCTAATTTTCATTTTCACTTTTCTTTCCTTTTCTTAATCTGCATTTTTTTTTTTTCTAATTTCCAAATAAACTGAGGCTCATTTAAAATAAAATGAAATAATGTTACAAGTTCCTTGGAGCCTAATTATATCTTTATCAGATAAAAGAGAAGATAAAAAGATTTGAGGGATTTTTATCCCAAAACCACATGGACGAACTCTTTTTTTGTCCTGAACAGTAGTGGCTATATGTATTAGCTTTTTTATTGGGAAAAAAAAGGAAAAGGAGATGGTACGGATATGGAAATCTAATTAGAAAAGATTTATATCTTTAATGATCGCTGCAATCTTCCGACTATTTCTTTGATCTGCAAGGAACAATATATGATAAATTTCTGACATGCAATTTTTCTTTGAAGCAGTACAATAGTGTTGTACATATTTTGCAACTTATATTATCTTTTATGATCAAGAAAATGACATTTTATAACTAGGTATGAAGTGGAATGAAACTTAAAAAATAAAAATAAAAATAAAAAAGTACGTTATTCGATTTCCATAGTTATTCTCGTTAGATAATTAAATTTATTCATTTATACAATACAAATATCATCACTGGAATTACTTATCAAGTATCAAAGAGTGTAATTTTTCTATTTACTAAATACCTGCTAAACCATGTGTAGTAGAAAAAACCAACTACTGTCATCCATCCATTAATAAATTAATATACAAAGCACTAAGCATAAAGGTTGTAATGTGCATATCTTTTGTCTATGGACATCTCTGCCAAGGCTGTTTGTCTGAAACTAGATATAATTTGACAAAAAAGAAAACCTTGTTTTCCTAATATATGGTTTCTTACCTTAGTTAAAGAGAAACACATTTGCTTTTGTTTTAATCATTCTCTTGATATTTGCAAAACTTTTCCATAAATCACCAATACCATAAAATTTGTGATGAAGTCCCAAAATCAATGGCAATTGAATAGTATGCGTTAGAACAGATACTCTATAATTCCTCCACTTATCATTTTCGTATTTATGTCTATAAGAATGCTTGATCTTCCTCCTCGCCTCTTGCTGTAAGTCATCATCACGGGTCAATTCGATATTACTTTTATAAGATCATATAAAGTGTGAGATTCAATTATACACACATGATCATTTAAGTCAAATCATCTCATCTTTAATGCATATGTAGTACCTGCAAATAATAATAATAGTGAAACGTGGGACCATTTCCTAAGTACCGCCATTTGTTAAAAATCTAATTCCATCACCAAACCGCTCTCAATATCTTCTGAGATCGGATAAATACTATAGAATTCCCATGTCTCTATTGTCTAATTAATTGTCTGTCTATCTGTCCAAACTTAACCAAACCGTGTCCATCTATATCCTAAATAGGTTATACACATTTAGTATGTCTATATCGTTGTAAGGAAAAAAAAAAGTTGTTTATATTTGTGACCTTATATTGTCAGAATTGGTATTTAAGGGACATGTATGGTGCGTCTTTAAAAGTAAAGGGGACTTAAATCACTCGTTCAAAATATGAAGAATTTGATAAAATGAATCTGTTTTCAATTCAAAAATATTTGCGTACATCTAAAATTAAGATAAAATGCTTCAATAAGAAGGGGATCTTATTAGGACATTCCTCATAAGTGCAAAAATCAAACTATTTTTATTTGTAGATTCTGTAACAATAGTCTTCCAACATTAAATTGTAATAACCTAAATTTTGTTAACAAATAAATTAATTAAAGGCAATGGCGCTTTTCAAAATGATTTAAAAGTTTAGAGGCAATTTGGTCAAACAATTATAAAAATGCACATGAGTAGCACATGCTTTTTGGAAATTAAAACAATACGTTGTCTTAATCCTGCCCTTTCTTCCTCTCCTGCCTTAACGTTCTCTCTATCAAACACAACAATTCCATCTTATCTGTTACACCAAGTGCAAGACCTTAGTAATAAGTAAAAAACTCACCAAATATTTGAAGTTTTGTACATAGTAAACGTGAGTCGCATAATTTTACATAATTATTCTGAGTTAGTAATTTAGAGCGTACGTAGTAGTTGGCCGATTAAAATGATAATTCGCATGTGAAACTTAAAAGTTAGACTATAACACATTGTGAGTCTAGAATATAAAAATATAGTAAAATAATATTATTAGAGCTCAAAATAGAAAATTTTACTAAATTATATTATATTGTAACCTATTTATTGTAGACATGTGATTTAGGAAAAGGAAAATAACTAAACTTTAGAAATAAATTATTTAGATACAAAAATTATAACATGACATGAAATCATATATAAATATAGTACATACACTTCAAGTATAATTATTATATATAAATATATATATCCAAAAATACTTAAAATATCCAAAAATCCATATCATTAACTAAAAATTAACAAGAAAAGTGACCCAAAAATTAAGAAAATTGCTAAAACACCAAGATCAAGAGGGATTATATTATGACCTAAGGGGGTAAATCATGATAATTGTCATATATCATATAAAAGACTATAAATTTATTTCCCTTTTCAATCTACAACCCTTCATGTAATATACAAGGCTACTACTATAACTAACAACTTAGAGTTAAGCAAGTGTAAGTAATATCATTACATATTTATGATAACAAAATTGTTGTATTGAACATAACACATATACAAGTAATTACAGATAATAATTCTATAATGCATTAGATTACAAATTGATAATACATCATATTACATAATAAGGATCAGAGTCTAAGTACAATAGTATAAGTTCACTCTCATTATTAATCTTACTCTCACATTAACCTACTAAGGAACAACTAACCTTAAGCATCATGCGACCCGGCTCTATAAACAACTTAACCTGCGCAACCAAACTATAGAGGTATAAGCTAACTAGCTTAATAAAATATTTCTTTTAATCATATAACAAACAAGTTATACGACAATTTAATTCAATCAAATAAATATATAAATAATCAATATGCCATACAAATACATGCAAGTAACCAAGTATTATATACAACTTAGATTCAACGCCCTCAAAAATTAAGGTTAAAGATAAATCGACACCAATCAGATCAGGGTATCATACAACAAAAATCTGCGTTTCATATTTAAAAGTATAATGGTATATCCATTTTTGGTTTTTATCAAAACTCAATTCTACATATGATTGTGAGTAGGTTCATATAGTCCTCACTCACCCCTAAATGAAAGCCTCTAGACTCAACTCTTAGCCAAGCTGTAGGCACTTCGAACTCCTAGTGTTCCCACGGACCAACATAAGGTTATATTACATGTGTACATCGTATAAAATACTATAATCACAAATCATCAACCCATATATAGCTTCTTGTTACCTTCGTGTAATGTAACGGTTAAAATTAGTTATGTAATGCATGATTATGCATGTTTCAATTTAATTTATTCAAGTCGAATAATGTTAAGTCTTTTTATTCAATGATCAACAAAGTCACAAACATATCAATTCCTATTGAATTTACTATGCAACAAACAATATATTGTTATATTTTAAAGTAAATTCACTATTAACAAGTAATATCATATATAAGTATAACCTAGCCACACACAACATTCAATTATAAATAACAATTAATATGCCCTATCTATATACATAAGTATATGCAGAATCATTAAGGATACTCACTCAGCCATCCTCAGAATTAAGGGTCGTAATAATTAACTAGTAAGTCAGTATCAATTTCGTGATCACCTGACATTAAGGGAATACAAAAAGTAGTAAGTATGTAAATTAAATAACTAAAATAGTATTATATTTTGTATTGTTTACTTAAATTAGCTATTCGTTTGTATGAAATTATCGATTCAAACTTTTTTTCTAATCGCATATAACTTTTTTTATTTAACTTGGATTTTTATGAATTTATAGTCCATTTTAATCATTTTCGAACATACTTTCTTATAACGGGATCCATTTTGAACATTGTAATCTGCAGTTTCGATTATAATATAAAAATATCACAAAATTAATTATTTTGACTTAAATAATTATAAAATATTATTTTAAGCTTTTCTTAATATAATTATGATTTAATAATTGTTTGAGTTGTTTAATTTGTAATTTTCTTATTTTAGGTCTATTTTACTATGATTACCCATTTTTATTTATTTTTGGCATTTAAGATTTATTAATTCAATTTTTCTACTTTATTACTTTTCTAATTAATTAATTATTTTATTATTATTATTAATTTAAAAAAATAATTAATTTATGATGAGTGGTGACATGGCAGCATATAAGAGTATCACGTGTCACCTTTATATTTTTCCTACATTTTCTTAATCTTTGTGTATTTTACGATATATACTTATATTAATATTTATTACTATATTTTACTAAATTTTCTAAATTTATTATTTATTATAATTTACTTAATGTTATGGTACATACATATATATATATACTTTCATATTTATTAAATTACTTTATTTATTAAATTAATATTATAGTATATTATATATGTATTATTTAAATATACTTATATTTCTACATATACGATACTACCCATATATCTATACTTATACATATAATATACTTATGTATTAAGTTATCTTAATCTTAATTATATATTATATACTATATGTATGAGTATAATATACATGTAAATATACATTATATACATATGTACATATATGATTATATTACATATATATATTAAAATATGAAATATAGATAATATTATACATAATTACATATATATCCCAACACATCCAGCATACTTGTATACATTCAAAATTTTATGAAAATGAAAATACCATACAATTACCATACAGTATAATTATATTATAATAATATTTGTAATTTTTAATTATATATATAAATTTTACTATACACATACATACATATATTATATAATCAAAATACTAAGTATATATATACATGTACATATTCACGCATACTTTTGTATATAGATACATGTAATATAAATAAAGAAAATACTTAGTAGGTATATAAATAAGGAAAATACCTAGTGCATATATATATGCTATATGCGTATACATACAAATACTATATAATAAAATACTAGGTATAAATATATATACTCACGCATACATACATATATATATAAATAAATAAATAAAATACTAAATACATACATATGTACATAAATAAAGAAATACATAGTATATATATATATCATATACATATACGTACATGTACAAATACATAAGTTATTGTACAAATATTTTGAAAAAAAATCAAAATTACATGTATATGGACATATATGAATATACATTCACAAGAAAATACTAAAACTATATATATAAGTTCTAAGTTATATGTATGTGCAAGAACATATATATAATTAATTATTACAAAATATATACACTATACCTAATAAAACTTACTTATATAATATTTGTCTGTAAAATTCCAAGCTTTTTTCTTGCTTGAAATTTAAAAAAAAAAAAAATTGGGGAAGAAGGACAAGGATTGTTCACGGTGAAAGAGGAGAGAAACAAAGGACTTTATGTGTGTTTTTAGTTGACAATTTCCAAACGTAAAAGCAGCAACAATAAGGGCTTAAAAACAAAAGAAAAAAGAAAGAAAATCTTAACTTAATCTAGCAATTAATAAGATAGGACACTTGCTTTAATGGTTTGTCCTTTTCCTCATAATTTTTCAACACTTCCAATTGAAAAACAATCACATGAGCTACTGCAAATTTGATATAGAGACAAACGTGGAAGCAAGGAAAAAATAGGCGAAAGAAAAAAGGAAAAAGAACAAGAAAGGAAAAAGGAGAAAAAGGAAAAATAAAATTAAAAATATTTATTTTTTCTAAATACAAAAAATTATATAATTAGTATTTATAAAAATTTATTAATTAAATTGTTATCCGTTACATTTATAATATTTACGAGTTATTTCACCATGTTCGTTAAAATTTATACACGATTACATGTATTAATCGATAATTACAATCAACTACGGTTTTATTACTATTAAGTTATATTTAATCATTTTATAATCTTAATGTTATAGTTTTAGGGTTTTTATCACATTCGAGTTCAATTTCAAATATTTACGCGTACGTCGGATTTAAGGTTTTTATATGCAATTTAGGTTTTGATCAAGTTTCTAAGGTATTTTTTCATTACTGATACTATATACAGTTTCATAATTTATTAAAAATTTTATTTTACCTTGTCTTATCAACCTATAATATCATCTAGAACACTCGAACCTAGATTAGGGTTTATATTACTGACTATGTAAGGTTTACAGATTGCATGGACACATATAAGGATAACTGTAAGATTAGAAGTTAAGCTTAACACACGTATACATGCATTAGGGGAAGAGATACTTAAGCTAAAAAGAGAGAGAAAATCCTCATTTTTGCATTACAAACTTAGGAAATCTCATTAGCTCTCTCTTGAATGTTACTTAACTCCTTAAGATTTAAGGAAAATTATAAAATCAAGAAGAACAAAGGGGGATAAATTCTAGAGAAAATTAGAACAGATACTGTGCAAACCTAGCTAATTCACATAACCTAAGTCCGAAGAGCACTTAGAGGCGAACCACCACCATAAGGTGGCAGTAGAAGTAGCACTCCATTGTACCAACATGGTCGTAGTGGTCGCGCAATGATTTTCCAATGAGTTAAGATTTTAGTTTGATTTTACTAAATTTTGTAAAAATAATAAATTAATTTAAAAAATTATGAGAAAATTTATTTTGAACTAGTTTTGCATGTACTTCTAGGAAAAAATATCATATTGTAAAACTTTTAAGTGAATTTATGACCTTAAAAAACCATGCAAAACCGATCAATTTTTTAACTTGTTTTAAATAACCCCATTGTTGTTTTTTTTCTAGAACTTCCCTATACAACATATATAAATTTTATTAAAAGTCTTCAGCCAATAATGCTTTCTATAATTTTTAGTAATTTTTAAGCTTCTAAATTTTATTAAAAAAAACGCCATTTTTTAGAGTTTCATGTAATTAGCTTTGAGGAAATTAATTTGTACTAGTTTTAGAGTTCATATGAACTATATTATGTTGTAGGATATAATCTGGAGTTGGTTGGATTAAATGGAATTTGATGTATATATAAACCATTAGTTATGACTTATGTGCATTAAGGTGAGGGTATGTAAATTTGGAAGTATAGGTAATATGGTAAGTATGGGTATGTTGAACCTATTGTATGATCATATTTTACCATGCTTGAAAACTAAAATAGGATGTTGGGGCAAGTCGCTAGGAGTATGTTATACTCTAAAGCGATAAAGTCGTAACAGTCCTGCTGTGCAAACCATTTTAGAATAAAAATTAACCTTACAACTGCTATCTTAAACCTGATTTACACGAGGCATCATGACTATCTTGCTTTAAAATAAATAATTCATAAATTAAACATATTATTTACCTAGGAAATTATGAAAAATACTCATTTATACTAAAGTAACCTAAGTATATTTACAAAATTTAATAGCCTAATCTTAATTCATTTTAGTAATACATAGATTGATATAAAAAAAAAATGTAAAGTTAAGACCTAAACTTTGAGAGTACAACCAATCTTCAGTTTTATATCCTTACTACTCTAAGATTCGGTAGTTGCTAACTTTAAGGTAATTAAAAAGCCGCTTCCTAACTAATACTTATAATAACATTTATAGGGATGTGAGCAACCAATCGCTCAACAAGTTGGGACTAGGACAGAAACAGAAACTTAAAACTATACTTTAAACACAAACAGAATTATCAACTAAGTTAATTAAATACAATGCATGTATAAGCAAATGCCATCACACAACGTTATTCAATTCGTCGCGAGATTAGAGAAATTACACTCGCTTTAATCTGGCTTGAGGAATTTCCATGTTTATGCAATAACTCATGACTAAACTCAAGCTTATGCAATGGAGACACCGCTCCTTTTACAACTACCTTCTGACCATTGACTTTACTCTTACTGTGACTTCCTCTCATATCACTTAGTTTGACTAAGAATAAATAAAGAGCTCATTATACTATCTAACGCTATTCCTTTCAAAAAAGTCGATATTAAGCTAGAGAACCCTCAACATTTCCCCTATTAGGTTGTTATGCAAGTCCTTTTTAAACTTACAAGTTATATATTTAATTAGGTCCAATTTAAAGCGTTTAATCATTTCATGCAAATCACATGAATTTCAAGATAGAATGTTAACCAAAATCATATAGCTACATCTAGAAACATGGACATATAGGTATGCATACAGTCAACTAAACTCAAGCCTCTGAGTATTATCAAGAGTACTTCAAAATACAGTAAAGTATCGATCCCATCATACCTGAACTCCTTGCTTGCTCACTCAAAGTATAACTCACATAAGTTATTGCCAATAATCCCTATAATACAATTGTTGTTTTAGTTTCCACTTAACTATCATAGATAGGTTTTGTTTTGAAATTCTTATTATTATCTTCCGTTTAGGATTTTATTATACCTAATCATTTAGGTTTTGCTTTTTACAATTATTCTTAATTTAGGCTAGGTTCTAATTCCGTTTTGCGAATCTGGTTTCGATTTAAGTTCTGATTCAATTCCAACTATGGGTTTTATATGTAATCTTAAGATTTCACTTTAAACCATAATGTGAAATTAATCACATTATGTTTGAGTATCATAAATATCATATTTGGTTTTTAACTAGCATTCTAATCCATATAGTACACCATAATCCTAATTTAACTATGAAATTAATCTCAATGTGATAATAACCTATATATTTTCATATAATTTCATAAATCTACCTTCTAAATCAGATTTATATCATATTCTTAATACTATAATACCATTAATTTTTATCTAATATTTTCTACACATTTAATTCATATATACACATATTATGTACTATTACATGTTATACACTTATTTTACCTATTTAACACTTCTAACACTACATACATTATTCTTTATCATCCAATAACATATCAAAACATCTAATTATATCCCAAATCAAAATTATACCTAATTAACTTAAAATATATCATTTTACCAATTACATATATACTACATAATACAACTAATAATTACAATTAACTCCTTAAATGCTACAAATATCATATTACATCAAAATTCAACATCTTAAAACACCTAATTATACGTTAAATCAGTAATTACCATTTAATTACTTAATTAACTCAAAATCACTCATTTTATATATCATTTTAAGGTCTAAAAATTATTTAAAATTTTCAAAAATAGACTTCTAAATAATCTCTTCATAGGATTGTTTTAATTACTCTAACTAGTGTATACAAAAATTTTGCTAAGGTCTTTTATGTTTCAATCGAACAAAACTCAAGTTTGCATGATTTCTTAAGCACAGTATATTTTTAGACGTAAATTCATCTTAGAATACCAAATTTCATAATTATTTAATACTTTTGATTAAAAAAGCAAAATCAGAGGGAAAGATTAAACACACCAGCGTTGGTTAGTTCGGCCACCATGGCTTTGTCAATTGGTCTGAGCACTGCCAACACTATTTGATGGTGGTGGTTGTCTACTCCCAAGTAATCATTAGGTGTTGGTTCCCTTCTAATGTCCCATTTACACTTTTTTTTTTTTTCTTAAAAATTCTTTTTTCTCTCCTCTCTTTTCTCTATTTTTTTATAAGCTCCAAACTAGCCAAATGAGGTTTGTGAAGTGGTTTGCTGAATTTATAGTGTAGTTTAGGGTTTTTCTTTTGATTTTTTATTACCAAGTATCCCTTATCTTTTCCTTTTTCACTTTCTGTTTGTTTCAATTTTATTGGTTAACTTCTTTTCTTTACTTTTTGTCTTGTCACACCCCATTTCTAGACCATTCCATATTTTCTAACAGTTTTCTTAATTTTTTTTAATGATTTTCCATGAATTTTCTTTAATTATTCAATGTTATTTTAGCTTATTTTAGGTATTTTAAGTAATTTCACTTATTTTTATTTATGCATAAATACATATATAGTATAAATAAATATTCTTAAATATCATTTAAATTATTTTATGATTTTTAGTGTGCATATAATTTATCTCTATTGATTCGTTAGTTATTGAAACTCATTTTACCCGTTTTCATTTGATAAATAACAAGAAATTCACATATAATTCAATATTATAATAATTAATTATTTTATTATTTATTTTCATAAATCTAAACTCGGGCGAAGGAAAATCGAATGAAAGTGATCCTAATGGAAGTGTAAGCTCAGGATCAAGGCTAAACAATAGCGATGGAACTTTCGCATTAACTTTTTTAATACTTTGACAATATTATTTTTACTAATATTTCTAACTTCGTTGTAAAATTTAGACTCAATCAGATAATTTACCTAACCGCCCTAAATTTTACGGACCAAACCCAATACACTTAATTATAGAGTTTACAAAAGTAAACGTATAAATTGATTTTTTTCAAAGAGTTCTTTAGATGGTTGAACTAGTAAATAGGGGACCTAATTCTTAGTTCCAATACTTAATCAGATGGATAGATGGTAAAGGATTGTAATTATAACTTTGCTAGAGCCTTATTTGAGTAGCTATTAGATAAAATAAAATGGTCATAATGACTTCAGGAACATGCTCAGAAGGTTGGTGAAAGAAGGAATTTACCTCTAAATATTTTGGAGCTTCATTTAGAAAGTTATTTGGTGAAAGAAGTGAGATCATATTGATATTAGGGACTTAACTAGAGAGTTAGCTAGTTTAGAAGGCTTAAATGAAATCACTTCGGATACATCTTCAGAGGGTTAGTCTATAAAGAGGGGACTTAATCTCTAGTTTAGAGAGTTGATCAAAGGATTTAATAGTAAAAGGGACTCAACTATATCCCATCATAGACTTGTTTGGAAAGTATTTGGTAAGGGGAATGCAATCAAAATAGTTGTAGGGACTTCATCAATGATTGATTGTCATGGAATGCTTAGAGGAAATGATTTCAAAGGCTTGTTCAAAGAGTTGTGTAGAGTAAGTAGTATAACCAAGATAACATCAGAGATTTGGATGAAAGGTGTCCATAAACACACATCCAAAGACTTCATCAAATGGTTCTAAGACCCAAACTTAGTACTAGTCAAGCTTTCAAAACTTTATTTAGAGACCTCAATAGCAAGTTAGAACTCAATATTAACCTTACACGACTTGTTAAAGATAAGTCTTAACCATACTTAAACCATTTACATGGACTCATTTACCTTATATTAAGTGAAAATAAAGTCATTATATTGAATATTTAAGGGGAAATTGAAGCAAACGAGATTAACCATTAAGTCTATCAAGTGTAACATGTCCAGGTAAGTAAGATTGGTACTTTACCGTACTTTAGAGTATTGCTTAAGAATACTTGGAGACTTTAGTATATGTCTTGTTTATGATTATAAGTTATTAGCTTGTATGTGTACAATGCATGTATTTGACTATTGTACTATTGTAATGGAGTGCTAGATTATATGTATTAGTTATTTTATGGTATTACCTACTTTGGATTGTATGAAATTGTTTGATCACCCCAAAAACAATCTAGCATAAACTTGACTTAACTATTAACCACACTTGCATCACAACCCACTAAAGGAAACGATTAGGTTTCCTAGACTAAACATGGACCCTTCGATGAAGATAACAGAAATTGTCCTTTTTCTACCTTTAGTTGAACTAAGTAATAGGAGGGGAGGTTGTGGTAAGGTTGTGGCAAAGTTAGAGACCGTAGTTCGAAGGTAGTCTTAGGTAAAGCATGTTTTTCCATTGCATAAGCCCCGATTTGGTTTCAATTTGCGAAGTGTGTGATGTCAAACTCCTTAAAACCCAAATTAAAGCAAATGCAATTTCATTAAGCTTACGATGATCGATCAACATCGTGTGATAGCGTTTGTGTAAACCTACATTGCATTTAATTAACCTTACTTGAAAACCTTGGTTGCTTAATGTTATATATGTACTATTGTTTCCGTCCTATTGACTAAGTAAGTTTCCGCTCATTCCCTTATAGTTGCTTTACAGGTTTTCCATAAAACTACTTGCACTATCCAAGTTCTAAAAGTGTAGAGAATGGGGTCAGGAAGTGAGATTCAAGATCAATTGATTGGATTCCTATTTTGTTTATTGACTATACTAACCTTTAGGAAAACTAATAGGGTCTTTAGAAGTGACCCTCCAATTTTCAACTATTGTATTGGTATTATGTTCTATAAACCTGTAGACTTTTATAAATTCTTATTATGCTGTTTTTTTAAAGTTATTTATAAAATTGTTTTCTTTTTAAGTTTTTATACCACAGAACCTTTTTCAAAAGTTATTTTAAAAAATTGCATCATGAATTGATACTAAATAGGTGTTGAATTAGATGACTCAAAGCTGTAGAGTGGTAAAGGTTGATTGTAAGCCATACCTACATTTGCAGCTAGCTTATAGCTTATGTTAGTTTATACAATAAGACTGTTACGACTCCTTAATTTGAGGTGTGACAAGAAATGAAAATCTAATGAAGGAAATTCTTTATGCAACAGTAGAAGATCAGAGAGCAAAGGAATTTGGTGAGTTCTATGGTTAAGAAGAGTAATCTTATGATAAGTGTGTTGAACAACGATTTCTAATGTTATAGAATGTAAAATCAAGTCTCAACGATGGATTGTTTAGGGAGCTTGTAGAAGGAACAAAGATTTGGTAAAAAATCAAACAAGAGAATCAAGGCGAATAAGTAAGTACCAATTTCTCCTAGTTAAATGATGATTTCATGACAAGTTGATGATTTAGAGATTTATAAGTAAGAAATGTTGTTGTTAGGAAGGAAGGTGGTCAATTAAGGACTTTGGTGTATGAATTTTTTAGAAGGAAGTGATGGAAGTTGGGAGTTTTATAAATGGTGGTCAAGAGGATGAATTATGCAAAATTTAAAACTACCTATTGATCGATAGCCAAACTAGTAACCAATCAATCAGAGAAATTGTACTACTGATCGATTGTAGACAAGTTGGCAATCAATTGGTAGGTTGCCTCTTGAACCCATAAGGTTCTAACTTGTTGTAATTTTTAGCGATCGATCAATTGGTAAGGTATGAAACTTGTAAAGAATATTCTAAACTTATGTGCCTTGTCATCCTTTTTCGTCAAAATCACTTTTTACTTATTTTTAACACTATTTTTAGTCGCCTACCAAACCAAGAACACTTTGTAAAAACTTTTAGCCAACTAACTAAATTTATCATAGGAACTTAGTTATTAGGAAGGGTCAAAAGGATAGATTGAGGGTGCCAATTAATATAATTAAACTCTAATCTTGATAGGAACCAACTCTTCATACTAGTCACTCGAAGTCAAGTTAGAGGACTACAAGAACTTACACGGAGAATACTAGCTCGAGAACCCACTCAGGACAATGATTTCTATCCTGATCTCGATCTTCTACACTTTTGTCAACTTGAGTGTCAAACTTTAATAAGGTCCAACACAGTTTCCAAGCTACCAAGTACAGAATATCTATCTAAGTCAAGCTTCCGACGTTTTGATTTGTTAAGCTACCAAACTGAGCAACCTAAAGAGAATCCAAGCATCTTTAAGCGCTCAAGCTCTGACCTAAATCTAATCAGGTTGAATCTGACTGCTAACTTTCTTCTAACCTCATTTGAATTGGATTCTACTAATGCTGAGCTACCTCATGATTTACTTTAGTAAGCTAACTCTGCTTGAGACCACAAGTCATTGTTTAATATGTGTTATCTGATACAATGTTTTAAAATGATTCTTCGCTTTTCCCTACAATGTATTATTTGACATTTTTTTCCCTTTTTTAATATATTTTAGGAATCTTTTGTACATTATCCATTTTATCTTTTCCTAATTTATTGTAACCCTAGCTAAGATCATATAAATACTTTACTTCTTATACATAGCCATCACATACTTCATTATTGAATAGAAATATCACTCTTTGGGAACACTTAGCCATGTCATCTCTCTTATCCTTTAGCTCTTAGCTCCTTTAGCAAGAGTTAGTAGGAAGTGGCCCTAATACTACATTTATTTGTCATATCAAGGGATTAAGCCAAGTAAGATCTGCTAGTATGTGATATCCAATTGGTAGCCATTCAGATTTGCTAATCCCTTTGTTTTCTTTTCATTCATGTCCATTGTGGTACATCTCCATATGTGCAACCCCCCGAGACGCATCAAGTCTGAACATCATATTTTATTTAAGGTTAGGATTAGGAAGTGAAGCTATAACAAATTCTATTAAGTTACTCGTCTCAGGTATGAGGTTATATGCTTATTGAATGTATTTGTTAGTTTAGTTATTAAATGAATATAATTACATTCGACATTAAATGCTTAATGTAATGAATGTGTTTGGCTATGCCTAAGAAACCAGGAATATTGGTGATTTTTAGGTAGTACCTAGAGATTGGTAAGTAGTGTTATCCTAAGTGAAGTTACTTATCGAATTGATCCGGTTAGATTTTAGGTTGATAATGACTCTAAGATATTGGGGAGTGCCTAACACCAAATATGTATAATGTATATAATACTTATTTGATTTGGGATCATGAGTTACCCTAAGCTCTAGCATGCCCAAGTTGTGCTGCATGTTAGATTGTAATAAAGAAAATAACCTATTGTTGAGAGCATGTTTTGCATTCATTTGTTATATTGAATATGTTTGCTCATGCATATGTGATTGCGTAACTCTCATACTAGGCAATTTTGTTTACCCTTCAAGGATCTTATTTTTAAATGCAGGTAATGTAGGAGTTCAGAATTCCTATGATGACCTAGGATACAACTTAATGTACAAAATAGAGAATGATGATTATACCTACTATGAGGAGTAATAGGAGGGATCATTAATTACGTGTGTAATGTTATATTATGGCTATACTGAAAATATAGACTCCTCATGCAATTATGATTAAATTTATACAGTATGTTGTAATAGGAGTAAATAAGACTCCATTAATGTTTATTATATAGTTTGGATTGTAGGAGAGTGATAGACTCCATAATTTACAGTGTATTTGTTGATGTTGTAAGGCGAGACTTATCAAGTTGCCTATGTTGTGACTTAAAAATTCCCTCACTAATAGTGTGATTTGAGGTTGTTTATTAAATGTATTTAAAGATATTAATAGGTTGTAAACCTTTGCTTACCATTATCTCGGTATTGATATATGGTGAGCTGTAGTTATCTAAGTTTCAAAGCATTACATAAATAATCTACTTATGATAGGAGTTCTACCTCAAAAGGTTGAAGATATCTTAAATGCCTTTACAGGTAGCCCACAACTAAACTAAAGATGGTTTTTCACTAACTCCATCAAACTGGAACGTGCCTCAAAATAGATTAATGTAAAAATTCGAATAGACTTATTGTTGCGCCAATTAAATTGAACGTAGTGGAGAAAGTACTTGAAGGTAAAATCCCTCCCATGGATACGTACCATTAGGAGCAAGTGCCATTGTTGACTTTCAAGCCAATCAAGTACACCAAATCCAGGAACGAGATACCACTCAATATATTCCCTCTTTGATGATTTAATTTCATCATGAGAAAAGAGACTTATCCTTGTGTTGGAATATCCGAAATAGAAAGACTCCTATTAGTTTGAGTTAAAGGATGCAATCTTCTCTATCTTACCGTATAGGTACCAATTTCGGAATTTCGAATTCGGAGTAACATCCTGTAACATTCTTAAACCATCATGGAAGGTGGAAATTACAACCTTTGGAACCTAAAGAGTAATGTACTTGTGGAAAATGTAGATCTTTCTATTACAACTTTGTAATACTAAAATTGTGAGGTAAATTTTTGGCAAGTTAAACCTATAGATGTTTTTATAGTATCCTGTTCGTTCAAATTGCATAAAAGCACGTTCTCTATGAATCAAATTCTATGATGTTAAAGAATATTCTAAACAAGGTAACATAAAACAACTTGATAAGGGTGGCCTAAAAAAAAAAAAGGGAAATAACTTGATAAGCAATAGAAACAATTGAAAAATTTTAAGCAGCAAATTAGAGAATGAATTAAAACTTACGACGTTAAAAAGTAATCTCAACGAAGCAACGTACAATAACTCAGTCAACAATAGAAACAATATAAAATGAAGAATACAGAGGAATTTAGATTAGAAACACGTAAATGAAGTTTAAAGATTTGATTTTTAAGAGAAGTGAGTTAAAATACACAAATATAAAATAAAGTTCTAGATTTTATGAGAAGTTGGAATATATTTCTTGTGGTGAAAGGAAAAAAAAAAAAAGTAATTAGTAAAAGTAGGATTAGTTGAGGAATGAAAAGAGAAAAGAAAGATAGAAAATAACAGTGAAGATGGGCTAATAACAATCAAGGAATGAGAATATGAAGACTAAAAATGTAAATATGAGAAGAAGGAGGTGAAAGAAATAAAGTAGGAAATATTTTTGGGATATTTATGGATGATAGGTTTGGCTATAACTTATATGTTTATTTTTTCTTAAGGTAAAATTTAGAAGGATAATTATAATTTTCATTTAACATTTATTATTATTAGTTAATAATTTTTATAGATTGAGTATATGGAGCACTAAAACATATACTTTACATACCTTAAAATAGGGGTTTTAAAGAAGATATTGAGTATTGAGCTCTACTTTGTGGAAGGGAGTTCGAAAAAATTTATCTTTTGATTTTTAATATCTATCCAAAACAAATTTGGTTGATTGGGATACTATATGGTATAATATACAACTTCACCCACTCATCCCTAGGCAAAACCGCCATTAATTATATTTTGCTAATATATCTATCCATTATTTATAAAAAATAAAATAAAACTTCATTATAATAAATAAAAATGTGCAAAAAGGTAGTGAAAGTATAAAGTCAAATAAAGCAAGCACAGTTGATTAGCTAAGCATTCCCAATTTAAATTTGAATTAGTCTCTACTACGTGAAGATCATCTTCTTCATTGAAAGTAAATATATTTTCTTTTCGCTATTAAAATAAATAGAACACCATAGGGAAGATGGCATTTCCATTCTTAGGGTTATAATAGAGTGAAGTTAAAGAAAACACTATATTAAGCTCACTCTCTTGCTTAATCTTCCCCCCACCCGCAACAAAAAAAAAAAAAAAAAAACTCTTTTGGTTAGTCGAAACTACAATCAAGTGTTAACTTTTAAATTCAAACTTGGCTCCAATAGATGCTTAATAAACTAAAACTGAGTTCAAATAAGCTACCTAGAAAGAGCACCATGGGGGAAAATAGCACAACCATTCTTTGGAGCATAATTAAGTCAAGAAAACTGGGTTTGATCAAGGGGATGCAGAAATAGTATTTGAAGATTCATTACATGTTAAGGACCTTTGTTCTTCTTTGCATCTGTTGAGTTATCTTGTCACAAATATTTTTGGTTTTTAAGAAGAAACTATTTGAGAAGTTTTAGTTATTTGGAATGAATGTCTAGGTTGGAAAATTTATCAGTATTAATTTGAGATATTGAGGTTTTGTTGGAAGCTAGAGTTAAAGCTCCAAAGATCAAGCTTGATTGAATTTAGATTTTTAAGTTGAAACTCACCCTAAAATGTACTTAATACACTTAATTCTATTAAATTTTATTCTCATTTAAACTCTATTATTTTGGTTGGAAAAAATTTTTTTAAAAAATCAATTATTTTGAAAAAGAATATATCATTTGTAATTAAATTTTATTGAACTCCAAAACTTATTTATATAAAGTTTTACCTGAGATTAAATTACGCTTAAAAGACTCGTCAAATAGTCTAAATCTTGAATTTGACAAAATAAACAATTTGAATAACTTTAGTTCAACCCCAAGTCAACTATACATACAACCTAACCGAAGTTGAATATATTATGGATTGGAGTATAAGTAGTTTGTAAAGGGTAAGTAGGTTTAATTATTAACCTTTTACTATCTCTATCTCGATTAATAAAAAAAGATTTACTAGATATTATATGTTATATATTTATCTATTTAGTGTAATTTCTATTAAGATCTTGACACATACTATTTATAATTTAATAATATACTCATACATCATAATTTTATTAAAAGTTATTAAAAGTTACACGTCATATAGATGAATACATAACTTATCATATTTAATAAATCTTTTCTCCCAGTAAACCGATAATCACCCCCAAACATGATTGGATCACGCATTGCCCCACGGTGTCCCGTCGATATGATGAAACATAAGAGTCGGGTTACCTTGAACCATGTGATCCTCTTGTGGACAAAACCAACCTATTATAAACTTGAACATGCCATGCTCTCGATGTTTCAGAGCTTCCAAATTAACCATTCTTAAAAGTGACAGATCCAAGAGGGGATGCACAAAACCTAGTTCCAGACCCTAGCTAGTTTCCAAAATGTACTATAATCTATCTGGTGGTGGATTCAAGGCCTATATTGCTTGCTCCTGCAGAACTGCACGTGAGATGCAAGCAAACTTTAGTGCCATTCTGTACAACCCCATCAGTATCATGCAAATGCAAAGGAACTATGGACGTGATATTGCTGTGGATTCTTGTGGGTGGGTTCAATCTTTCTTCATCACAGTCTCTGACAAACAACTCTGAATTATTGCACAGTTCCAGGCTTCTCTCAACATATTTCCCTATTTAGCTACAAAGGTGGCGTCCCTTAACATTTTGGACTGTATATATTGGTGCTATCTTATAAAACAAAGTATGACATCTTGGATTAATTAAATCTAGCCAAAAGGTTATCCACGTAGGATGGTTCATTTAATCGAACTGGATCGTATATTCGACCAACCCAAACCAAAAGGATTTAGACTTCGCAGTTTTTTTATAGTATAATTCAATTTGACTCCTCAAATCGTTTAAATCTGCTCAATTTGGTGTCATTTTATAAATTAGACCGTAAAGAACGCAATTTAATTGTGGCTTTTGTAGAAATGCCTTCATTCCAACTTCTATATCGATGATTTTTGCTTAATGGATTTATTTTACTCTATTGCTATTAAGTCTAAATTATTCTAACTATTGAAACTCCAGTATTTACACCTGTTAATATATAATCGTTTACAAAATCGATAAAAAAAAGTACTTACATTTATCCATAATAAAGCATAATTGAAAAGTGAAAAAATGAATTTAAATTGCAAGCTAAGATAAATTACAATAAAATATAATCATAGATGACCAAATGAAAAAGTAAAAAATAAAAGAAAATAAATATGATTGGAACAGAAATCGAACTATTTTAAAGTAGTTTGAATCAAATCCGGCTCCCCATAATATTTAAAATGATTCGGTATTAAAAAAAAAAAAAGATTTAATAGGAATTATAATCCATATATTATAAATACTGATAAAATGTTGACACGAATATTAATGATAAAAATAATTTTTAAATCCGTTACCACACGTAATTTATAAATAATATATATATATCATTATCTTGTTAATATTTATATACCATATGTGCATAATATATGACGTATATTACCTTCTAAATCATTTCTCATCCAAAAATTGGTTGCAAACCAATCCACATTTCCCCATCTCTAATATCATGTAAGGGTTCCTATACTTTGATCTACCACCTCTCTATGGGGTAAGATGTTACTAATATCTCTATCAGTAGTGACGAGCACGAAAAGGAAAAAGAAATTGTAAAACAAAAAAAAATTACAAAAATGCAGATTCTAGAAAAATATTCTTAGAAATATAGCATTAGTCAATTTCAAAATAAACAAGAGGCTATTTCAAATATCATATTCCTATGAAAATTTTCCTAAAAGCGGTATTTTTTTTTTCTATTTATTTTCCTTTTCCTAGTTACAAGCATTATGCTTGTAATAGTAATAAATAAAGTTATGAAAACGAGATGGATCATATAAGATAACCCATTTAACTCAAAAAAAAAAAGTGAATTGGGTTAAAAGAAATTTATCCATTTAAATGCGAGTTTTTTTAGCTCACTTCGCTTTAACCCACAGGTCAAAATGGGTTAACTTATTGTAGGACGGGTTGATCCACATTGCCCCACAGAAAAAAAAAAAAAATTGAGTTAAACTATAGTTTACTTCACGTAAGTGATATGTCACTTTTTTTCTTAACTAGCTACTTAATGTTATAAGTAATAATAATAAATAATAGCTAATAATATTAATCTTTTAAGTACATCTAAAATGAAAAAAAAAAAGGAAAGAGAGAAAAAAAAAAAACTAATAATATTGTAAAGGATTTTGCATAATTTTTTAATCTAAATAATTAACTAAACCGTTAACTATCGTTACTACTAAGATATTAGGAATATATTGATGAAACAATTTACTATTAAATATTGCTTTTTTCTTCAACTCTTTTAAATTCATTGCAATCTAGAATTTTCATCTAAAAGAGTAATTGCATTTCCTAGATATAAATCTATACACTTTTTTTTTATATGTTAAATTTTTGCACTTATTCTCATCAAGCAATAAAAACTATTTGCAATATGTAACCTTAAAATTAATAGAGAAGGAAAACGTTAACTATACATAATTTTTTTTGTAATTTGCAAGCTTTTTTAGCTTAATAACAATATAAAGAATGAATAAGAGATGGTGTATTGACAGTAATTATATATAAGTTTTGAAAATATTTTAAAATATTAATTTTTGTATAAAAAAAAACCTTAGAGTATTGTAGGTTGGCTTGCTTAACTTGTCAACTCACAGCAAAGCAGGTTGGGTTAAAATTTTCAACACTGATTTACAAGCGGGCTAAAGTAGGCCAACTTACTTAATCCATAGATCAATATAGGGTAGGGTAGGTTATCTTACTTGACCCGTTTGCACAACACTAATAATAAAGGCTCTATTTGGTTTATCTGTTTTTTATCTTATTATTATTTATTCGAATCTTTATATTAAGTAAGAATAAGACACAAAATAAAAATAAAAATATATTTTTAAAAAGTATCAATTAAAATAATTATTTATAATACATAAAATATATTTATTCAAAACTTTTCTCTTACGAGTACTCGAATTTTTATTTTTTAATTATGGTACTTTAATCATCATCTTTAGCGAAATTATGAAACAGAAAGAAATAAAATATAGATAAGATAGTTTTTCAAATATCAAATTTTAAATAATTATAGATTAGATATAGATAAAATATAAATAAAATACAAATAAAAAAAGATAATCTAAACAGTCACAAAATGAACGATCGAATGCCGAATAAACTTCATGGCCAGTTCTGATTTTTCATGATATTAGGACAAAATTTTTCTGGACCATTTTGGGACCTACTGCCCACGTTGTGTGTACCGGCAAAGGGAAAGATGAAACCAATGTTCCTGCCATCTCATGATAAGGACCATCTACAATATTATTGCAAGAAAAAAGTAGAAGTACAATGCAACTAATAAAAATATCTAATTTAGTTGATTAGTAGTTCAGCAAATGAATCATAACAATAAATAAAGATTAGAACATTCTACTCGGCTGGATCATTTTTCAGTTTTTACTTATCATGTTGTTGATGATTGTGGCTCAATTCTTTACAATTTTAGTTCAGAACAGCTCAAGATAGTAAAACTCAATATGAGTACGGTTTTGGAGACTTATGGTTGTTGGTCGAGTGAGATACAAAGCTGGTTGATAAAAAAAATAATAATGGGAGTCTCATGGAAAATTGTCTATTGATGCCTAAGACCAATTGATTAAACCACGCATTGATCGACTGATGGTATTAAACTCTTGACCAATTTTCTTGATTATCTCCCTTCCATTTCCTTATTTTAGGTTCTAATTTAAATCACTTTTAGTCTAATAAAACGCAAACAATATATCAAGTGGAGCTCAAATAGGTTATTAGTAAGTTAGATGTCATTCATGACCATTAAATATAAGGCCATAAAACACTAACATAATCAATCAACCCAAGTTGATATGTACGATCTAATTTAGTTTGATTTTATCCGATTATAAAACCGTTTTAATTCGATCAAACAATCTCAGTTGAGCCTAATTCATTTTTTTAACCCTTTATTCTCTTGCATGTTTAGATTGACCGATCAGACTAAGTTTAACAATGCTGTAAAGCACCGCAACCGTCTTCTGCACCAGCAAGGAAGAGTAAAAAACAACCCCCACTAACATGGTCCTCTTATTACCTTCCCATAATTTTAGAGACAAGTCCACTTTTATCAGACAAGTTCACATATTGTCCAAAACCACCCATTACCTCAAACAAACAAAAAGTCCCATCGAC
Source organism: Lumnitzera littorea (assembly GCA_024138015.1). Lineage (NCBI taxonomy): Eukaryota > Viridiplantae > Streptophyta > Magnoliopsida > Myrtales > Combretaceae > Lumnitzera > Lumnitzera littorea. Next base: position 4,778,319 of record JAMXBB010000007.1, on the reverse strand, counting down.
TCATTCATACATCACTTTCATAACTCCTTTATAAAGGACAACTGCTGATGGGTCCTGACCCCAAAACACAACCACATTTGACCCAAAATAACCATTCAATCTAATAAAGGGACACATCGCTGTCCCTCCCTTCCACTGTCAAGCCCCATCCATTTCTTCAATTTCTCTGAATTATTTAATGTTTTACTTTACACACCCACTCCACCTATTGTATAATGTAACGTGGTACGACCCATCAAAACTGGACCCACTTGGTTAGAGTGTAAATGACCCATGATTATTTGTTTTACGAATTGAATTTTAAGGCCTGCCGAATTGCCACGTCCTTTGCATTCCTTCACCACATAATATCTCCCAAGTGCTAATATTTTAAGGAGAAATTACAGTAACGTGTTTTGAAATACAATAACAAAAAGTGCGGATAAAGTCAAAATTTTCATAATTACAGCTAATCTTCTCTATTAAATAATTATTATTATTATTATGTGCTCAATTTTTTTTTTTTCCATTACTTAGATTCAAAAAGTTATAAACATACATGCCAATATGTCATCTAATTGATCAAATAGATATCCAGTTAAAAGTTAAATAAAAAGCATATATATTCTTTTCTAAGTGTCTAACTTTTAATATATTCTACACAATTCAGTTGCCAATGTGAGTTATAGTTGCTGTATTATCTCAATACCCCAATCATTTAGGATTTGAATATGAAATTTACATTAGTGAAATTATAAGAAAGTAGATAGCATCACATTAATTTATAAGGTTATTCAAGTTCTCAAATTTTCCTTTTGCTTGCCAAGTTTTAAATAATCTCGACTATTAATTATAAAGTAAAGAAAATTGAGATGCTTTTCCATTAAAAACAAAAATACTATTAATCAATTAGGATACCTCCTCCACACTTCCATTTGACTTTGGAAGGATTAAGCTAACAAGAACCTTTTAGCTTCTTCAATATTATAAATTATACACTTAACCCAAAAAAAAACAAAAAAAAAAAAATCACACCGAGAGATTATCCTTTAAATTCCCAACTTCCTTTAAAAATTATGCACTACTTCCTTAACCATCATTAAAGTTCCTCATTTAAAATCATGCACTTCTTTCTCTAACCACCATTAAGGTTTTTCAAACCATCACAATTAGACTCAAATAGATTAGAAGATTCAATTGTACTTATAAGTGGATGAATCGGTAATTTATGAGTACCAACGAAATTCTACTATGCCAAAACATGAATAATAGTTATTTAAGAATTTCTCATTATCACTAACATGTGTTTAAATTTATTGATACTCATCATTTATCCAAACACAATTTATTAATATTAACACATTTTTTTCCATAAATAGGATTTTTTTTTTTTTTTTATTGCTTGAAAAGTCTACGCGCAAAAGAGATAATTTGTATTGTAGCCGCCACAACTAAAAAGTTAACTAGACGCATGAAGGGGAAAGCATGCTTGTAAAGAAAATATCCATTAAGTATATCAAAACAATCCCAACCACGTAATAACAATGGAATGGTCTCCAAAAGCCAAAAGGTAGGAGAGACCTAACCACACATCCATAATTGCTAATACTTTCATATATGTTTCTAAGTCATAATTCTAAAAGAAAGGGTAGAACGAGATTCACTGGTATGGGAATATAGGCGGTCTGATCTTTTGCACACTTCAATATAGTTTTGGATCTTTTTTTTTTTTTCCTCATTTCTTTTTACAAGAAGGGGATAGGTAATTATTCGTGGCTAATTAAAAATTGGAGATGATCCACGCTTGTCTAAATTATCGAAAGATGAATAAAAGATGAATCATTTCTTCCTATCCCACTACTCATGAGATATAATCCTAAATGGTTTGACTTTCCAAACCAATACCTTAACTAACAAAAAATTGCTATATGGTTATATCGAAACAATAAAGAAAAGACAAAAAAAAGTTATGCGAATGGATCAGTACATCAACCCATCATGCTTGATGAAGCATATCAGATTGTGCTTTTCTCAAACTTCATCATCCTTTTCCATGAAGTTAACAACATCTTGGCTTACTCATTCGAAGTGAATATGCCAAAAGCATGATAAGATACAATACCTAGTACGCGCAATGCACCTTAATCCCTAAACCAATATGCATCGCACAAATTTGACCTTCCTTTACACTTCTGCACAACATGCATAAACTGCAAAAACATTGGATACAGAAGTCTACTGTCAAATTTTAACAAGGATACACGGATCATGTTCACAAGTCAGAACTTAACCACATCACTAAGCAAAAACTACCTAGATCGTACCACTTCGGCAAGAAAACACATATAAATACAGCGAGAACTCAAAATTAGCTTGAACCAAGCTATAGAGTCACAATGGATCACCTCGATGCATACCATCCACATACTAAGGTGACAAGTCAATTATGAACCTGAGTTTCTTGTTGTTCCATTCAAGTGTCTATAAGGCAGCTTATGTTGCCAAAACCGTTGATCAGCTGCATACTGACTACAGACAGGCTTCCGCTTCCTTCCATTTTCGTCGATACTTAAATGCGCACCGAGAGGACAAATTTGGCTGGGAGTAGTGTTCGATGTATTGATGATCATTTTGGCTTGAGGGAAGTAGGGGAATTGTTCAATATGGGTCTGCAGTCTGAGGTCACTGAACTGGTTTGCATTCGTTGATCTACTTGAACTAATATTACTAACTTCTTCATGTGGGGAGGAATTAGGACCCAACCGCAAAGAGAGATCACACTTGATCTCTTGGCTCGTCTCTGATGCATCTTTCAGTTCAGCAAAGGAAACTTTACTCGACGAATCCATTTTGCCAGAAGAGCAACTTTGGAGAAAATCCTTTTCCCCACTATCTGCCTTACCATGGTCTGGCCCTAGAACAACACCAAAGCCGCACGGAGGCTTCTTCGGTTGGGGGCAATTACCATAATACAACGAATAGACTGATTGCAAGTCATTAGAGATTCGGTAAGGGCCAATGCCCTTATCAGAGGTAATGGCATTACTGTTCTTGACGCAAGATAAAGACTCGGAGCGCAGGAAATTCTGATAAAGGGAAATATGATCCGAGGTAATTGTCTGATTGCCTAGGTTAGGCTTGTTGACAACGTTTGAAGAAACGGCCTTCAAGTCCTGAGTATTATTGCTAAGGTAACACCCAGGATTGTTGTTCCTTTGGCTCCGCGAGGCTCTTATGGGTATGCACCCAAGCGTAAGAGCAGCTGCATGTCATTGATTCAAGAAAATTAAAATACGTCATGTCGAACAAGGAATTAACTCCCGATTCTTGATGTTGAGAACGATATTGCATAATCACAAGCACCCAATTTCATAAAAATGCACGATTTGGCCAAAAAAATGTGAAATTCCACTACGATTGAGAATGTGGATAGTTTTGATACCTTCAATGCAGGGCTGAAGAAAATCTCCGGTTGCGGTACTCTCGTCGAGCCGGATTATCGTGTTGATTGCATCATTGGTCCGGTCCAAGAGCGTTGTGAGATCCATATACTCAGCCTATGCATGTATAAAACATCAAACCCATTATTCCATGAGAGCACGAAATTCGTGGAATTACAAGAACACCCTCCGATGTTTTGTTAAGGGAATGCAAGACCCAGAATCAAAGTTGACGACTTTACTAGAATTAGTGCTTAAAGATACGTCAAAGATGTGAAATTTAAAGTAAGTTTAAGCAAAGTTGCCTTATAAAAAAAAAAAAAAAGCAAAAGAATGTGAATAAAAATTAAATAATTACCTCAGAATTAGCTTTTGAATACATGATTTCCTCAGCTTTGAGTACAACAACAGGTAGCTTTTCTTGCCATTCCTTGTTCTTCCTTGTTGCTGGACAATGAATCTCACTAGCAACTCTAAAAAGAAAATAAAAAATAATTTTTTAAAGAAAAAAAAAAGATAAAAAACTATAAACTTATGTCATAACAAGAAGATTTTGAGCCAAAGAAAGCAAGAAATATACCTAAAGATTTCTTTAATGAGAGAACCTCTAATGGGTTGGTGTCTTTCACTATGCCAAGCTCTTCTGACACACTCATATGGTCTAGGGCCTGGTCTTGGCATCTTCAACACAGATACTTAACCCAAAAAAAAAAGAGGGGTGGGGTGGGGGTGGAAGAACAAGAAAGACCTAGAACAGAGAACTTAAAACACAGTGCCCTGTTTTTTATAATACTAGAAAAAGCAATCAAGAAAGGAAAAAACAAAAGGTTGAATCAAGTGAATTGAGCTTTATTTGAGGGTAGTAAGTACTTCTTTACTTTGTAGATGTTCTTTCATTTTATCGTGCTTGTGTGTGGTTCTTCTCTTAGTTCACTCACTCTCACACTTTCTTTCAGAAAGCCTATGCTGTGCTATGCTATGCTACTAAAGGTTGCAACAACAACCTAGGGGCTAGGGAGGGCGGGCATAGAAGTGAAGAGAACAGAGAGGTATAGACAGAGGAGGAGTTTTTGCTTTTGTTTTGGGTTGGGCTTTTCTCACTCTCCCTCTTAAATTCTTTTTGCCTACGTACGTTTCACGGTGCACCGGACATAATGGACCGTTAGATCGAAATATTTTTTGTTAAAAGAAAATAAATTCATATATCTAATGGTTTGTATATGCTGTCCACTATAGATCTCGTATACTGTGAATAAGATTTTTCCCAATTTTTCTTTTCATTTTTAATGTTAAAAATACATAATGACATAAAAAATATTAATAGATAATTAGGCACTTGTTTATAAAAATAAAAAATAAAAAAAATATATATAATTATGTTAAATCTTTTCATGAATTCGGAAAATGAGAACATATAATTTCTTTTAAATGATGTTACGTGACAAACCCATACCCGTAAAGCGGACCCTACGACTTAATTTACTTTTTCAAAGGGTTTAAAATGATGAGTTTAGTGTGTCCCCCACTCATCCACATGCCTGCTTCCCCTAGCCTCAAGAGTCTCTCTCTCTTTCTCTTTCTTTTAATTTTTATAATTTAATATTCATTTTTATTTAATGGTTTTTGGTATTTAGGACGTTTGTGCTATCTGGACCATTCATGTAGCTGCTGTAGGGAGAGAGAGGGTGAGGAGGATAATGTCACTGTCGGTGGTATGCAAGCAACCCCCCACCTCTATTACAAGTGAAGAAAGGAACGGAGTTTTAACGGTTTCGTAAACTCCAAAGCCAAATACACCAAACGAAACCCTAATGTCCTAGCCATTAATTGGGTTGGATTTCTAACCAAAATTTATTCTTGAGTCACTCATTAAGATGATTTTTTTTTTTTTAATTTCCTTGTTTGTTGATTAGTTTTTACTATACGTAATATATATAAGCATCTCGTTAATATATATCTTCTAAGTGTTAGTTAATAAGTTTAAAAGGAAAAAAAAAAATTTTATTGACTTGACTTAAAATCCAGTACTTAAAAATTGTAAAAGATTTTTCTTTTAGCTTTTATCTATTATTAAGTGTTTATTAGATACTTGTTCACATTTTCATTTAAATAAAGGGTACACTACAAGCATGCCCCAAATAAAAATCAATCATACATGAATGAAAAACAGATTGTTATTTTCTAACTTTTATTTGTAGAATCATATGTTTTATTTCCACAGTTTTAAACTTAAAAAAAAAAAAAAAAAGAGTTAAGTTTACTTATCCGTATAATTTAGTGTAGTAATACTAAGGGGTTTACTTAAATCTTATTAAGCTAAACCGAAATTGAGATTAAATTCAATCTATAAATTAAATCTTTAACTTGATCGAGCTAGGTTTTTGACATAAAATTTCACTTCATAAACTATATCGGCTAGCTTGAACCAAATTTGATTATTATAAAGTTTAAATTGAAATGTATATCGAATTATCAAGTAATTTACAAGATAACTTGGTTTCACTACCATTAGTTTATCTATTAATGTATAAGAAAGCGATACATAAGAAAAGAAGAATAAGTCGTTTTATCTATTAATTAATTTACATGTCCATCTAGTTAAGTAGTTATAGATGTGGGGATTCGCAAATAAGAGTTACATGTGTACAGCTGAAGTCATGCGCTTTAGGTGCAATAATTGAATGTTGTGCATTTAGATGATATTTCAGGTAGGATGAGACATGAAGAGATCGAGGAGGAACAAATAATCCATATAAGCCACATACTGACATGATAGTTAGAAAAACTAATATGCCACAGTATTTCAATTCTTTGTTTCTAGAACAATAGTAACTTTGAATGTGGAATTTTGATCTCCAATACGAGGTCCCCGAAAAGCTTTGGGTATTTAGAGTCTAATAATGAATAATTTATAATATTAAACATTTGAACAAATAATAATTATAAAGCTTTCTAGAGTCATTAATAGTCCTTTGGAAAATACATGTCGAAGTAGATAGGCTTTCTTAAAGAACTTGATAAATACATTAACTTGTTAAAGAAAGGTTAAATTTAATAGGAATTCCAATTATTAAGGGATGTCTCGTTCCATATAACTCTAGTATCAACCTTATATATATATATATACTCTTTCAATAAACTTTAACCACAGTCAAGATATGAAAGTGCTTTTGAGTTTGAACACTTCATATCCTTCCGCTGTTTGCTATTTTTTTATTGCAACTATTTGTTACCTTGACTAATTTATTAATAATTATAAGTTTTAAATTTATAAAAATAAGTTAAAAAGAAACATTTTTCATGCGCAAATTAATCTCTAAGTATTGGGCTCTTCAAATAATTGCCCAAAACATAAAGATCTCTAAATGAAAAATGGGATATCTGTCAAGTTTCTGTATCATTTCTATGTTGATCTTCATGAATTGTTGCAACAGATCAGCAAATATGAGTAGCAAAAGAAAGGAAAAGAAACCGTGTTAGTTATAGAAAGGGAATGAAATGAATTTGTTAATTAGTTATGAACTGTAGAAAGCTATTTATACAATCATACTAAACATTGTGTATGGCATAAAGCAAGTGTGAATAAATAACTATCACTATTGTGCAGTAATACATTTCTCAAGTTGGGCAAGAAAGAAGACCCAACTTGGACGAAAAATACTTCAATTGTGTTTCCCTAATTATGTTTCCCCAATAGCCTTCGTCATAATATTAGCTAGCTAAGAGGAAGAAGGAGTGTATCATATGTAAAGAAAACCAGTAGAAACATGATCCCTGGTAAAATATATGTCAACATCTATGTGTTTTATACGGCCATGCAAACATGGATTTTCAGCAATCAATTAAGCATATCGACTATCAATTGCAAGGCAAACAAGTAATTGAGTAGGAATATTGAAATCTTGAAGCAAGTGAGACAATCGCAACAACTTTTTAGTAGAAGAATCCATGCTTCAATATTTAGCTTCCGTAAATGAGGTAAAGACAATTGCTTGTTTCTTAGTCTTCTAAGAGATAAGGAAAGAAACAAGAAACATGTAAAACCCAAATGAAGATTTACAATCCAAATTAGACACCCAATGATAAGGATCAAAAGGAAGAAACAAAACGGCAGTGAATCTCGAACAAACAGGAAATGGGTATTCAAAAGAAAAATGGGTATGAAAAACAGGAAGGTTTTGATGGTAAATGTGAATGGATATGACTCACTAAGACATAAATGCAATTAAGGGGTTTGAGCTCGAAATAGAATTCAATACGACTCATAAATACTAAATGTCGCTCGGAGTTTCAAATAAAGGTTAGATATAACTCACTAATCGATTCATATAAAGGGGTTCACCGCAATTTGAGAACAAGATTTGTAAGAACGTAAGAGCGATTAAGGAGTTTAATCAACACTCGATAATCCGGTAAATGCTAACTCAAGTATAACCTTGCTTGAAAGAGAAAAGTTTCACTCTCTGTATATTCTTATGTATATATGTCTGTCTCTCTGTCTGTATCTATCTATCCATATATATCATAATTGTTATTTATAATAAGTCTTAAATCTTAATGGCAAAACTGTAAATAATGTACAAGGCCTTAAATCTTAAAGAATTAAGCCCACGATTAAAATAAGGGAAAACATATACAAGAATACAAAATTGTACATTTTACAGAAGTCGGTATGCAATCACTTGACATGTCCTAAGAGTAGTAGTATTCGAACAGGACGGGGTTGGCAATTTGACGTATGAGTTCGAGAATAAGTCCTTGAACTCTCACGTAGCTTGGCTGAAACACTAGAAAGGTTAGCCTATAATTGCCGAATCTTAGAATTAGTCGACACGAATCTCTCAACAAACGATAAGTTTGCTGCCGAGTAACTCATTTTCTTCCCCTCAGCCTTCTATCATTTGCTCGACCTCTATGAGTATTGTTTAGCCTCAGCCTTGAATTGTTCGGCCTCAGCCTTAAACTATTTGGCCTCGGGTTGGAATAAGTTAGCATCTTCTTCTAGAAGGTCAGCGTCGGCTTCGAGCAGGTAGGCCTCGGCCTAGACATAGTCAAAGGCTGATTCTCATTATTATCACAAGTTTGAAAGGAAATCGGCCTTGATGTTAAGTGTTGAGCTCAGGCCGAGGTGCCGAATAAACTTCTCTTCCCTTTTCTCTTCACTATGGGTGTTAAGTGTTTTTAGATTTCCTCAATGCTCATTGGGGTTAAGAAATAGCTCTTCCCATCTTTTTGAACAATGTAAGTGTTGAGGAATCTGTTATGGATCACTTTTCGATCAAACTCCCATGGTTGGCCAAGAAGTAAATTCGTGGCAATCATAGGGACCACATCAAATTCAATCTCATCTTTGTACTGTCACACTTTGAATGTAATCCAAGTGTGCTTATGTATATGGACTATACCCTTATCATAAAACCACTTCAATCCATAGGGTCAAGGGTACGGGTAAGTTAGCAACTTCATCTTTTATACTAGCTCGATAGAGATGATGTTAGTGCAGCTACCTCCATCGCTAACTAGGGAACAAGTCTTCCCACTTACTAAACACCGCATATGAAACAAATTTTGCCCTTTGTCTAGGATTTGCCCTCAGGTCAGCTTATATAGCCATAGTTAGGAGTTTATCCAAGTCCTCAGAATAGATATCTTCTTTTATCAACTGGTCGTCCAAGCTTTTATCACTCTAACTCTCGATTTAAGCCTTGGACCCTTCGCCCTTTAAGACCCTGACCCTTCTATTCGGGCATTGAGATGTAATGTGTTCGTAGCCTAAGCATTTGAAGTACTTCACTTCTCGGGTCTTGTTGCCGGGTGCCTTTTCTTTCTTGGCAATATGTTTCCTGGCATGAACTGGTTAGCTAGGCTCTCCTTTCTCCATTTTCTTTTCTTGCCTTCTTTCGACATACCTCTTAGGCTTAAGGCTGCCTTATTGAGGTTGGCTACTCGGCCTCTGATGCCTTCTTCTCCTCTACCTCTCTACTCTTAATGCCAAATTAATTAGCACATCCAAAGAGTTGAATGGCTGCAATTCAACTATATTGGCAATGTCATCTTAGAGTCCACTCAAGAATCTGGCAATGGTGCGGTCTTGTGGCTTGGCGATGTTACATCTCGTCATCAAAGTCTCAAACTCTTATAAATATTTTTCAATAGTATTTCAACCTTATCTCAAGTGTTAGAAAGCATAGAGCATCTCTTATTTGAAGTAGGTCAGCACAAAATGTTGATTCAACAATTGTTTCACAAGCCTCCAAGTTCAGATCAGCTCCTCTCCTTCAGCATCTCGCTTAGCAACCAACTTATCTTACCAAAAGCTTGCATATTCAACAAGGGATAATGAAGCCAGCTTAACTTTTGCTCAATCATTGCACTCTTAGCGCTCGAATAACTTCTTGACTCAGGGAATCCAGTCAAGGAATTCTTCAGGACAGTTACTTCCACAGAAGGTCGACAGTTTCAGCTTTATATTGTCAAGTCCTCGGCTAAGTGCTTTAGGTTCATCCCTTGCATTTTGAGCTGGTCGATTCTCCTCAGCTCGGCCACTTCTATTAGAGCTCTGCTTGGCTACACCTCTTTTTAGCACTGGATAGTGTTCTCTTCTTCTCGGCTCGGCAGTTCTTCTTGGCTATCACTCATCATGATCAAGTTCATTAGAACCACTTCCACTTGTAGGTGTTCTCTCCCTTCTTTCCTCTTGGCTATCCCATCTGCAACCTCTGACTGATCCGATGAGTTTTTTGGATAGAGTTGGTGAGATTCTAAATCTAATATTCTAAGTTATCAACACATCACCTCAAGCTTCCGCGAGGACTATCACTAATGTTGTTGACACTATCCTCGGACATTCTTGTTTGTATAGTAATTTACCAGAGAATTGAACAAATAACAAAACATAACAACAGTAACCCAGAAACAACCACTACTTAGCTTCTGTAGTTATTTACGACTACTATGAACAGTACGCTACACTATAGAACAATGATCAATAGAAATGTTAGAACCACAAGTCTACTTCGATTAACACTAGCACGCATATCTCCCTAAAGCTCTGATACCAATATGACAAGGATCAAAAGGAAGAAATGAAACGGCAACGGATCTCGAACAAACAGGAAATGGGTATTCAAAACAAAAATGAATGTGAAAAACATGAAGGTTTTTATGGTGAACGTAAATGGAGATAACTCACCAAGACACAAACGCAATTAGGGGGGGTTAAGCTCGAAATAGAGTTCGATATAACTCACGAACACTAAATATCGCTTGGGGTTTCAAATGAATGTTAGATGCAACTCACTAACCAATTCATATGAAGGGGTTCACCACAATTTAAGAACAAGATTTATAAGATCGCAAAGACGATTAAAGAGTCTAATTAACACTCGATAATCTGGCAAATATTAACTTAAGTATAGCTTTACTTGAAAGAGGAAAGTTTCACTCTTTGTATATTCTTTTGTATATATGTTTGTCTCTCTGTTTGTATCTATCTATCTATACATACAATAGTTACTATTTATAGCAAGTCCTAAACTTTAGTGGCAAAATTGTAAATAATATATAAGGCCTTAAATCCTAAAGAATTAAGCCTATAAATAAAATAAGGGAAAACACATACAAGAATACAAAACTGTACATTTTATAAAAGTCAGTATATAGTCACTCGGCATGTCTTGGGAATAGTAGTATTCGAATTGAACAGGGTCGGCAATTTGATGTATGGGTTCAGGAAGGAGTCCTTAAACTATCGCGTGACTTGGCCAAGATACCAAAAAGGTCAACCCATAATTGCCAAGTCGTAGAATCAGTCAGCATGAATCTCTCAATGCTGTACCGAGTGGTTTTTTGGTCTCAAGTACTCGGCCTTATGGCATCTCGTCTTCTCAGCAGAAAATAGGCTTGTTGCCGAGTAGCTCCTTTTCTTCCCTTCGGCCTTCTGTCATTTGTTCAGTCTCGATAAGAGTTGTTTAGCCTCAGGTTGGAACAAGTCAATGTCTTCTTATGGAGGGTCGACGTTGGCTTCGGACTAGTTGGCCTCGGCCTGGACATAATCAAAGGCTGATTCCCATTGTCGAGTTAACATATGAAAAACCAACTAAATCTAAAGAAGTAGTAGCAGAGTAATGAAGACTAATATCAAAAGTACCTTTTAAAAACTTTAAAAGATAAATAACTGCTTAGTAATGTTTAAAATGAGGACGTGCTACAAATTGGCTCAGCTGCTAAACACTAAAAGAAATATTGAGTCTAGTAATAGTGAGATATAACAAGTGACCCACGATTCGTCTATAACGACTAAGGTCTGATAGTTCACTGCTAGAAGTGTAATCTAGTTAAAGTCCTCATGGAAAGGGAGCTTTAGTAGGTTTAGCTACAGTGAGGCCAATATCATGTAAGACATCAAGAAGAAATTTTCTTTGATTGATCAGAAATCTAGTAGAGGTGCAACAAACTTCTAAGCCCAAGAAAAATCTAATATCACCTAAATCCTTCATTGTAAAGGCATGATCAAGAAAAGATTTAACAATCTTAATGGCATCAAGTGAAGTACCTGCAACTAAAACATCATCAGCATACACTAAGATAACCAAAATTTACCTGCACATTTCCTTATAAACAAGGAATAATCATGTTTTGATTGTTCAAAACCTAGCGAAAGAATGAAATGTGTGAATTCATGATTCTATTGTCATGACGCATGCTTTAATCCGTAAAGAGAACGAGTCAACTTACAAACAAGACCAAGAGGAACATCATTATAATCATTAAGTGGTTCCATATAAATCTCCTCATCCAAGTATTCATCTAAAAACGCATTGTTAATGTCAATCTGATGAACATACCAACATTGAACAACAGCAATAGCTAACAACATGCAAACAGTAATTAGTTTAGCAACAAGGAGAATGTATGAACATAATCGATTCCCTCAACTTGATCGTAGCCCTTGGCTACCAATCTTGCTGTATACCATTCAATAGATCCATCGAGTTTATATTTAATTTTGTAAACCTACTTAGAACCAATAGTATTCTTTCCAAAAGGCAAAGGCACTAACTTCTAAGTTTGATCAGCTTTTAGAGCTAAGAGTTCTTTATGCATGGCATCAACCCATTTAGGATCATGCTTAGCCTCATAATAATGTTTAGGTTCACAAATAGCTAATACGTTTGCCAAAGATGCTACATATTTTGTAAGGTATTTTCTAAGAGTGTTAAGGTTAATAAGAGAATATAAAGAATTATGTGAAGAAGATACTTGTGCTAATGTACTAAAGGATATTTAATGTGCTCAGACCTGTAAACATGAGGAAGATGTGAATGATTTGGTGGAGTAACAATGTGTGTATTGGAAGGAAGAGAAAATGATGTATCAATCTAATCAAACAGGTTGAAACTGTCAGGAAACAAGGGACATGAAACAAACTGAGAAGCTAAATCTCTAAATGGAAACGCATCTTCCACAAACACTACATCTCGGCTAACAAAAATTTTATTATTAATGAGATATAATAGTTTGTATCCCTTTTGATTAGTAGGATAACTTAGAAAAACACATCTTCAACCTTTAACATCCATCTTATCATTGGAACCATTAAGAATGGGATCATAGCACAAACAACCAACAATTCTTAACTCAGCATAAGAAGGCTCTTTATGAAATAGAACTTTATATGGGGTCAATGGTTTAATTTTTTAACAAGCATCTTATTGATCAAAGTAGTAGCTGCTAGAATGCACTCCCCCCAGAATCTCTTTAGTAAATTTGCATGAATACACAAAGCTCTAGCTGTATCAAGCAAATGCCGATGTTTTTTCTCCACTACTCCATTTTGTTGTGGTATATATGTGATAGTTCTTTGGTATATAATGCCATGGGTAAGGAAAAGTTGTTGACAATCATGGGAAATAAACTCAGTCTCATTGTCACTTCGAATGTATTTAAGTGTACCTTGGAAATGGTTATGAATATAAAACAAAAAATTGGCTAAGGTTGATGTAGTTTGGTGTTTATGTTGTAGAAGATAAGCCTAAGTACACTTACTATTGTCATAAAAAATGTGTATAGAAACCGAATTGCTTAAGGAAAGGGGCAAACGATGCGACCTTGTAAGACAACAAGTATCATAAACAAAACTAGTATTAGAAGGCATATTGCAAACAACAATATGTTTCGATTTTGTAAGAGAAATGTGGCCAAGACATTTATGGAGCAACTAAAAAGAAATGTCCTGTTGTTTACAAGTAAAGGCCTTACAATTAGGCTAAGATGCAGAAGGAAATACATCAAAAGCCACTGGACTAAATTGTATTGCATAAAGCCCTTCTTTAATTTTAGTAATGCCAAGAACATCTTCAGCATTCTAGTCCTAAAAAATGCAATTGATAAAGGAAAATATGGCAACTAGATTAGAATCAAGGACAAATTTATGAACAAAGAGAAGATTGAAATGAAAATTTGGTACAAGGAGAACATTGTTTAAGACAATTTTCTCTGGTAGAAATATAGTGCTAGTTTGATACAATAGCTTAGTTGTTCCATTGGGTAGTTTGATGCTAATAGGTTTGGTTAACGTCTATGTATGATGTAAAAGATGAATGAAAAGAGTGATGTGATCTAAGGCACCTATATTCATTGTCCATTCTCCATACAATTTATCATGAAAAGAAGCATGAGCAATAAGCTGATCTACAAAGTTCACAAAAGATTGTTGTACAGAATGGTCTTCAATTGTATTGTTGCTTTTCAACATCCGCAAAACTTCAATGCAAACTCAACTTACGAAATCCTTTTCCCTTGCAACAGAACTCTCAAAAACAATATCAATATCAAGAGGAGTTGAAACTTGTTTCTCTACTTAAGCCACTATCCTCACATTTTTCTTATCCTTATTCCCTTTAAACCATTCAAGATATCCAATCAATTCAAAATAGCTCTTAATTTGATGCTCAAATCTCTTATAATGTGAACAAACCACCTTTGTATTCGCTCTAAACTTCCTTTCCCTTTTATCAATAAACCGTTATGACTTAACATTGCAAGCTGTAGATTCATCATTAACTAATAACATTTCAGTAAAATTTTTTTGTTGCTCCACTTAATGAATAAGATAATAAGCCTTATTCACTTATGGCAAAGGATCAAAAGAAAGTAGATGACCTTTGACATTGTCATAGGATTCATTCAAACTAGTAAGAAATTGCATTAACCAATTTCAATTCTCAATGTTTGCTAATTTCCTAACAATATCACAGCTACAAGCACTCATAACACCACAATTACATTCAGGCATACCACAAAGACTCGACAATTCATTCCACAACTTCTTCAACTAATTATAATACATGCTAACAGTATTGTTTCTTTGTTGAATATCGCATATTTCGTGTTATATTTGAAATAACAGAGGACCATTCATCTGACCGAACCTCTCCATAATATCTTCTTAAAAACTTTTAGCAAATTGAGCATAGATAAAGCTCTCAGAAATTTCTTTAGACACAGAGTTCAAAATCTAGCATCAGATCATATAATCACAACGTGTCTATCGTTGTAATTCATTATCATTATCAACAAATTTAACAATTAAACCATCAATAAAACCTAATTTCGATTTAGCACCTAGGGCTAATTTGATCAATCTACTCCATCCTAAAAAATTCATACTAGTAAAGACAATTCCAATAATAAGAAGACCAGGATTATCGGCATTTGAAAGATATAAAGGATCACTACCAACCAAATCAACATTCGATCCTAATGTTATAGTACTCATCGTGGCAGCAATTCAAGAAAAAAAATTGATCAAGAATTGAAATACCAGATCATAACCAAGATGCTCCAATATCGTGTCAAGTTTTCGTATCATTTCTATGTTGATGTTCATGAATTGTTGCAACAGATCGGCAAATATAAGCAACAAAAGAGAGGAAAAGAAACTATGTTTGTCATGAAAAGTGAATGAAATGAATTCATTAATTACTTATGAACCATACAAAGCTATTTATACAATTGTACTAAACACGTGTATGATATAAAGCACGTGTGAATAAATAACTATCACTATTGTGCAGTAATACAAAGCAAGTGTATGTGAGTTTGCAATATCTAGTAAAGAAAGAATACATTTTTTTCTTGTGCTTACATGAAAGTTTATAGCATCTACAGATTTTGATAACATTTTGCCCCTGACGTAGTAGTAACACAAGGAATTCCTTGTTTGATGCGATGAGCATATACATTATTATCTATATTGTCCAATATTAATGGATTATTATGTAATATGTATAAGTTATGTATTGGAAATCATAGTTTGGAAGATTAAATCCTTCATTCAATGGCATTTTGCCTCTCCACAATTAATTCTTCCAACTCCATTAGAGTATCTATTTACTACTAACCTTGTGACGCAAAATGCAAAACGCAATATGGGAGAAGGAAATGAATACGTATTAATTTGTAATTGTCCATGCAACTGTACCTAGGATTATTTATATGTCTAAAACCTAAATTTACTAAGGAAATATATTATATCCGGAGGAAAAATAAACATCGAAACAAAATGAACCAAGATAAGCTTTCTTGATTGGGTGAAAAATATACTTCTGCTTTTGGCTACTTTCTGCTTCCGTTCCTTCTGCAGTCAAGTCCTTCTGACCAATTGATTAGCTTCTAAATATTGCTTTTGCTTCTAATCACTTTGGCCAGCTTCTGATCCTTCTGATTACTGAGTCTTTTAGATTTTTTATGATCCAAACACTTCATAAATTAGCTGAAATCCGAAGTACAATGTAATTAGGTTAGTGATAGTGTACTGTCAACTTAAATAATAAGATGATAAATATAAACACACACCATAAAATCAAGGATGCATTGACTAAAAACTAACATATTTGATAAAGTACTGACGAAGCAAGGAGAAAAAAATTGCCAACAATGGCCACCATGTTTCACATTTTATTCTCCATTCAGATTGATTAGGCAGAAAATAAGTTTATAAATTTAAGCTGTATAAGTTTTGTAATTAATTAAAGAAGCCTATTAAGTTTCATTGTTAGGGCCAATTAGAGTTTTAATTCATTATATTTATGGGCTGTTTTTTCTTATCAAAATTATGCATTAAATGTGAAGTAGCTGCTGATGGACTTCATTTGAACACCACAAGCTACCATTCAAATGGAATCCATTTAAGGGTAGATATAGATATTTTTTGACACTTCGTTGATACTTCTCATTGATGCATTTAATAAATACTTTTGATACCCCATCAAAACATTTGGGCAAAATACCTTGTCACGAGTTTGAAGACTTTTTCAACTTTATTAAATATAATTCTTATCTTGCACGTCTTATATTTTTCGAGTCCTTCGTACGTTCGAACAAAATACCTTGTTATGCATGCTTTATTTTCTTTGAATTCGGAGTAATAAGGATCCTTTCTCTTATATTGTGATGCTACTTTTGACAATATTCATTGAAATTTTAGAGAGTCTTTCAACCGATCGCTTATTCTAGAGTGTGATTTCTCGATGGTTTGTTATATTAGAGGTCTTGTCACATATTAATTTTAGTATTTGAAAAAAGGATTTGTTAGGTTTAAAATATTGATATAAATAATAATAAAAGAAGTAGTTTTCGAGTTAATTATCACTTATTCACATTATATATATTAATATTTTATTAGTATTTATATATTATATATATATATAATACATAGTATATATTATCTACCAAGTTGTCTCTCATAATTTCGCTTTTAAAAGGAAAAACTAGAAATATCTTAATATATAGCAATGTTGTATAATCTAAATATCCACTTCGCTAAAGCCTTTGATTCCTATTCTAAAGTTACGGCATATTAACATATAATTTATACAAAGGAAACAAGGAATCGTGGCATAAATAAAGTTTGAAAGTGTTTCTCTCTCTCTATATATATATATATATAAACGTACTTAACGAGTTGAACTGAAACAGTCAGTTTAAGAGCTAATTTAAAAATAAACTGTGATTGGTTTGTGTGGTCATGATTTTGAGAAGGTTTAGTCAGTTCGGTTGTTTAAGAGTTAGTTTGTTGACTGTTGAATTATTTTTTTTAATATTTAATTTTTTTTATTAATTTTAATAATTTCTAATTTTTTAAATTAATTTTTTACTAAATATGGTTTTAATTTTTTATTATTTTTCCCCTTAAATTTTATTTTTTTTCTCTATATTCAAATCTTTAACATTTAATAAGTTGGGGTTACATTAACTTAAATTAAAATTTCTATTTATCCATAATACAAAATCAATTTATGATAATATTATTTTTAAAAAACTATTATTCATCATTACAATAATAATAGATTTGATATACCATGATCTAATACATATCATTTAATTATTTTTTTTTTTTCACTTAATAGCCTTTCTTATCTCTCTCTTTCTTTTTTTTTTTTCAAGGGATTGAATGGATCGGCTCAATAGTGAGCCGGCTCATTGGCTTAATGGCGAGCTGGCCCATCAACTTAAGCTCAACTACTTTCAAGCCGGATCAGTGTGTTAACCCTCCAAATTGATTCATAGTTTAAATCTGATCAAACACTCCAAATTGATTCGTAGTTTAAATCTGATCCTTAGACGAGTATATATATATATATCAAACAAGGATTTTTTGTAGATAACAAAAGCAAGTCTCCGATTTTAAAGTTGTGCTGTCACGGTTCTGAGTTTTATGGCGATCGTACAACCGAGGATTTATAGATAACAAAAAGCAAGTCTCCAATTTTAAAGTTGTGCTGTCACGTTTCAAGTCTTTATAGCCATCGTCCTTCAATATCGAGTAAGGCCTTTTTCCCTAACCTTTCGACAACGGTGAAAGTGGATTGTAATGGATGACAGAGGAACCGTCTCATTGTCATATTTATGTAGAGAATTCGTATAAATATTTATAAAATTTAATTATTTTAAAAATTATTTATTGCATTTTGAGACATGTTAAGATTTTATTAACACTTATAAATCATATTTAATATCCAAAAGCTATCTTCATTTTTCCGTGTTTAAGTATCAAGCCGTAAAGTGGAAACGTGGAACCGAATTTACTATTTATTTTCATGAAATAGCATAAGGCAGGCCGTCAGGTGTACTAAGAATTCGAGATGGGCCAGTTTCAAAAGAATTTGGGCCTTATTGTAGGCCCGTCCAATTGGGATACTCAAATCAATGGAGTAAATCTGGATTATTAAGAGTAAGCAAGCAAATTTTTTTATTTGATATAGCAATAGTTATATGTTGCTAATTCAATCCCCATGATTTTTACTTGACATGAGTAAATTAATAATTACCATATGCACTGCTCTGGATTTGAATAAATGGTATTGGGAATCTGAATATGCTTAACCACACTGTTTGGAAATATCCAACCAATGATGTCTAATTTGATAGATCTCTATATTCAATGCAAAGGAATAAAATGATTAACCTTTTCTCATATGAGATGGCATTTGCTAAAGGTATTTGGGGCATGAAAATTATGGCTGGATTCTTTAAAAAATGGTAAATAATTATATAAATAGATTATATACGAATTTATTTAAAAATACATTTTATTCCAATTATCAAGCAAATAGAGGATATATGTTCCCATATCACCACTTGAAGTATAACTTCCGAACTGTGGCAAAAAATAAAAAAGTAACTTCACACTGCCCCAATTGTTGCAAATCTTTTAAAAAAAAAAAAAAAAATTATTTAGGTACTTTTTTAGATCATATGAAAAACCAAAATCGTCTTATATTTTAGTATTATAGACAATATAAACACACTAATATAATGCAATGACAGGGTAATCAGATTTTAAGCTATGCCAAAAATTGGCAAAACGGACATATTAACAGCGGAACAGTAAAAAGTGACTCAAATTGGCAATCCAACTATTAATTGCATCGACTCCATTTAGAAACAAATAGCTAATGTCGTATCTGCTGACAAGGGAGAAATATGGCCACTCGAGGGTAAAAGTTCCTGAACACAAGGCAGGGGAAGGAGACAGTGTCGCTGACATATGATTTACTTGCTTTTGTACCTTCCGCTGGCATTTTATGTTTCTTCCACAAAGACCTACGCTTGTTTGGTAACATGGGGGAGTCAAAAACTACAGTTGCTAATCCGCTTAAGGGAAACAGGCCTTTCTTTTGTACTAATGTACTGTAATAGTGTATGCATGCTTAATAAAAATATATTACTATTATTTAGTTTTTAGTTTTTCTATTTTGGTGTACTGGATAAAAGTTCAGAAAAGAAATGAAAGAGAAAAATGATTAGTAGGTGTTAGTGGGTTAATTTTTGTTGATGAAAATGTGACTCGGTTAATAATTTAAATTATCAAATTACTGATTGGACGCTTAAGGAGTTAGGCAACTACTTGAGGAAAGGTTAATAGTAATTAGTTTTATGGAACATAATTTATAGATAATTAATGGAATAATAAGACAAAAAATTATGAAGACCGAAAGCCTTTAAAAAAGGCCCATCCATTTTAATGTTGTAGCTATAAATATTATCTCTGTGTTTTGTTTGGAAAAAGCTATGTTATATCTTATATCTAATTCCCCTCCTTTTTTTTTAATGTATTGGAAATTTTAATTCTAAGGATAAATTTAGATGCTTTTCCACTTGGTTCTTGTAATTGCTTTTATGGCTATACATCACTTTGCTTACAAGTACAGTTCTTTTCTTTTCACATAAGCGGAAACACCTACTTGATTGGGAATAAGAATTTTATGTTGGTTTGTCTTTTTCTACTAAATATTATAATTAGCTCAATTTTATGCAAATGGAAGTGTAAACAACGACAAGTTAGAAAAGATGTTTGTATTGAACGCCAAATCAAGCTTAGTTTCAAAATTGAAAACTTAAGCGCTGACTTAAGATTATTCGTAATAAGCACGAATTTGGCTAATCATGATCATTGAGGCTCAATGAATATTTTCTAAAACTAAAGTTTTTAACTAAAATATTGATATTTAAATTATTCTTGAACTCAAGTTAAACTCAATTAAATTCATAAATTTATCAAGTCAACTATTATAAAGTTTGAGTTCTAACTGAATTTACTATTTGAATGACGGTTGGGTTGATACTAAGTGAATTGGTCTAAAAAATAATTATGAAGCGAAATTGGAGTAATTTTGGATATATTCTACGTTTATATTATTGCCTTGGGTGAGAAGCAATACATTCCTCCTCTTGGCTCCTCTCACAAGATTAAGTGCCCTCCGCTTACCCCACTTTGTCGAACGTTACAATTATTTGTCCGAGGAAGACACCATTGAAGATGCTATTATAGTGGGTGCGTTATTTATGTTACCGCCATTTGAGGATGTTATGGAATGAAAATTCCATGTTTGCAGCAGAGTATAAGATATCCGTTGCTTAAGTAAGTTAGCAGAGGAAACGCCATTCGATTAAGGAAGTTATAAAAACGTTCCGTGAGAAAAAGCAGCTATGCCTTGTGTTGAGTTTAAGTCAGTTATTGTCAATTTTGCATACTACATTATTTTAGGTAAAAGAATTTCTTTTAAATTAATTTGATTCTATACAATTTTAATCAAGTTAAGTTTAAACTTAATATTCAAAATTAGCTTAAGTCGGCTTGCACTATAACATTTAGGTCAAACTAAAGATTAAGTTTAGAACAATATCATTTTAGCTCGAACCATTTACATTAATCTTTTACGTAATCCAAATACATGTGATTAGAACAACTTTAAACAGCAAAGTAGTTGTCTTAGGTTTTTTTTTTTTTTTTTTTTTTCACAAGATACTTTACTAACCGTTATAATCTAAAATAATAATCGTAATGAAAAATTACAAGAAAGTGATCGATATTTTTCGAACTCCTACAATCTATAGACATGTATTTTATTTATCCACAAATCTACGGTTTGTATATTCTCCATTAAGCAAACATCTTTAAAAATGGTACGTGAAATTGACGTGCCTCCTAATAGAATACCAATTTACTCATAACGTAGTGAAAAACCTTAAATTAGACCAAACAGTACACTTTTATAACGGGATATAGAATTTCTAAATAAGAGAAATGTGATTTAGGATTCTATCAAGGGGAAATAGGTACCTATGCGCTATTTTTAGTGAAGGACCAATGGTGACAATACAAATAATTTATTTGCAAAACCAAAAGACATATTAATAAATTGCAAAAGTGTGAAAACACGTGGAAGTTGTAGACATAATCGTATGCATGTTGGTGTTGGTTAGTCTTACATAGTTATTAGTTATTAACTCTCTATCGTTCAGGGCTAAATCTATATCTCGATATCTTTCGCAGTTGTTGGTATTTCTTGTTGTTCTAATTCACAATCAGTGTACATTGAACACTCAAAATTTAAGGATCAAAATGATACCCCAAAAAACAAAAGAAAAATATATAAAAAAAAAAACCAAGATAGCAATTCATACTAGTGGATCGTGTCCATCTCTCTCTCTATCTCTCTTGTTTTAATCGAATCATGTAGGTGACAAAAATACATTAAACATCCATTTCCATTGACATTACAATCATTATTGCTAATAAAGGCACGTCGTTCAATAGATAATATAAGTATATAAAAATATATATAATGCATAATTATTAATCGAATTCAAACACTTAAATTGATAATAGATAGTTATCTAAAATCTCACTATCCATATTATCATATGTTTAAATATAATCGATACATAACGTATACTAATAGTCATATCTTTTATGCTAATTAGCATGTTAATTTTACATTTTATTTCTATAATTATATTCTTAAATATTTTTTGTTTGTATTAATATTATCGTAAGGTATAAAAAACTTGCGCTTTATACAGCACCATATTTTTCCTTCTTTGGCCTCACACCTAATATTATGGCTGTACTTATGGCAAATATCTTCAAAAGAAATTATTCCCCAAAAAAAAAAAAAAAAGTAAGGCATTTTTCGAAGACGTGTGATGGTGCACAGCCCAAAATAACAAGGAAAGTAAGCAATTTAAGTGGTAAAAAGAAAACAGTTTCCGTTACGTTGTCACACCAAAACTTCACTATTTACCTCCGTGAAAAATGTGAAACCCTCGTGCCCTATGACAACTCAAGTCTTCACTGAGAATTTTCCGCGTCAACTGTTGTCACGAAATCCAACACGCCTATATGGAATATCTAGCCATTTTAGGAAAAAAAGAATAACTCAAGAAAAAACGAGTCTCTAAAGGGCAATTAAAACGCCAGTATTGATTTACTTTTTTTTTTTTAAATCCGAATTATTAAACTAATCGTAAATAAAGATTTAGAGTTAAAAAAAATAGAAATTAATAGTACAATAAAACATTAAGCTCATCGTGTTGACAGGATGAAAATGTATAAGCTACCAAAATTATATGATGAATTGGCTTTATTAAAATCCCACCAGATACTTTCTAATATTTTATCATTTATTAATAATATAATATGTTCAAGAGAATTAATGAACAAGCCATTCCTCATAAATCTTGTATCATAAGGTATCTTTTTAAAACTTTATTAGATTATAAAACTATTCTATATACAACAATAATAACTGTTATAATTTTACTTTATATGTAAAGTTTGAAGAATGGTATCATCCACTTAAAATAATAATTGGAAAAGTTTAAAAAACCGTTACAATAAACCATAGAATCAATATAGAGTTAAAAAAATTCTAATTGTCTTTCACATATTAGTTTAGCTTGAATTGATAAACTAAACTAAACCAAGCTTCTATATATACTCCATCCTTATCAATTATCACTTGAAAAGGGTTTTTCTATTTAAAAAAAAAAAAGGATAAAATCAACGGCCGAGATTTTTGTAGTCATACATACATATATATATATATAAATAAGCCCCACACATTAACTTTTGTCGCAGCCTTTTTCCACTAAAGTATAAAGGTACTAGTACTTCACAGTAAGTTAGTCTCCTTCGTTTGTTCCATTTCAAGTAGGCTTCATTCTTTTAATCCATCCCATCACCAAACTCCATAGCAAAACCCTTTTTCTTAAGTGCTTTTTTTGGAAACATTAGGGTCCACAGAGATATAGTATAGTGCAATGCAATCTCGAATCTCCATTAAAAATTCAACTAAAAAGAAGACCATCCAAAATAAATTGAAAAAATATAAATAAGAAAAGGAAAAAAGAAAAAAACAATCCCTCCTATACCAAATCCCACTCGCTCTTTTGATGTCTGATCTTTAGATTCTCTTTCTTTCACTTTCAGAGAAAATCACTTCATTTAACTTCACTTTTTTTTTAATTTATTTATTTTTTATCCCTAACACGTTTAGGTAAAAGCCAAGGTTGGCTAACCTAAGAAAAGCAATTAGCAATTAGCGAATAGCAATGCTTTCTCCAACCCTACTCTCTCTCTTTTGCGCCCTTCTCCTTTGCTTGCCTCTAGCTGTTGTATTCACAATCACCACTCCTACAATTACCACCTCCACCACCACAGTCACCGTAGATGGCCAAGATGACCCAATAGCCGTTTCCACCACTATAGTCTACAAAAACCCAAATGAAGAAAAGGGTATCCGCAAAATCAAACCTTTATCACCCAAAACCCCAATTAATGAAAATCCTAACCCTAACCCAAACCGAAGAAGTGATAAGAATGTAATGATCAAAAGTTTATCGCCCAAAACCCCAACAGATCATGATTTTGACCCAAAGGGTAGTCTAAAAGTCCAAACTTTAGCATCAAAAACAAAAAATCCAAATGATACCCAAAATAACACAACAGCTCATAATGCAACAGAGTCAGTCACCTCATTTCCACCACCACCTCCGGTGAGTTACTATGACGAGTCAGACGAGTTGGTTTTCCAAGTGGCAGCCCAAGTCAACCCAAAACCCAAAAACCCCAAGAAAATCGCCTTTATGTTTTTAACAACTTCACCGCTCCATCTTGCACCCTTATGGGAAGCTTTCTTCATCAACAGTCCAAAAAGCCTCTACAACATCTACATTCACTCGGACCCAACTCATCACAGACTCAACACATCGTCATTCACCGGCGTGTTTGCTCGCCGAGTCATCCCCTCCAAACCCACCTCCCGGTTCACTCCAACTCTCATTTCAGCTGCGCGTAGGCTTCTCTCCTATGCACTACTCCACGACGAAAGAAATTACATGTTTGCCCTCTTGTCACCTGCATGCATACCCTTACATTCCTTCAACTTCACGTACAAAACACTAATAAATTCCAAGAAGAGCTTCATCGAAGTGTTGAAGAACGAAGTGGGAGCGTACGATAGGTGGGCGGCGCGTGGACCGGAAGCGATGCTACCAGAAGTGAAGCTGGAGGAGTTTAGGATCGGGTCCCAGTTCTGGGTGCTGACACGTAAGCATGCAAGGGTTGTGGTCAACGACAGGAGAGTTTGGTCAACGTTCATGAAGCCATGCGTGAAGTCGGACGTGTGTTATCCTGAGGAGCACTATTTTCCTACGTTGCTGAGTATGGAGGATCCACGTGGCCTGATCCCAGCTACTTTAACACACGTGGATTGGCATGGGCGGTCGGATGGGCATCCGAGGAGTTATACGGTTGCGGAAGTGGGGATCGAATTGATCCAACGGCTGAGAAGTGATAGACCGAGGTATGGTGACGACGGAGCGAACGGTACAGATTTGTTGAGGATGGGTGGGGCCCACCACCCGTTTCTTTTCTCGAGGAAGTTCGAGGTGGAGACAGTACAGGCGTTGATGAATATCGCAAAGGACGTCATTTTCAAGGATTAGGATAATGGCAATTTTTGTAAGTTAGTTTGTTTTTAGTTTTTACAGGTGCAATTGTATAAAAAGGAAAAAAAAAAAAAAAAAAAGCGGGGAAAAAACCCTGGCTTTTTGTGTCCTTCACAAATGTGTAATGGTGGTAAATTGGCCTGCCCGAGAAAGCCCAGCTTCTCAAGCCGAGTTCAGGCTCATGAAAATTTTAGGTTCAGTTCAAGTCAAAATTTGAAATTTTTGGTCGAGATCGAGTCAGAGCGTTATGGCGGGAAAAGCCTGCGAGGCATTTAATAATAATAATAGGAAGGTCACAAATGTATAAAACCTTTAAAAGTGGAAATACGAGGAGAATGAAATTGGACCAATCGATTGGTTTATGGAGTGCAACTGGGAGATAAAAATTAATTGTTGATTATTGCAAAGTGCATGGTGTTTGCTTATCAATGATTTGACCATTTAAGAATTAAGCATACGATCTTATAATTTCGAAAATTGCAGTTTTTCAAGAAATCCTGTCGGCGATCGATGTCTATCGTCGTTTGCTCAATTTCCGTCAGGTTACAATATTCGTATATAATTTTAATGTTCTATTTGCAAATAATTTGTTCATCATTGGATAATTTAATTCTTAAATCAGATGGTGAAACTTGAGAACGTTATGGTATAAAATAAGATAAGATAACAATTAACGACTAAAGGTATTGGTTATATATTAAACGGCTTGATCTTGCACAGTTTTAATATTTATTTATTTATTGATTTATTTTGGGGCCCATTACATATGAACAATATTTAACACAATCATTATTTTCCAATTTTCTTTTTATGCTCCTTCAACTTTAGTAATTTTGAGAACAAGTTTGATTAATATACGAGTCTTAACAAATTTGAATTTGGTTCAATTAAGCTCATTTAAAATATTAATATTCAAACTTAATTTTAACTTATAAGTACAAAAGTTTAGGTGGACTTCGATTATACTTGCAAGTTGATGAACCTAAATATGACAAAATTCAAACTGAATTTAAAACTATCTAAATCGGTCAATATCGCTATAATTGCTATCAAATCAAATTCAATTTCGAACGGTTAAACAATATGTTTGATTAATTTAGTTATTGGTAACTCTTAATTAATGGAAACACGAATTGGAACACTATATGAGAAAAAAAAAAAAAAAATTTCATCAGAAATAGTTTATTCAGTAAAATTCGTAGAGTCGAAGCTCAACCGTTGATGCATTACGGTCCACCCTGTAAATATATATATAAAAAAAGAAGCTCTTGCATTGAAAGTTGCTTCAGAGTCAAGTGAGATACTGCAAAGCCATGAGAGAATACATTCTGGACACATGCATTTCGTTTGACTTCATTGTTATTCATTTCAGCTGCTACTAGTTCCAATCTTTGAGATTATCTAGGCAAATATTCAAACTTGGAGCAGATTTAACCTAGTGTTTTATAGTTTGTCATTTTTCACGTCCCTTGTTCAGTACTAAGCTCCATTATCTAAGAGTACAGATCAATTCACATGAAATTTAATAGTTGGTGTAGTAGGTAGATGCAGGTGATAACTGATAATATAAACAAGAGTTAAAATAATGGTGGTGGCCACTGACAATCTATATCAGTAGTTAACATCCACATTCTACTAGAGAATAGATCAATAAATAATTAGGGAGATATTGTAATACATATGCACCCAAAATTATTGTACTAATGTAAATGAATTTTCAATATTTTCATAGTGTGTGTTTTATCATTCCACGACTATTATAGATGTACACGTACTTCCTAATTTGCCGGTATCTATCGAAGGCATTTCCAAAATTTCATAAGCACTGATAATTTATGGCCTTTAGGATATCTTCGAAGTAGTTTCTATATATTTTTAGAAGTCATAAAAAGGTGGAGATGTGGTGTTTAAAGTTTATAGAATTTGTCTGCACATGTAAATCTTAATGGTTAAAATTATAAGAATGAATATTATGTGATAATAATGTAATAAGATATTTAGAAAATTTTAAAAATCCCAACAGTTAATATGTAACTTTGAATTAAGTATCTTTATAAAATCAATTTTCTAAATTTACGATCATTACTAATATCGAATGATGATAAAAAAAAAAAAAAAAAGATACTTCACTATTTTTTCTTTTTTTTTTTTGTTTTTAATATGCCAATGATGGGAATCATATGTCTTGTCATTATGCCATGAAAACTTACATTTATTTTATTTTAGGATATTATTTTTAGCATTATGTATTTATTTGTTAGAAATTAGAAATTGAATTTATTCAAAGGTAATTATGTATAAATAACTTTGAGGTAATATGGGGATGGCAAAAAAAATACGTTGAATAGACGAAACTTCACATTAAGTAAAGTGAGGTAAAAACAATAAATAATATCGCTCTCATTCAAACTCTATATTACATTGAAAAAAGAATTTCAAATACAATATGAAATTAAATAAAAAGTAATTAAAATTACATTTATGAACTCATATATCAAGCATTTTACTTTTGGATTTAGGTGGAAAAGTCCACGGGTTTACAAAAACAATAATGTTTTAGTAATGGAAAACTAGAGAGTTATGCAAAGAGATCTTAACAATTCCCTTAAAAGTTAGTAAAACCGATGGTCATGACTCAATTCAACCAATTGTTCACAACTGCACTTCTCAACCTCGCGTTCATTCTTTTGATTTAGGTGGTATGTTGAGAATCTACTCTAAATTTGCAAGACAGCTATAAAGGAATAAGCGGCAATTTGCTTAGTAAATAGGACAAAGACAGGAGTATGTATTTTGTACAAACATAATCAGGTTTTCAATCAAATTAGTTAGATGCCATATATGTATAAGTAAATATCATCACATGACACTATCTAATTCATTGTGAAATTAGAGAAATTTGTCTCGCTCTAATATAAGTTAGGGAGTTTGACGCTATTCACATGTGAGTTAGAACTAAACTGAAACTTGTGCAATAGAAAATATCCTCAACTGGAAACTCCCTCTCAACTACGGCTCTTAACCTTGCCATGACCTCCTCTTCTATCATGTTGTTCGACTGAGGTAGGGAAAAGACTATCCCTGTTATCCTCATCAAAGATGGTGTATGTTTGGCCCGAGAATCTTAGTCATTACTCCTAATGCATTGTGATGTAAGATAGGTCAAGAGTTAAGTCTAGTTTCAGCTAATTTAATTTCTAGGGTGATCGACCATTTCAAACAATCTAAACAAAACAGAATACATAGAATAATCACAACATGGAGCTCTTGTCTTTCTCTATTATCCTTAAAATTTAATATAACATCTTTAGTTTCTATCCAATATATAACATATGAGTTTATTTTGGACATTTGAATATGTTCCTCAATTGTGTTGAGTGAGTTTTCTAAAGTTTTATTAGGTATCAATTATGTAGTATAAGTATTAAGGTTTTGACTTGGTATAGGTTGTCGCTTAGTAGTTTATGACCTAAGTTTTGACTTTGATAATTTCTTATATTTTATAAGCAAGCGACTTTTTGACTTAACCTCTAGCTTTTATTGATCTAATATCCAATTCCAACCATCTTCTAACTACACTTCTGGTTGCTCCTATATTTAGCTTTTTCTATCAAATTACTTTTTTATTGAGTTTTTGACTTAGATTCTGACTTAACATTGTGGTATAGATAATTGTCCAAGAGCTCTAACTCATAATCCGACTTTGATAAAGGTGTAGAATTCATATATAAATCACCTATTAACGTACTATCGAGCTCCTACTATAATCAAGGATATTTAATACCAATCTACATTCAAACCGAATTTTGACCTGCTATACTAAATTAGATTCTTATTTAAGAAATTTCTTACTTATAATTCATCTCTAGAAATAGTGTAAAGTCCAAAGATAAGTCACTTTCTAATCTAAATCCAATTGTTAGTGTATTCAATATATTCAACATTAGGTTACATTCTAACCTACATTTTGATACAGTTTCTAATCCTACTGTTGCTGCTACTAGATATGACTCCTTCTTACTACTTCATATGTACTCTAACTTATCTTGAGTTTTTAGTACTCCAATGCCTTACATGAACAACAAATATCACTTAAGTACTACAAGAATTTGCACCCTTTCCCCATTATATCATTTATTAGTCTATAGATGTATTAAATGCTTGGGAAATTTAACCTTAAATCATTAAATACCCATTTTTACTCAAAAACCATCCTTCCCAAATTTATATTAAACTACTTTCACTGTTGCATGTAGACAAATATAGATTACACTATAATTTTATAAAGAATTAGTTAAGCTCCTTTTGTAAAATAATACTTCTAGTGCATTGTTTACACGAAAATGAAAATTTCCCTATAAATCCGACTATACACTTTTTACAATCCAAATCAGATAACATAAAAATTCAACATCTTAGTAATATAATTGTAAAATTTCAAACCAAAACTATACTAAATGATTTTTCAAAAACCTAATCGACAATTAGTACGTAAGAATTTTTCTTAAGGATCTCATATCTATACTCAATATTTTGAAAATTTGATTAAAAATATAAATTCCTTATGCAAAAATGGTTAGGAATACTGAATTTCAAAATTTTTTGTAGTTGTTTACTATTTTTCCCATAATTTTGATAAAATTGAAGAAAATTAGGGACTCACTAGAACTTGATGCTCCGACCATGGTAGAGAGGAGCAAGGTCGTCGGCCAGCCTAGCTATTGGCCACTCCTTCAAGTGATGGTTTGACCTCAATTCCAAATGATCATCTTTTGTAGGAACTCAAAATCATGCTATTTTGCACACTAAATTTCCTTAATTTTGTTTTCTTACTTCTTCTCTCTATTTCTCTTTTCCTAGACTTTTCTAAAACTCAAAATTACCGAAACTTTTAGCTATCAAAGGTATTTGGATTTTTATAGCATGAGTGATGAGGTTTTGGAAGTTCTTTCTCAAATAATCTATCTTTCTCCTCTTGGTTTAGGTGTTTTCACCTAAATATTTTCTTATTTTTCAATTCTACAGCTGGCTCTTGAATATGTCGTGCCTTGCAGCATGATTCTAAATGTCTTTTTGAGTTTTAAGAAATTTTTTTATATTTTTCTTTATTTATTTGATAATATTTATGTATTTTTGGATATTTACAATAATTACAAATACAAATATTGACATAATAATTATATCCAGTGTACATACTTATCTTTTATATATTATTTTTTATATAATATTAATTATATTACTTCTAAAATTCATCTCTAAGTATTTGTTAGTTTTCAAGACTTAATTTGTATATTAACGATAATATAATAATATAGTAAATTCTCACTATTTTAATCATATTTTTAATATTTTTTATATTTTTGAACCCCAAGCCTACAAAGACTTCTCGATTAATATTTATAAGCTCCTTATAAGTTTATGATATAATCGAGTTATCTTCCTAAATACTCTAAATTGACTATAAATCCTAATCGCGTAAGTATAAGTCTCACATCTACTTTAATATATTATAGTATAATTATATTATAAAAATTATTATATTATAGGCTTTACATTGAGTCTAAGAGACTAATAAAGTGTTTAGTTAATAGAATAGGACAATATAATAAAAACTAGATAGTATGGTATAAGGACAACATGATAGTACAATTTAGTGTAAGGTTACTTTAGCAATTTTAAAAATATATTTATTTTTTGTGGCAAATTTTTTTTTTTATTTTTTTTACCAACAAATATATAATATAAATTTTTTAAATTTTAATCATATATCTCAAGACTCCCATTTTATCAAGTAACCTGAGCTAATATGTAAACCAATAAAGAATTTCTAGGAATACAATAAAAATAAGAGAATCAATGGAGACTTAAAGGTCTTTTGAGAGGAACACAAATAGGTATGATTACTGATGTCAAAAGTTTATTTTCGATATATATAAAGACAGTATAAACATGAATTTACAACGAAAATCTCATGCAAAAGTAAAAATTAAAACCAAAACAATCTGTTTTCAACTAAACTCGTGCGTGCCCTGGAGTTTCGAATGTTTTTTCAAATTAGATATGTGAGTTTCACAATTTTCTCCCTTTGTTTTTGCACATAATTTACCCTTCCTGTATTATTATTTTCAGGTACATTCAGCGCTACATGTCTTGGCCTCGTTTCTTGGATCGTTAATGGGCCCAAATATCCTTAAAACAGTTTGGGTCCAAATTTCAAATGCTGAAGTAAGAAACAGAGCCCAATTGAATCAGATGAAACTAGATTAAATTAAAGGTTAGATCTACATTTCTCGTTAAATCAAAAACTACATCAAAGTTTTCTTTGATATTTAAATATTATTATAATCTAGCAGTTTAAATACTGATGAGATGGACTATGTTCAAACCTCCCTCCCTAATTGAAATATATAAGTATAGTTAAAAAAAAAAAAATCAATACAAGTGGTTTTTGGTTAGATTAGCTTACTAGAAAAACAGTTTTGGTTTAAATAATATTCGATTAAAAAAATGCAAATAAAAATAACCAATGCCGATCTTCTTGATCAAGCAATGGTTTCATGCATATGCATAAAAGTTCCAATAGAAAAATGATTTCATGATCATATGAATATAAGCCACAAACTTAAATTATTCATGTGTTTTCAAAACTTTAGATTGAACAAAATATAACACATATTTCATAAATAATTCAGTATGATATATTGATTATTGAAACCAGTTGCTTACAAGGGTCACACTTCAGCAGATTAAAAACCCAAAACATCGACACAATTCAGTGAGAATCCCATACGCATTGTATTGTGGTTGACACAAAATAGAACGCCCAGAAAATAATTATAATAACTGGAATCCAAGAAGGAGAAAAAAAAAAAAGTACTAACAAGTCTTATGAATCAATTGGTAATATATATAAGTATAATTCATTAATTCACATGACATGTTAATGTTAATGCTATTGAAACATTTCTCCCATCTGTAAGATCTTATTTATCAATAATCATTCTTTCAATATTCATTAGCTATGATTAATAATTAAATGTTTTAAATTCAATTATTCATTTCAATGGTTCAATATCAAAGGTGATAGATGAATGATTAGATAAAATTGACAATCTAATGAATTAATAACACTACAGGATAAAGCAAATAGAGGTATCCAAACTTTTATATTTTTTTATTTTTTTATATAAACTTTAAACTTATTTATTTTGGTATCCAAATTTTTCTAATGAGACAAATTAATATCTATGTTAGAAAGAATACTTATTTTTTTTTCACTTAAAAAAGTTGAAGTACCAAAATAAAAAAATAAAATAAAATTTCAACACTAAAATAAAAATAAAATAAAAGTTGATTTACTGATATTACTATTCTATCATTTTAGAATAACAGATATTATAGCGAAAATACCAATTTATCTTATTTAGAAAATTAGGGCAATAAAATGAAAAATGTTTAAGATATAGGTACTAAAGTAAAGAAAAAATAAAAGTTTAGGTATTTGTACTGATTTTATCATAATATTCCATCAAGTTTGATAGTTCTACGATCAATATATATATATATATATATATATATATATAGTAATATTCCATTGTTGAAAATGTCACCCTTGATTCGAACATTTTGTAATACGTTACACGCATTTTCCCAAAAGTAAATATAAATACTCTGTCCTTAGAAATTTTTTGAGTATCACTCTCTTTCTAGTCCTAACATGCTTGATTTTGGAAACATAAAGATGCATAACAAAACATTTCAGCCCATGAAATAATCACTCGTTTAAAATTTTTTTTTATATGATTTCCTAGAAGTACTACTTTCCCTATATATTACGATAAGGACCACAATTTTTACAAAACTACATTATTATTATTACGAGTAAATCTCATTTTACATGCTTCTGTTTTTATTTTTTATTTTTATATTTTACGTACTTATATTTTGTCTCAGTATCAATATCAATCAAGGCACCTATGAATGTCTGATTGGCTCATAATTAATTAATTTGATAAAATAATATTATCAAATATGTGTCGATTCAAGAGAAAAGTACACTTTTAGTCATCAACAATTACTCATTTTCTATTTGAGTTCTTATTTTTTTTTTAATTCTATTTGAATCCTCAATGTTTTTAGAACCTTATAAAAATATGATTTCCATTAATTCTATTAAATATTTTGTGCATCATGGGAATGTGTTAGCTTCTCATTGACCTGAGGATTTTTTGGCAATGTGATTACAATTTGTACAAATTTTTCTATCCCATTTTTTCTCGCTTTTAACTTTTTTTTACATAATTTATTATTATTTTTATCATAATATAGTTAACTATATTTAGTATTATTTTTTACTACATTACATAAATAAATATGTTAAATGTTATCATTTTATCAAATTAATTAATGTGAACCAATTTGGAGCTTACATCTATCCCAGATTGATGTGATAATTCAATAGATACAATGGAGGTCCTACATTTTTGTCAGGTTTTAAAGACGTTGAGGATGCAAATGAAAGGAAAAAAAAAAAAAAAAAGATTGAGGATTTATAGAAAAGTAAATAATCTTTAAGGATAAAAAATATACTTTTTCCTTAATTAAATGATATAATAAAATGATTGATTAATTAAACAAAAAAAATTAAAAAACTAGGGAAAATATTAAAAAAGCCATCTAAAGGAGCGGCTGGTAAGACTCTAGATTAGTAATTGGATCATGACCCTTCACTAGAGGTAGATGGTGCAATCTAGTTACAAACATCCCAAATAGTAAATTAAAAGAAAAAAAAAAAAAGAAGGAAACCATTGAGCTGTTATAATGTTGTGTAACCTAATTACCATCCACAAGTTTTCAGATTTTTTTTTTTAACTGGCCACCTTCCACCCTATAATGCTTGACCACCTTCATAAGTTGGTGATGGCTATCCACCATCGTAATAACCAAGTCGAACTACTCACCTACAATGATAGGTTATAACCCAAAAATTGATCAAGAGTCTTGCCCAACCCTTCATTTGTGGTAGTGGTCATTCCCTGACTTTAGGGTAGGAATAGTGGCTTATTTCAAATATTTTTAGCTTTTAATATTTTAACTATTATTTTTATCATATGTAAAATTAATTATTTGTGGATCAATCAAAAGTAGGTACTCATTACTTATTAACATTATATTATAATTCGATCATACTATTTCATTAGGCTTAGTCGACACACTTAATAGTAATGTATGCATATAAACAATTAAATAGAAACAATAATTTGAATTGGAAATATACAAGATCTCAGTCGATCACATTTTCTTTACTTATATCTAAAATTATTCTATTTGTTAAATTCTATTCTCTTGAAATTCTCTAGCATTGACAAATGTTTACTCTCTCTCAAATAATGAAAAAGTCATCGAAAATCCTAATGCTACTTGTGTTATCCTTTCATATTTACTCAAACTTTCAAAAATTTGAGACTATTACATCCCTAGAACTAAAACCTTCCCTCGAGATCCTGCGGCCCCAGTTATTCCTATTAGAGAACTGAAGCAGAAAATTACTTAGAGCAGCAAAATAACAAAAGTTTGACCATGGAAAAAAAAAAAAGAAGGAAAGAAAATATTAAGAAGGTGTAAGTCTACCGGTTAACAAAATCAGTAGGGTGGATGACCTGCTCTTTAAATCGCCGCTTGATCCATGCAGCAGCTGACCTATTTTAGGGTGATGTAATAACCAACGAGTAGGTATAAGAACATGATGCTTTGAGTATTCAAGAGATCGTGGTGGAATTTCAACTTCTGATTCCGCTCGTTCACCTAATTATTTTTTCCTTTACCTACATTGCAACAGTATCTCTTAAAAATTCATGACTTTTTTTTTTTCTTTTCTTTTCTTTTTTTTTTTTACCAACAATTACATTATAACTACAGGATAAGAGAATTAAATCTAATTTATCTCATTGGAATATTCATGATTATACTATTAAATTATAACAACCTTAAAAAAAAAATCCTTGACTTTAAATTGAGTAACATCGAAATAATCAATTGCCTTTTATTAGATCATTTAAGAAAACGTGTTTTTGCCTCTTTATATATTCTATAACTTGAAATGTTGATATTTGCGAGTGACGAAGTAAAATCAATAGCAACAAAGGGATATATAAGATGACACCTTTTTTCTTTTTTTGGTAATAATTTTCTTGTTTCAATTCATAATATCCATTATAGAAAAGGGAAAAAAAAATTGAATCATAATAGATACAATCACATTACAATAGCTTATATAACTTTGATTCTTACAAATGTATATATATATATATATGGGGATATTGCAAATAACATCTCTAAATTTAGACCAACATGTAGACTTTCCATTTGATCTCTTAAATGTTGCAAATCCTCCTCTTAAACTATTACGTCTTGAAGCCACAGAGTCACAACAATTTCGCGGTGTAAAACAATTTATAATAATAATTGATCTCACAGTCATTATCATATCATAAATTAAATTTACACTAAGTGTCCTTAACTTCTTATTTTGAAGTAAATAGTTTAATTAAGATTTAAACTAAAATTTACATAAAAAGTTAAAACCTTTAGTTATATATATATATATGTATTTACATTCACATTCTCATAGAATTCCTAAAATATTCTATATAGTATAAAAGTCTGCTAACTTATGTATCAGATACCAATTCTTAATCCTAGAAATACTAACAAGACCTTAAAAACTTAATCATTTGACCAGTTGATCCTCACTTCCCATAGTTTCAAAAGAGAACTAACCTTAAGGTAATTGTATTGCGACATAGTAAATCAAAAGTCAAAACTTGTAAAAGAATCTATATAAGTATAAGCAATTATAGCTCAATAAGTTGAATTTGAGACTTCTGAATGTATACAAGCGCAATTAAGGTTATTAAATAATTATTTGTATGAAATACAACAAGCAAATGTCATCATACAATATAGTCTGGTTTATTGTAAAATCAAAGTAATTTCACCCGTTTTAATTTAAGTTGAGGAATTTATACAAAAGCTCAAAACCAAATCCAAGTTTGTACAATGGAGACATCACTCCCTCTAGGACTGTCCTTTAAACTAATGCCTTCATCCCCACCACAATGTCCTCTTCTATCACTTAATTCGGTTAAGGATGAGGAAAAGACCAGTATATTATCCAATGCTATCTTTTTTGAAGGTATTGATGTTTAGTTGGAGAACTCTAATAATCCCCTAAAAGGTTGTAATGCATGTTAAATTAGGATTTTTAGCTCGATTAGTATTAGGTTCAATTTAGGGTGATTAGATAATTCCACACCAATTCAATCATAACAGTTATCAAACATAACACATATTTTAGCACAAAATCAAATATACAGGCATATGCATAAAATTGTTTACAATCACAATAATATACAATTCTAAACTTCCAAGTACTCTAAAATAATACTCCAAAATACGGTGAAGTATTAAATCTAACTTATTTAGAAT
Organism: Lumnitzera littorea; assembly: GCA_024138015.1. Lineage (NCBI taxonomy): Eukaryota > Viridiplantae > Streptophyta > Magnoliopsida > Myrtales > Combretaceae > Lumnitzera > Lumnitzera littorea. The sequence continues at coordinate 4,741,615 of JAMXBB010000007.1, read as the reverse complement.
CCTTGGTCACTTACTTAGCTCATTGTAGGTCAATTTGTCTCCGTGTATCCTATAATATAAATACACTCTTTATTATTTATATCTTAACAATATATGTACATTCTAAGTTATGATTTAACTCAATTCTTCTTATATACATATTAGTTATTATTAATTCATCCTAGATTAGTTTGGAGTTCGACTTCCAAATTTGATTCAAGTTCAGGTTCTAAATTGGTTCAAACTACAAGTAAATCCTAAAATACGTTCCGAACCTTAATGTGAATTTAATCACATCAGGCTTAAGTATTCTAAATATTATACTTTGTCTTTAATCAATATTCTAGCCTACTCAGTATATTATAATCCTTATTAGTATACCGAATTTACTTCCGATGTGAAAAAATTTTACATTTTTCATATAATTACCTAAAATTAAGTTTTATGCTAGATTTAATACATATTAATATTATCATTATATTATCCAATTTAACTCCATATTTTATAATTACCATAATTCCAATTGCATATATTATCAAATAACTTATATTTATTACATAATTCCCATGATAATTGCATTTAATACTCCAAAACTACGATTATGCTACCATATCAGAGATCAACATCCCTAAACATCTAATTACCCTCTAAATCAATCATTAGTTATTTAATTACTTAATTAGTTCAAAATTACTCATTTTATCCATCATTTTAGGGCTTAAAAATTACTTAAAAATTTTGAAAATTAATTTTAAAAAAATGACTTGATAGCACTATTATATATCATTTAAGTAGTTTATAAAAAAAATTCGACCTCAAAACTACACTCCTAAGCCTATTTAATTCTAAATTGAAATATGCATGGTTTTGCTCGATTTCGCTCAGTTTCTTAAACACTCTATATCTATAGATGTAATTAAATATAATCATTATTTTTTTCCTAAATCTACATATAATAAAACATCAGAATAATGAAATTTATAATTTTTTGGATATAATTAATAATTTTTGCAAAATCAATTGGAAAATTGGACTCGCCTGTTTCATGGGCTTCCAGCCACCAGTGCCGGTCTAAGGTTGGTTGGCCGATCCAAACTGTCAATTTGGAGTGAGGTAATGGTGGTGGTTTGGTTCCAGGTGTTATTGGTGTGTGGGTTTAGCCTAATTGTTCCTACTACATAAATTTTTGTAAATTTTTATAAAACCCTTAATCTCTTCTCAATTTCTGTGCTCTTTAATTTTCTAAGGTTTCAAATTGACCAAATAAGCCTTGTAAAAATTTTGTTATTTATAGAGTTCTAAAGTAATTTTAGTGTATTAATTAGACAAAACAATTATCTTATCCACTTCTATTTTGCCTTTTCAAGTATATTACTTTAATTAGCTAATTTTTTTCTTCCTTCCCCTATCTAACATGACCCAATTCTGGAATTTTTTTCTACTTACCTTTTTTTTTCTTCTTATTTTTCCTTTTTTTAAAATAATTTTCTTTAATTATTTAGTTATTTTATAGTAATTTTCAAGCATTTTAGGTAATTTTGCATATTTTTACCTACACATAAATACATATAGAGTGCAAGTGAATACCCCTAAATATTATTTATATCATTATATGATTTTTAATGTGTATATAATTTATCTTTAGTAATTTGTTAATTATCGAAATACATTTTACACATTTCCAATAAATAACGAGTAATATACTTAAAATTTGAAAATTTCATATTCTATTATTTTATTACTTATTTTTTTAAATTCAAACTTACGAAGTCATTTTTACTAATATTTCTAGTTTTGTTTTATAATTTAGGTTCGATCGGATCTTTTAATCGATCGTTTTAAACTTTACGTATTAAGTTAAATCCTACAATTACAGGGTTTATATTTAGAGCTTACATAAATTTTGATAAATTGACAGTATAAAAAAATATTTTCATTTTTAATTTAAAAGAGCTACACTATGATCAAAGTTTAAGAGGTATTAAAGTATACAATAATAAAATCAAGGTGTGTTTTTACACTATAATCAAGTTTATGGGGGTTCATTTGCAACTTATGAGAATTATTTACCAATTTATCAAAATTTAGGAGCAATTTGTAACATTTAAAAGTTTAAGAGTAAATTATTACATTTTAATATATATATATATATATAATTTTTTTTTTTTAACCAAGATGATTTTCCGATATTTGGTGCTAACTCTATATCAACATTGGTTGAATGTCAATGGTGGAAAGAGTACAAAGTAAGGTGATTAGTCAATAAGCTCTGCTAGTGGCTTACCAGGCACATTAATAGCAACCGAAAACAATGGAATTCGACTTGAAGTTAACTACATAATATAAAACTTACAAAGAAAATGCAACATGGGTCATAATTTAAATTAGATATTCATACCTAATCACTAGACATTTTCATCAATCATATCTTTTTGCGTTTTAATCAGGATAATTATACTGATATATATTAAAATTATGCAGACTTTCAAATTGTTGAGACAATAAGTATGGAGATCGCACATCTCTTTAAGCCAATTCACTAGATTGTTGCCTTCTCGCTCAAGCGGGAAAAAGGTGTGCATTTATACTTGTTCACAAAATCTATCAGAAATGGTCTTATATTGATGAAACGGTATGATTGGTGATGATATATTTCTGAAAAAATATCATATACCATTTAAAGATGGGTGCACTACAATGTCATTTAATAAAAAAAAAAAAGTTTGAGATGAGATAATTTACAAGGTTGTATTTAATTTCAGTTGTCTGTCAACTTTGAAATAACACCTACAAAATAACCTTCCTCGTATTAATCTAAAATTAAAGAGTAATGCGTTCAACATCGGTATCTTTTGGGTCAATTTTGAGCACAACTAATAATAAGCTTATGTTTCCAATCTTGAACGTTTGTGTTTTTTTCCCCAACAATCTTGAACGTTAGACTAAGCCCATTTAAAATTTGTTTGTATTTTAGAAAACTTGTACTTCCTTAATAATTGCATATTAAAGCTCCAAATTGACTCAAAATTAAATAAGGCCAAAACAAATATAAGCTTTGATGCTTAAATTAGACTTGTGAGTTCATTGAATTGAATAATTAGAATTAAGCTTAGGTCAACTACTGCAGTAAGTTTTTTTCTTTTTTTTCTTCCCAACTTACGTTACAACTTACAGGAAAAAAAAGTATTTAAACTCGATCTATTTCTTTAAAAAAAATCGATATTTATACCATATAACTATAATAATCTTAGTATTCAAATAGTTTTAAGGTAAAGTTTGATTCCTATTAAATTTTAAAACAAACTTAAATAAGATGAATTTAAATTCGAGAAGTTAGTAATCTGACGCGATTGATTTACATACCTACAATATATGTAACACATCGATACAGACAAGGTAATGAAATAGGAATACAGCATCTAGGCATATCCACATAAATCTGAGTAAAAGAAGCGGAATAGAAACTCGTAAAACGCATGGTCCAAAATTATTTAATTTAGTGCGGCATTTTCCTGTCCCACCTCCACAAAACATGACAATAAGTTTCTTTTCAACCGATGCACGACCTCTTTTCCTCTTAGTTTACCTTTCTTTTGTCTTCTCTACTTTAAATTATTATTTTCCCTCTTTGTGGTGGATCACTGCTTATTTTGATAGGAAAAAGAAAGACCTAACCTAATGTGCTCAAAACATAAGTCAAAATGTCAAATCATGTTCTACATATGTGGGCATAGACTCTTTTAAGCAATAACAGTCCAAACACTAGAATTCATGTGGAAAAGCTTACAAAAGTAGACTTAATCGACATTATTTAAGTTAGTGATAGTTTTGGCAAACCTAATCCGGGATTATAATAATCTTGTGTGAAAAGTAACTATCGTCTATGATAATGAAAGAGTGAAAAAAAGAAAAAAGAAAAAACAAACGTTTGATGCTTAAAATACGTGGAATCCAATGCCCATTTGTGTGAATCCATAATTACGACAAAAACCTTTTATAAAGCAGAGTGCTGCCTGTCCGATTCCATACTTAGCATCCTCACTCGGAAAGTAATCCTTTGTGGTACCGAATCACTGGTTTCCTAGTACATTCGATGCTTGAGGTGCAGGGTCATATATACTATTTTAAGCTACTTGGTATAGGAAATCTTATTAACTTCTTAAAGTATAGTCCATCAAAAACTATAATTACCTCCTAGTATTTCATTTAGCTGTGGTGGGTGTTAACTATTGAGCCTTCTTAACAGAACCATTTCCCCTTCGGTAATTAAATCGTTTTTCCTGAAAAATGACTCATCGTTCAAGTACCAACATTGGTTTAATAAAAATTTAAGGAGAAAATACAAATAACTCTCTAAATTTTAATTTAGATACAAATTAATCCTTTAAATTTGTAAAATATGCTTTAAAATCCTATAAATTTTGAGAAATTGCTAAATAATCTCCGTAAGTTTAAAATAAATCTCTTAAATTTTGATTTTGATGTCCAAACACTCACTAAACTTATCAAAATATACTTTAAACTCTTTAAATTTTAACAATAGTATAACTTTTTTTTACCTAAAAAAGAAAATATTCTTTATGTTGTTAATTTATTAAAGTTTAAAAAGTTTTAAAGTATATTTTATAAATTTAAAGATCAATATATACCTAAATCAAAGTTTAAAATAGTTATTTATAATTTTTCCAAAATTTAAACCTCACACACACAGCACATAAAGGCCCATATGTTTAGTAGCATGAATGTTGCTATTCTAAGGAAAAAATTCAATTCTTATATCCTAAAATACCAAAAGAGACTTCAAATCCGAACCCTCGCATAAATTTGACACGCACTCGCGGAACGAGAAAGGATCGTGCCCTGCAACTGCCAACCTATCCATTTCAATGGTATAGATACCGAAAGCCCCAAGATTCTACAGCCATGGAGCTAATATCAATTTTACCGCTTATTTTTCTTTTATAATTAATCTCACCCCTAGAGGAAAAGCCTGGTTCCACGTTTTGTTGACACCAGCCTCACAAATAGGGCAATCCTTGACATACGTTAAGACAAAGACTTCAAACTTTCAGATGTTTATTTTAATTAATCAAATATTCACACCGATATTAGCACTAATATCCTAAAAAAAATATATCCAAACAGGACGTCTCCATTAATAATTTTCTGTTTTAAAAGATTATTCCTTGAAATTTAACTATACTAGAATGGGCCATCTTTCAACTTTACTAATTATATTAATCATCCGCAAGCTGTCAATGTCAGTTTAAGCTCTCTCTTATCTTGACATTATCCAAGGCAATATCAATATGGATGTTTTTAGACTACTATTCCATGCACTGCTAATGCTATCGTTAATATGATGACTCGGAAAATCTGTCAATTTCCAACATGCCCTTTTCACATTGCCGGGATTAGGTTTCCGCTAATACCAAGTATTGAGATTAAATTTGGATCTCATCCACACTTAATCCAGACAAACTTTCCCTTTTAAACTAATAGAATCCACTGGACAAGTCTAAAAACACCAAAATTCAAGTCCAAACTGTTGCAAGCAAGATGACAATGGAACCTAGCTCACCTACAGGACTGGTTATGTTTGTCAATTTTATCATGTGAATTCAAAGGTTTGGACAAGAACACTCGTTTTAAACTCATGTAGATACTAAAAACAGGCATCAAGGATGGATTAACTATTCGGGCAACACGATAAAGAATCAAACTAACAGCATTTTCAGTACAAGCTACAACATTTGAAGTCGAATTACATTATACTATCAACTCGCAACTATGTAGTTGAGTTACAAAGGATACAGTCAAGTGCTTGAAAGTACGGTCAACTTGCAACTATAAGAAAGAAACATTTGCCAATTGGCGAGAAAAACACTATACATCCACAACTTAAAATCATGGAACAAGAGCTGGGTGAAGAAAATAACAAACAAAATATCCTACGTGGTTTAACTAATAGTATAATCCAGAGAAAATGCTGCACAAACTTTGAGTTCGCGAATTAATATTACAAGAATTGAGGGGACATAGGGATTACATTACAATCTTTCTTCGTCCAGACAGCATGAGTTTGCCGTAGCAAGTACTCCCCCATCTCAGTCAAGTCGTGCAATGAGTAAGATCATATCATTACAAAATGAAATAGCTACAAGAACAACAGTGAAAAATGGGGAAAAAGGGAAGGTGGGGGAAAAAACTAACAAAACAGAATTTATAGGTAGATAGCAAAGCGGCATCAATGAGGAGTATAGTAAAACCCGGTTGGTGCACCCATCCCGTTCACTGGCGGCATGCCATATGGCATCATTGGCATTGGACCTTGAGGATAATATCCAGGTCCACTAATCTTGGCCAAGCTGGTTTGGCCACGCATTCCGTCCGTGGCATACTGCTGCCATAGTTGTTGTTCCTGCACAAGCAAGTTCTGTTTCTTCTCCATGTCTGCCATTTGTACATACGAAGGAGGGGGGATGCTCACAGAAGCAGCAAACGGATCCTGATTAAGGGTTTGGACAGTTCCATCTGGTGCCGGAAGAGCCAACACAGGGGTTGCACCCTTTCCAGGCCCTGGCAATGCCACACTACTTGCACTTCCTCCACTTAATTGAGCAGAAGCTACATGCTGTCTCACCATTCCCTGATCATACATCCCATTTAACAGCAAGGGGTCCAAACCCCCACCCATTGCAGCTTTCTGCTTAGACAAATTACTCACTGTCTCCACCAAAGCCAACTCCCAGTCAGCCTTGCCTGCTTCAGCAGCTGGGGTCTGCCAAGCCGAAGTCACTTCAGGTCCACCGTTAGATGGGAATGCTTCCCAAGAACCATTACCATTATTAGCAGCAGGACCTGCAAACAAAGCCAATGCCAATTTATTCCCTTGATCATCAGCAGTGACGCCATCATCTCTCAAGTCCACCAAATCCCCAGTCACCTGTGGCTTTGGCGGTTCAGGAGCAGGCTCCGGTGGAGGTGGAGGTGGAGGAGTATGATTTTCTGGTGGTGGCAAGGCCTTTATTTCATTCATATCAGGCTCAGGCTCCTCTTCTGGAGGAGGAGGTGGCAGCTCCTCTTTCCTTTCAGGGCTCTTAGGTCTCTTTGCTCTGTCTCGCACAAACTCCTCCAAGGTTTCCAACAATTTACTAGTAATCCTCTGTACTTCTGGATACTCGGATGATCTTGCCACACCTGTATCCTTGCACCAATTGTAAAATGCAATCAGCTCATCGATTTGCTTGGCTGCGCTGGCATAAGCATCAAAAGCCTTGACACAATCCTGATACTCCATGTCGAAAAATTTATCAAGCAGAACTGCCAAAACCTCACAGATATCTGCATAAAGTTGAAAACTTTCCTTGACAACAGGATACAATGCTATCAATATCATCCGACTATTCTTTGCCAACCCAGTAGGCCTACACGACAAGAATCGATCCAGCAGCCTCTGTAGATGGCCCATCTTGCCAAAAATCCTCTCAGGTGTCATTTCCCTCAATGGAGTCACTGCCCTCTTCTCTTCTTTTCCGTCTCTCACAACAACAGCATCACTCATATCACCATATGACCTTGACCGTCGCATTGTTCCTCCATAATTACCATATTCACGATCATATTCATACCCTCTTGGTGGAGGTGATCGAAAATCATCCCTAGGTCCATATCCATATCTATCGTCGCTGTGAACACTGCTACTCCCATTATTATACCGCCCACCAGAACCACCATCACTTCCACGACCTCCAGTTTTTCTCTCAAACAAAGTCAACTCAAGCCTCTGGTCCAGATACATAGCATATGTCCTCACAAAAGCAGAGTAATCCCATGAACTCGAATGTGCCTCGTCACGAAAGTCCGATAAATTCAACAGTCTAGCACCCCTCCTAGTGGCATACATTATCTCCTCATGAAAAATCGGATCCGCATCATTCAACAACCGATGAATCAACGTAAGAGTTTTCAATGCAACAATCCAATCCCGTGTTTTCCCCAACCGTTTTGACACTGCAGAGACACAAGCATGTACATAACCACGCGAAAACGATGTCAAGCTGAGAATCTCACGGATGTACTTCTCATCTGCAGGGTCATCATCATGGCTAGTGGCTTTAACAATAGCAACCTCAAGCTCAGGCGCCATATTACTAGCAACCTTGGCGATACCGATACTCGTTTGGTCCTTAACGGCCCCGATCGCTTTCCGGATCGTACTTGAAGCCATCTCAACCTTGATTTCACTCACCTAATCCCTAATTAAACGCATCAAATCAGTTAAATCTAAACGAATCACCTCTAAGTAAAAAGAAAAAAAAAAAAGAAGAGAAGAAGAAGAAGAAGCGGGAAAACACTTTAATGACGCAACAAATAAACTAAATTTATCAATAGATTAAACCTTAATAAAATACATTAAGTCGCTCAAACTCACTGTAATCACATTTTAATCACAAAAAAGGCTGAGAAATCATTCCAAATTTGAACGATCTCACTTAATTAAACTCTGTTATGACGAACTAATCATTTGATTTCACAAAATAAGGCCCGATCATATCGATTTTCCAAATTTAATGATGAGTTAAGAAGTAAATGAAGTAATGAGCCATAATTTACTTTACCGTTGAAGTTAGGGTTTAGATCTGAAGGTTTCGAAACGGAATGAGCTAAACGACGACGGATCTGAACAGAAAAGGACGATTCCACTACGAGATCTGTGAGTCCAGTGAAGTGATTTCACTGAGGAGAGCAACAAAACGGCGGCGTGCTTCGAGTCAAAAACGGAGAAAGAAAACAGATATTCTCTCTCTTCCTCAAATGGAGGGCGAGGAGGGAAAGGAGAGAGAGAGAGAGGGAGAGCGAAAACGAAGGAAGCGGAGAGAGTAATGAGGCAAATTCAAGATATTAGATTGAGTATTTTACGTGGAGAGATTCGGGCCGTCGGATTCGGTCGGAGATCTAGCGGTTGTGAAGAGATGAGAAATGAGTTCTTTCCAGAAGCGGAAGTGTCGGAGGAGGTCCGCGTTGAGTGCTGATGCTGACCTGGCAGGTGGGGGGGGCATGATTTGGTGTGGTGTGGGTTTATTTTATTCAGGTGTCAACGAGCACCATTTTCAATAGTATTTTTTCAATAATTTGTTCAATTTTACTATTAATGGTACCATAAAATTATAGTGAATTATTTCGTAAGTGGATTTTTTGAGATATTAATAAAGATGGTTTCGTATTAAAAACCCATAGTTAGTTATTTAGTTTAGAAAAGAGTAGATGTATTAAAAGTTAAAAGTTTTTTACTCTCCACAATTTTTTTATAGTAAGGAATCCGATATTAGTTTTTTTAGGTAAAACAATGCTCAACTTATCCTATGATAGCAAAAAAATAATTTATAATTGTTTTAAAATTTAATAAATATATTTTTAATCGAATTTTAGGGAAATTTTCTCATGTCCACAATTTTCCTTTTAAATGGTATCGTTCATTTTGAAAACTTACAATTTCACTTTCATTTTAGTATGACTTTTACGTTTGTCTTGTAATATTCGGTGTTGTCAAATTGCATTAGTCGTTAACTATTACTTTTACTACAATTTCAACCCATTGACCGATTAAATAGAGTTTATTGTCATAAGATTGAAAATTTTCTCCAAGTTTGTCTAAGTTTACGTACAATTTTTCATAAAATAATAAAGTTCTAGAAGGTTTTTCGGAGGAAATATAACATTTTTTCCAAAGTCATGGAGGCGTAATTGTTCATTTGCACTATGCAGATGCATAAATTCCATTTAGCTATAAGGATAGGGTGAAAGAGTGGAATTTTTAGTTTTTCTTTATCTCAATAGAGAAGAAAAGTATAAGGTAAGGGATTAACGTGCTTTGCAATTTAGAGGGAATTAATAAGCAAAATATGTATAATTACATTTTTATCTTTGAAATTTTGAAGATCACGCATTAGTGATTTTTCATTTTATATATTTACTATTTCTTCTTTTAATTATTTTGTCCCAACTTTTTCTTCTATCTAATTTTACTATTAATTCTAGATACAATTATTACCAATATTGTTAGACTTGATAATAATTTATTACTAATATTGTTATAATTAATAAGCATGCTCGTTTCAATTTGATTTAATCTAACTAGTTATAAAAATAGTTCTTATTGGCCTTTTTAAATTATAATGATAATAATTTAGAAAAACTTGATTGATTAGACTTATCTATCTAATTGTAATAAAGCATAATAAAGTTTTTTTATAAAAATGTATAATTATTTTTAAAGAATAAACCAACGTACTTAAAAAAATTAGTTATTGCATTCTCGGTTGAATGATCCGAATCTTTGGACTCTTTTTCTTTCTCGAGTTAACCTCCCTGCCGTGTCTTATTTATTTGTTCATTTATTCATTTCTCCTGCCCTTTTTTTTTTTTTTTTTTAACTTTTCACTGCCGGTGGAGTAGAATATTGAGAAAAAGATGTTCCACTGCCCACCTGGTTTGCTCTTACTCCTTACACGCATTAACACGTGGAAGCGGATCTTTGTTTATCGAGAGTGGGCCCAGAATTCTGTAGTGTGTCAGATCATGGACCCGCAGGTTCTGAGCTGGGAATGAAAGTACGGGAAAAAAGAGCTGGAAGTTTCTTTTGTCGTTCAAATTCCAGCTGTTATTTTTTTTTATTATTTTCTGGAAAATAGTTACTGTAATTAAAGAAACTATTTATATTTTTTATAAAATTTAAAATCAGTACTGAAAAACATAATTTTTAAAATTTTTAACCAGTATCTTCAATAAAATGTTAATATGAATATTAAAAAAAGAAATGGTTTTTAAATCAATTGCTGTGTAATTTATATATGGTAAATACATTAATATTTTATTAATATATATATATATATATATAACAGTTATTCTACTGATGTTTCTGGAAAATATTAAATGAGTACATGGTTGTTGCTGTCTTAAGATGCATCCATTTAGGAAGTTTAGATGTGTCGTACTGCCTGGTTGGCTTGCATGTCCTTGGGTAAAAGAATAAATTTATCTAGTTGGAGCAGTCAATAAGTATTTAGTCAAGGTTCGGTTTTTCACACATTGGTATTTGGTATTACACTAAAATAAGACAATTTGTAAATTTATATGGAGTTTAGCTTCTTTATTAGAAAAGGTTTTACTGATTTGTTTTGTGTTATTTGACTTAAAAAATAAAATAACGTACGTAAGGAAACTTGTACGAACATGGAATTAGTATTAGATTACAAGAAAAATCAATTTACAGGTCTATTTTGTCTTGAAGTTGGTAGATCTTTTTTTTGGCCCGTAACTCACCATAAAAAATTGAAGCCTGTCGACTCCAGCGTGTTACTTTATTTATAGATGGAAGTGTAAATGGGTCCAACCAGAGCTTTCAAAAGATACTGTCTTAATTTGTTTAAAAAGTACCGAGCTTAAATTGAATCCAGTTTTTACTAAGTTTGAAAGTTATAAGTTTGAGCTTAATTTTTTTAAGAAATTTAAAAGTTGAAATTTTATCAAAATAAGTCTACCTTTACCTAAATAAGCTTAAGCTTAAGTTCGTTTGGATAAATGAATATAAACGAATTTAAGCTTAAGCTCGAATTTAAATTAAAACTCAAAATTAATTCAAAAATTTTAAAATATATCTTTTTTATAATTTTCATATTATATATTTGAATTTTTATATTATATTTCTTCATATAATATGATTTTTAATATTATATAGGTTGAGGCATAAAAACAGATTTTGACCTGCAACTTCATATAATATGATTTTTGATATTATATAAATTGAGGTATGGAAACAGATTTTGACCTGCAACCTAACACATTTAACCTATTTATAAAACAGGTTATGATTAATTTTTTGACCCGTTTAAAAATCGGGCTAAATAAATTTGCTTATTTAATCCATAGGTTGAAGTTGATCAATTTAAATTGGTTTGTTTAATCCATTTGTGCATTTGATCCATAAGCCAAACCATTTAATTAATTTCAAAAGTGGGAAGAGACAAGTTGTTTTTTTTTTTTTTTAAAACCTATTTAAAAAACTGAGTGAAATGAATTTAGCTTGTTTAACTCACAAATCAAAATAAAGTCAAACTGGATTAGTCAGTTTAATCTATTTACACACCTTTAAATATAGCCTTATTCACAAGCCTAACTATGAACTTATCTATGAGTCAACCAGTTAACAATATAAACAAGTCTGGTCACAAATTGACTTGCAAGCTAAATATAAGTTTGAATTTGACTCCTTTACTCAAATGAATTTTATTCTTAGATAAGCTTGAGTGATTTATAATCGAGCTCGAGTTATGCCGAACTTGAATAGTTCATGAGTTACTAAGCTTATTTACAACCCTCTTTATGGATTAACATTTTCTTTCTATATATTTAGAAATTTTGAGCGAAATTCGTTAATTTTAGTAGCATCATGGTTTTTATATTAACAAGAAGCTATTTTAAATTAAAATTTCATATAACGAGCTTTCTATTTCTTAATTAATACTCCTCTTTACCTTTACTTGTGAGTTAAAACTTTAATTAAAATATGTTAAGTAAACTATTTAATTAATTATTAATGAAATAAGTGGGAGGACTTCACCTCCAGTATAAGCAACATCCTCATAATGACTTATGAGGCTATGCAAAGGCATCTCCTCGAAGGGTAAAGTGCAATTCCTCCAGTTTGGCAATTTCACAAATTTTTCTTTTCCTTGCCTTCTTCTACCTAAAACATAAACATAAACCCACTCTCATTTCCTATGCTAAACAACTAAAACCTAACCGATGTGTTTGCTATATAAAATCTTAAGTTTATTCAACTTAATGCCCCTTTTTTTGTTTTTATTTGTTAACACTGTATGGTACTTGTTCGTTGAGTTTTTTATTTTTTATTTTAAATCCGTCAAGTATATTATTTAATTAGATATGGATGAAATAAGTGTGTAAGGATTGAAATTAGAACATCTTGTTCCATTGTCATTATAGATTTTAGATCTATAACGAGCTCCTTTTAAGGGATTAACAATTTCATTTATGTGAAATAGAATGATGATGTATTTATTGCAAACTTATTAGTATGCTTAATCTGTAGAATAATTATTCCTTGATTCTTTTTTTCCTAAATATTTCTATATTCTACCCGTAAATTTTTAATATAACGTTTAAGTTATGAACTAAGATAAGGGTAAATCGCTATAAGAAATGTAGTTGTTAGAGACAGAAATTTTACCATGCGGATTTTGTAACGATATCAAATAGCAGAGGTTTTGCAATTTATGTATTTTTTAGCAACAAAAATCGTAACGGATTATCAATGGAATATGTGACTGAATTCATTCTGTCAGAAATTTGTCTCTAAAAATATATCGGGAAGATAAAATTTTTTACCGAAACAATGTATTTTTTTAAATTTATTACAAAATTGTCTCTAAAAGATAAGGTAGAGAACATTCATAACTTTCAGAGATGGATTAAATCGTCTCTGATTATTTTTTAAATGTTTATGATATTTTATTTTTACTGATACGTTTTTGAAATTTTAAGTTCTTATATGTTAATTTATCAAAATTTTTAATAATGTTATTTTTATATCTACTTTACTTTTCCTTCGAAGTGACTGAATCAATCACACTCATCAGAACCTTTTTTCCATTCCATGCTTCTTTTTCTACCTTTACTCTTCTTCTACTTTCTTTACTTTTCATACAATGGTGAGTTTCATCTTCTTTTTTATTTTATTTTTTTCCTTTTTTATTCTTTATTTCATGGTCTTTTACTTTTTTCAGAAGGGGTTGATTTGCATAGTAATTTTGGTTTGTTCAATTGCTACGTATCGGTAAATAAGGCTAGTATAAATTTCTTTTTAACTTTTTTGTTGTTTATATAGTGATATTATATAAACAAAATGTTCTCCACTACTGTGATTTTATCAATTTCTGATTAGTTGTGGATATTATTTTATATGAGTAAACTAATTAAGATTTCATATATATATATATTATATATATAGGTCTATTTGTATGTGATTTTGGAAGTAATTAGTTTTTTTTTTTCTTGTGTTAAATGTTGATTTTTTAATTGCTTTCCTTTATTGATTTTTTTTTTTAATTGATCACAAGAGCTTGGAAAGTGTTTAGACTTGTTTCGTTTTCTAGTACTTAGAAAGTGTTTACAATTCTTTCATTTTCTAGAGATTATTTTTTATTGATCACAAGAGCTTGGAAGCTCTTTGTTTGGAATAGAAGCATGTATTAATGCTTCTATTAACTATTTTGACTTTATATGACCTTGGAAGTGCAAACCATTTTGTATTTGTTAAATCTAATGCATTCCAAAATTTGGGTTTTATCGTGGTGCTTAAATTTTTGTTAGATGTATGTTTTTTTATATAAATAGCAATCATAATTATAAGTACTTTTGTTATCCATTTTGATTATAAAAGATATGAATTACTTTTTAGCATTCATATCTTTGTAAAACAACTTTTATTATGGAACCTTTTACAAAAAAAAAAAAAAAAAAAAAACTTATTTGTAGTTTTAATTGAAATGGAGAAAAATCTAGGATGGATTTCAGTAGTAATTAACAAAAAAGAACCTAATTGTACTATTACTCCAAATAGAGATAAATCTGTGATGAATTTCGTTAGCAATTAAATTTTAGTATAAATATATATATATTATAATTTAGAGACAAATTAAAAATGGAATATAGAGACAAAAGAAAATATTTTTTTATTATTTTAAAAATAAAGACAAATTTGCAATATAATTTGTTAACAAAAAAATTTTAATCAAAATGGTCACCAAATTAGAGACAAATTTGTGACAAAAAAAAAATTATTTAAAACAAAATGTACTGTTATTTTTATTGATTTAGAGACAAAATTATCTTGCTTTTGTGATGGAAATTTTGGTCTCTAAAAAGTTTTGTTGTAAATTTTGATGATAATTTTGCAACAAAATGAGTTATGATTAGTAACAGAATTTTTGTTTCTAATTTGAGATGGATTATATATTTGTCACTAAAAATAATTAGCGACGATAATTTTTCAAATAGACATTTATAACATAAATTCTATCTTAAGGTATTTTGCAATAGAATACTTATTCTCAAAGACAAAAATTTTTGTCTCTAAAACCCAGATTTCCGATAGTGATATTTGCACACATATATATATTATATATATATATATATATTCCTAATATATCACTATTATAATTTTAAGTACAACAAAACAGAATATTAGCTGTATTTTTCTATCCCCCACC
>JAMXBB010000007.1:4636756-4726053 GCA_024138015.1 Lumnitzera littorea | reverse complement strand
CCCCCCCCCCCCCCTTTTTTTTTAGAATTTTAATTTTATTCCTACTTTGGGTAACTAAACATGTGATAAATCTACTAGACATGCTGTAGTTGTATATTGGTCATTTAAATTTCTATTACTTTCTTCGATTATCTAGCCAGGCTTTCATCTAAGCATGAGCTTCAAAGCGTGCAGGTTCGAAGCAAGGATACTTTGACCGTTCTTGGAATCTATTTACAATTACATGAAAGGTGAAGCTAGTTGTCTTTTCACCAGGTACTCTACCCTTATCAAATCGAAATCAACCACTACTGCATCCTCGAGCTAATTATATCCTATAATGGATACCTAGGCCTCGAAGATGTTAGTCAGTGCCAAATATTTTTTATGGTGTCACATCATGCCTTCAAAGATGGATACTTAAATTGAGATTAGAGGCATGAATGAGTTAAAAGTTGAAACTATGGAATACTGATTTTTAGTTAAAGCTTAAACTAAAATTTTATAATTTATACTTAATTGATCTTAAAATTTTGAGCTTAAACTTTACTCATGTGATACCGAATAAGTTTGAACTTACCTTAATTAAACAACTTTAAGATCAATTTATTTTAAATATAGATTTTTAATTGTAATAATATTAATATCTAAACTTAATTCAAACCTAACTATTATTTATACTTAAACTCAAGCTCGATTAAGCTCACTAAATAGTTAAGTTAAACATTATAAAGTTTAAACTCAACTCTTCAAATAGCTGAAGTTAAGTTAACTTGAGTAAATATCAAACAAATCTCTAGTAACTTGTGCATTGTTTTACCTTTTTATGCTTTTAATTGAGACCTATCTAATATATGATTTAATTTCTTTTGACTTTTTTCGAGTGAACTATTGACTTAAATAGGGTGAAAAGATACAAAGATGCTTCAACTTATGACCTCCTTTGTGCTATGATAAAATTAAGATCCATGACAACTAAAAATTTAAACATGTTGGATCTTACATGATTTTATTTATTCGATTAATATGACTCAGTCGAATGCTTGTTCATTTTTTATTTTTTCCTCCTATAATATTTTTCTAAAAGAAGTTGTCATGAATTTTTTATATAGAATTTATTTATTTATTATGAAAATGGTATTGTGGTATGGAAGAGACATAAAACAAAGGTTTTTGTTTTATGAATTATTCTTTTATCAAAATTTGACAATATATTATATGAAAAATATAATTAAAGATACACTCATTAGCTCTTGAAAACTGAATTCAGAAATCTTGAATTATTTTATTGGGAAATGAATCAATAACAAATAAAATACCATCTGAAAAATCTTTCACAATAGTAAACTCCGTTTAATTTAGTGATTGGAACTGTTCATGGTGCCATGAGATACAATGTCGGCAAGGAGACATGAAGCAGTCCTGCCTTGTCTCGCATGCCTTGTCCGATTTAATTTACCTCACATCGCATGAAAGTGCGCAGCGCAGCAGCTCCTGCCTGCCTCCTTTGTCCTGTAAAATTTCCTCCTACCTAACCTCATTCATGCAATCATTTGGTCAAAGACAGATACAGCACGTCTGCAAAACCGTATGCAATGCGGGTCCCGTAATGAATGTCCCGAATGCTTAATAGGAATGTAAAGAAAAATATATAGCACTTTTTAATACTAATTACACTTTTACGAAAGATAAAAAGTTGCATTGAGGTGTAAAAATTTATTTTTATATTTTTTTATTAACAAGTGCCTTTAAATACACCCCCCACGTTTCCCTTAAAATATTTAGGATCATCGTTTATTTAAGTTATGATGTTATCTATTTTTGAAGCCCTCTTTTTATGGTTTATTTGAAATCTC
Source organism: Lumnitzera littorea (assembly GCA_024138015.1). Lineage (NCBI taxonomy): Eukaryota > Viridiplantae > Streptophyta > Magnoliopsida > Myrtales > Combretaceae > Lumnitzera > Lumnitzera littorea. The sequence goes on along the minus strand of JAMXBB010000007.1, from coordinate 4,724,218 downwards.
CATTAATTTCGAGCTACGACATTAACAAATATAAGATCTCAGTGATTTTGCTTCAAAATGCTACACTAAAATATGGATATTTAGAAATTGCATCATATTGTATTTGAGGGGTAATGATATTTAGCATAAGAAGTTAGTTTCATCCATCTGTGATAAAGGAAGTCAATATGTTGGTGAATCATGTTTTGACCAAGGGAGAGCCCAAATTTGACAATCTATAATCGAAATGGAGGCCCATTTACAACAGATAGTCTTCCTGTCAGAATAAGATGCTGTGGGCAAAAACGGTTTTTCCAGCATTTTTTATAATCAATGAACTAAGATTATAGTAAATTTTAGCCACAAGTAATGGTAGAAGATAATCCATGGTTTGGAAGCCAAGCAGTTATGTTGAATGGATCCCAACCAGCCGTTGGTATCATATCACATGCTCGCCAACCGCACCGCCTCGGTGGCCAGAGATTTTCAGTCACCAAATTTTACTAAAATATAAAAATATCAAAGCTTTTAGGGGCCATGTGTGCTAGATAGATAGATCATGACCAGCAAAGAGGGGAAAAATGCTAAGAATTTGAACGGATACACGTGAGAATATATTCCTACTAAAACAAACTCATTCAGCTAACAAAAACTTTAAGCTTAACATGGACTCCATATGCAGCAAAAAAGTTTATATGCTCACAAATGGTCTCTGAACATGGTACAAGGAAAAAAATGCTAATAACACTAGCAAGTCAAGTGTATTGCAAAGAGAAAAACAAAAAGGTTTGACGGTTAAACAACAGTGCTGTATGATTTTTATTACAAAAAAAAAATTAAAAAGGGGGAGAAAATTTTGTTGGCTGTTAAACTAGAAAAACCATAAGATATAGCTCAGCAATCAATCAAGATAGATGTAATTTGCAAATAAATCCCTAAAACTCTACAACTTAAATTCCTAAGGGTGACTTATTCTCGCCATAACTCGTGAAAATACATCGTCACGTCCCAAGCTATTGCTAAAGTTTCCACCATGGTTGCCAAAGATCCATAAATAGCAAAAGTAAAGATGGCTTGGCACATAAGTGCATAGTTTCAAAAGTCTATGTGTAGGTAAAGGCACTTTTTTGGGTTTACAGGCCTATCCACACTTTGATGAATAGTATTATAAGTGTGCATGCAATTTGCCCATGAAGATATGTAAAACAACAATTTTAACTATTGAAATTTACAGCTCATTCACTTTGCTCGAATGGAATAAGAGATGAATGAAATTGTTATTAATAAAGAATTGAACAAAGGTGCAATAGATACTAAAGAAATATTGTGTTGTTCACCTAGGTGTAATCGAATCATTATTATGATGTTTACTTGATAGAATTAGTTAGGAATAGCTACTTGAAATGCCAAAATTGCTCTTAGTCAATAATAAATTAAATTTTTTAAGATTATCAAGTGTAAAAGACTTTAATTGAGTTGAGATTGAGCTTATCAAATATCAGTTTAAGATAAGCTCGAGCTTTATAAATTAAATCTTGATCAAGTTTGAGATTTAAGTTTTTTATTATCTCGACTCAACTTGTTTATAATTCTAGAATTTTATCCTAACCTTAGATGAAAAAACAATAGCGACAGATTGAACCCTAGCTCCAAAAATCAGAAAACATGTTAGAAGATTAAACCATACTCCAAGACAAAACCACAATGTCCAAAATCAATTTCTTGGGAAAGAACGTAATCTCGCTATCGTATTCCTCTCGCAAATTTCACCTTCTTTTTAAATTTTTTTTCCCTCTCTCTCTCTCTCTCTTGAAATTCGGATGTAATCTATATGATATGATATGGTTCTCGTGTTGTGAGCATTAGTTCCACCAATTCCTCCACACAAGTATCAATTTAAAGTGTTGTGCCCTTTATAGATTTCAAGGATTTCTTTGTTCTTAACAAACTAATGGGAATTCATATTGTTATATACAAGAATCTGGCCAAAAAAGACATTGTTATATAAAAGAAAATATGGTTCGAACGTTTATCCTTTATGTCTCTTACATAACATGAGAATTAATCATCACAATAGGTTTCTGTTAATTATAAGGAGGTTGCAAAAGAATTTTTAGTGGGTGTTCATCGTAGCACCATTTAACTAATTTGAAAAGTGTATCATATCAGACCAACAATTAAAATTACTTTACACCGGCTGTTCTATGTCCTTGCATTAGGCAGTTCTGCTAGTTAAATACATAGCTAAAAGTAAATTAAACTTGTGGATCGATCCTTATAATTCTTTGTCATGTATGTATTCTGGTCGCCCCCCTTTTGAAGTACGCTTATGTGCTAGCTGTTCTATTCTCTGTCTATCAGGTTCATACTGGATATACTAGTTGTAGTGTTACATATCATATATGAGATAATAATTTGGATATTATGTTGGAATACAATTTGCATACGAGTTTTGCTTATAGTTATCTATGTTTAGTCATTGATTGCTTATATTTTAGTTTTGTGGTTGTTGCTAATCATGTTGAGTGCCTTAGAATCAAATACGCATTTGAATTCAAAAGGGAAAAACATATATTTGAACAATCATTAGAAGCCAGGAAATGTTTGGAAGAAGATTTTGCGAATGTCCCAAGTCCTCAGTATGGATCTATTTTTAATACATGTTTTTCTGTGATTTATTCTCTCTCCAATGTCAATTAAAATTTAATTTTCATGTAATATGTAGATAGATAGAAGAGTGTTGAGTATATCCCTAAGATGTTTTGATGATAACAAGACAGCTATACTAAGTGTTACTAACAAGATTACTGAGTGTGCAGCTTAAAGAATAAGAAATGTTATGTAAGTTATGTTGTGGAACGAAAGGGAAGTTTCAAAAACAACAAAGGTTATAAGATTAAAGGCAGAAGCTTAACGGAAAAAGCAAAAGCAAGCCAAACATAAATCGGAAGCTAGATGCTTGAATTGAAGTATGAGGAGAGAATTGACAAAGTTGAGCATAAGTTGGAATGGCACAACAAAGAGAAAGTTTGATCCACCCATCAACAAATGTTTCAAGCGAAGGGAAAGGATGTTATGAAGACCGTCGTTTGTGTTGTTGGTGCTTATCATTGTAATGATCGCATCATATATTGTATATGGTAGAAACTTGTCATGCCTAGCATGGTGGTGGTGTTGACCACGGTAAATAGGAAATTTTGGAAGTTGTATAATTGGCACTATGTAGGTAGGAAAATGTTTATAAATGAGAGGCTGCTTATTGATAGGACTTCGCCGATGCAGCTTGCATGATCTATTGTTGAAAAACTGCCCTTATGACAGTACAGCAATTGTATGAAAATGCTCAAACAGATTATACAATCAAGCGGCTGATTGCTGTCTTTCATGATGTTAAAAGTCAATTCAAGAGCAAAGTACAAAGACAGTACTTCTAGCATTTGGTCTGCCATTTTTCTTACTCCGTTAATTCCCTTAGGATTTATCTAGCATACTGCGTTTTGGCAAGATCTGATTAGTTATTGTCCTACTTATCTTTACTCATTTTACCTGCATCAAATAATCCATCGAAAACTAAGGCTGCTTATCTTCTCTAGCTTATAGTAAATTGCTGCAAATTTTCTGCAATTGAGGGTAAATCCATATTCCTTGTCTTCATAAAAAGTGTAGGATATCTAGGGGGTAAATCTACAGAGAAGACAGCAAATAGATAGGTTATAAACAAGAGGTTTCCTCATGTCTAGAAACATGTATATCTATCCTAACCAAGGGAATTTAAACCTTTGAAGAGCCACCTTTAATCGATTATGATAGAGCTATACAAACAGAGTAAGTTATATGGATTAATCCATTTCACCCAGAAAGAAAAAATAAAATAAAATTGGATCGACATAAAATTTTGACTTACTCAAATACTGACTTTATTAGCTTGCCTCACTTAAACCATGAGTCCAAGTAAGTCAACCCATTGCAGGATAGGTTGGCTCACTAACCTGCAAGAATTTAAAAAAAAAAAAAGGGAAAAAATAGAAAAGAAAGTTGTACTTGTCTAATATCTAACAATGTACAAACAACATACTAATTATTTCATTACTATTTAGCAGTTCAGGGGGGTAGGGAGAGAACGGTGGTTGTGCGGCAGCATTTTTGGTGAAAGCTTTCGCGAAAATTTATAATACACTGAAGAATGTGGGAGTGAATTGAAATTATTTCGTGGGGTTCTGAATGCACCTTATCACCGTTGCAAGCAATCAGTTGAGCTGTAAGAAATTCTGTGATCGGATGAAAAACTGTTCTATCATCAAAACGTTTCTTGAACCTTTTTTCTCTTTTCTTTTTTTTTTTCCCACTATGGAAAGCTATCAATTACTCTGGTTAGAAAATCCTTAGAAGGAATCAAGTGATTGATTCAAATACACAAATTCCCTCCATTAAGTATTTAGCATGAATCGAATTTCCTTGCAAGTAATAAAAAATTTAAACTAGTAGGTCGATTCACTTAACCTATTGATCCATAATGAGACGGGTTAGGCTAAAAGTTCTAGCCCGTATAAACATCCAAGCTAAAGAGGACCAACTTACTTAGTTTGTAGGTTAATGCAAGGTGACATAAGTTAACCTGCTTAACCCACTTATATAGCTTTAGTTATAAAGAACAAGTTTCATCATGTCCAATAGCAAGTTATGAAAATCCATCAGTCGGTCCAATAGATCCAAGGCCAACATTAGGAACAGTACCAGATCGATCTTGGTGTTATTGTTGCTCATAAAGATGGCCTGGAAATCTGAACTTAGGACCTTTCATGATGTTATGGAAATGGCAAGGCTTGGGCAGTGGAAGATATCTTTGTAATGAAAAAATATACAATAACAGCAAGGTCATAATTCCATACGGATTAAATTGAACAGCCATAACACATTAACAAAGGTTCCAAGGACCATTTCAACAGCTGTAGGACACGTCTGCCATATCACACAAATTACACCACTTTACCACATCATGGCAATACTGCTCCAGCACCCGTTCAGTGAAGCTAAACCACTATACCACATCTATATACACCATTCTACAACTCCTCCATCATCGAAGATATCCACCCCCTTACAAACAAGCTGCAATTAGCTTTCATAAAGCATGTAAATATATAACGCATGTGCACAACAGTAGCTAGAGTCGATTGTTCCACAACTGATATGTACCTATCATGGTCCTTCAAGATGACTGGTTTGCAACAAATGGGGCACTTTGTGGATAAAATTAAAGATTACCGTTCTAAGCAAAAAGCATAAATAGCTACCAGAAGCAATACAATAATTATCATATTAAAATGAAATACAACATCACCTATTAGATTAAGGAAATAAAAGAACAGCTCTACAACCTTGTCTTATGTTAATATATACCTAGTGTCCTTGCAATTAGACTCAGCAAATAACAGTAGTATGAAGGGACCACCATGAGAAGCATGAACAACACATCTCAGAAAAGGGAAAAAAACAATATTCTTTCATATGATTCTAATGAACTTTGATTGGGCACTGTACTCAGTGCTTCATGACTTATATATCACCATCCTTGACAAAAAATACTAAGCAACATGTAGGATCAGAATTTGCTCCCTTCCCAAACTCCCCTCTTCATGAAACTGGATACCTCACTTTTACACAAAATGGCAGCACCATCATCCGATACAGACTGCAAACAACCAATAGTAGTTGAATTCAATTTCTTCTTCACAGAACTGTTCCAAAAATTTGAATGGTGTCGTCTGTCCTGCTCATATATGATAGTACAACTTCAGTCTTGCACCTAGCATTTACAGCAGAGGCATAAATAACTACTCTAAAAGGTCGTGTTTCTGTAAACACTAGAGAGACATACCTTCTAGAGAAGAGTTTTGTTAACTCTGTTCATCAGTTTCATATATTCGATGAGCACGGATAACAGTCAACTCCTATGCCTAGGTCCATGCCTCTTTATTATCACAGGGATTGAGATAATAATGCCACCCGAAATTAGTAAGGCTTTCATCAATTACCTCTTCTCTCATACAAGTGTCTATTCTCTAAACCTTTCAATCATAATTTCTTAAAAAGATGAATTCAGAAAATAACCAATGCAACCACAATGGGACCTATGGACTATTCCCAAAAGAGACATACAATAGATGCCAAATACTAAATAGCATATGCAAGAAATGATGGATATCGAATACTGAAACCCACAGCCAAGTCATCCTGGTATAAATATCGTGATATCACAGACCATTTTTTAGGCCATACTTTATGCACCAATTGAATAACTAGTTTATCTTCTTGTAGACAGCATATGAATGGATGTGAAAAATATTATATAACAACACAAACAAACATGAAAGGAAAAGATCCTGAAGAGGTGCAGGAGCTAAAGAAACAGTGATGAGATGATAATGTAGAGTATATTATAAGCATGGAACTTTATGTATATGGTTGGCAGGCCAAGGAACATTATAGACTTAATCAAATTTAAGTTAGACCCTATTGATTGACATTGTGTATGCAGTACTCCAAGTATCAAGGACATCCATAAAACTTCTTCTCACAGCTTCAATTAAAGTACCAAGAAAAAGAAGTGGTTAAAATAGACAAAAACATTTGAGAAAGTAAGCTTGAAGGAACAATAGTTTTGAATCTTCTCATTTAAATTATCATGCATCAATCAATATTTTTTTGGATAATTATGTATCAATCAATTTGATCCCACTTAAATTTAAAATTTAAGTTTAATTAGAGTGAAGCAATTGCCGACTTAGCTCATTTGTAGATATATTTCAGAAATCTGTGATATGTACCTAGTACTAGGTGATGTGTTAATGTGTACTGATGTGGCACATTAGTTAATAGAAATAAATAAGTGTATTAGTATAAATAAATAAGTGTGTGTTGATGTGGCATATTAGTTAGTATAAATAGGAGAGTCACTAAATGAGAAGGCACCTAGATATTTTCTTTGTAAATTCATAAAGTCAAGTGACGTTTGGCAGCTCTTACTCGTGTCTTTAGGTGAGCTCATGCTCATGGCTCTCATGTATTGAGAGAATTAGGTTTTCTTGTATATACATATCATAAAATATTTAGAAATTCTTCTAGTCTTACTTTTAGAATATATGAATTGCCATTGTCTTAGACTTGAACTCATAGCTACTTGCTTTCTTTGTTGGATCCTCTTTTGATTTAGGGTTTCTTGGCTCAACTTCTACAACCATGACTAGATTGGAACCTTGTGTAGAGGAATTAGAGAAATCAATGTTAGAGATGCGACAAGATTTCACCAAAGTTAAACTTCATGTGGCTATAATAGACCGTAACTAGAAAGAGATCTCGACTCAAGTCACAGCCTTACATGGTGAAGTTTCTTCTATTCAAGATTTGTTGCAATCCATCCGAAAATTGTTGGAGACTTCCTTGCACATGACTTGTTCTGCTAGTATACTTCCTAGCAATTCCACTTTGTTAACTAAAGCTAAAGGTACCGTTCTAACCTGACGCTCTCAATCTTTTCATGGCAAATGCTCTGGCAGCGGTGACTCCGTTTCCATTTTCACTACTTCACCCGTGCTTTCAACTCCACTCAAAGATCCCCACCGCCACCACCTAAATGATTAATTTTGGGCCAAAGCTTCACCTATGGATCTTCCTCTTTTTGATAGCATTGATCCTATCTATTGGATTGCAATGATAAAACAATTCTTTGAGATGTACAAAAGTTGTGAGGCTTGGAAGGTAGAGATGGCTTCTTTGTGTATGCAAGGTGAATCTGTCCACTAGTTGAGTTTCTTAAATTATGTATCCTTTTTTTGACATAGCCAATGATAAAATCCGAATTGATGAAGCATTTTGGAGATAAGTCATGGCTAATCCTTTAAAATATCTTTCCTAACTCCATCAATTCGATTTTGTAGAGCAATATGTGCTAAAGTTCGAATTTTTAGTATCGCAAACTCCACGCAATACTGAATTGCAATTATTAAGGTATTTTTTAGGTAGCTTGCATGATGAAATTCAAGTTCACTTAGACACTCTTAATCCTATTTCCTTAGAAGTGGCCATAGAGTTAGCTTTGAAGATTGAACAAGAGTACACTTTTGGCATTTTTTTGGCACTACCTTTTTATTAGAGTTTTAGACAATCTAGGGTTAAGAGTGACTCTTCAACTCAAAAGATTCTATTCAAATTTCCCTTGGCATTCATCTACAAGTAATTTGTTGCCATTTTCCAATACTCTGGTTCATTCTCCCATTTAGCCTAATTTTCCTTGCCATTAGGGAGCTTTGAAGGCCAATTCTTCTGCTTTCGTTGCTTCTCTTGCTGCTGCACAACCTCATCCACAGTGCAATGGTTGGAAAAAAATCCCATGCCACAAGCAAATGACTAATGTGGAGTTTCATGATAAATTAGCCAAGGGTCTTTGCTTTACGTATGACCGACCATACTCACCCAATAACAAGTCTCCCAACAAGGCTTTGCAGCTAATGTTTCTGATGAGAATCCTGATGGTCCAGGTTGTGTATGGGAATGGAATGAAGAAACTGATCATTTGCATCTGATTTCACAAGGCTCATCTTTGGTTCACAACTTGCCTTCCTTGAGGACAAGGACAGTCTTGAGAGGGAATGAATTGATATGTACTTGCTGCTAGTAGTAGCCAGTAATGTGTTAGTGTGTACTGATGTGGCACATTAGTTAATAGAAATAAATAAGTGTATTAGTTAGCATAAATAAATAAGTGTGCCAATGAAGCACATTAGTGAGTATAAATAGGGGAGTTACTTAATGAGAAGGCATCCGGATATTTTCTTTGTAAATTCCCAAAGGTGATGTTTGTGAGCTCGTGCTCATGTCTTTAAGTGAGCTTATGCTTATGGCTGTCATGCATTGAGAGAATTAGGGGTTTTTTGTAAACACATATCATACAAAATTCAATAAAGTACTTGGAAATTCTTCTACTCTTACTTTTGGAATCTATCATCCGTTACATGAACTGCCCATTCATTTTGCTAGTATTAGAAAGGAAAATGAGTACAGTTTAAGCACACAACAACACTAGACATTATTATATAAGTTGTTCCTCAATTCTTGTACACAGTATTTGACCATAAATTTTATTCTATCCAGTGTTTGTTCTGCAAAAATACAGTACAAGATAATATACTTTGATAAGAGTACATTTTGCCATATTTGAAATATTCAAAGTTATGTGTTATATCAGCAATTTTTGGGTGTTAATCCAGAATGCTAATGGTAAAAGTCAAAGAGAAGTAATCAAATATTATGCACCTTTATTAAGTAATTCCATGATCACTATTATTAGAAAATTCATCTTGCATTTTATGTTATATGGGTTATTGAATACAGGACAAGATGCAGTTTTTCATTTTCACTTGCAATAGCTTCCACTATGAATTGATCACATGAGCATGAAAATGAGAATTTGAAATATGACATTAATCCTAGATTGCTTTCAATACCCAGATTCTTATAGGAATTACCAAATAATTATAAAAGTAAAAAATGACCAGAAAGGTCAATACTTGGCATAAATCCCCGCATGTGAATGAAACTCAGAATTTTTAAATAAATCACTCGACACCCATCAATATAAAATCCCCACAATTGATAGACAAGAATGATGTCGAACCTGAGCAAGAGAGATGATAGTGATGGCAACTGGAGGTAAAATAAACTTCCGCGAAGAGAGGGAAACAGGTGGGTAGCAATTAGTTGTGGAAATCATGGTCAATTTGGTAGAGAGAGAGAGGAGAGGAGGAGAAGGAGGTAGACGACGATATCAATTAGCTAGGGTTAATTGGTAAACGTGTTTGATTGTTAAAAGGGCAAAGTTTGTCTTTTTCTAATTTTAATGGGGTTATTTTGTGTAGAAAAAATAGAATGGCAGCACCAAACAGCAATGCAAAGGTTGAAATAATGAATTGCTACTCAGTATTTTCAATAATAGGAATTCATTGTGTGTTAGAGATACTTCCTCAAAAAATATGCATAATAAATGTGTGTTAAGCACAACTTATTAGATCATATTTTATTTGATCAATAATAGTCATTATTAATAGTTATTATGAAAAATATGCTTAATAGACACGTATTCGATACAACTCATTAATAGTCCTCTATTGGATAAGTAACAGTAATTATTAATAGTTATTTTGGGGAGTACATGTAATAGATGCATATTCAACATGGATCATTAATTATTTTACTATTTTCATGCAAGGAATTGCCCATATAAATACCCTACGAGGATTATTAATGAACAAGTAAGAAGAAGAGTTATCTTATTTTTATTTAAATCTTTTTTAGTCTCTTTTTAGTTTAAGATAGCATTTTATTGTAAGGACTAGACTGAACAAAGAGAATTGAACAGAACATAACAAGTACAGAAATTTATATTAAGAATGTGAAATATTTTTGTTTTCTTATCCAGTGAATTTCATTTTCATACTGTAGTGTAAATAGGACAAAATTCGAACCTTTTGTCCTATCTATCAACACAATTTTTGTCTAATCATCAAGTAAAATTCCAAACCAAATATGAGATAAAATTTTTTATTTAGTTTAATACCATAAAAATTGTACAATTAAATACTACCTCAAAGTAGTTTATGAGATCAAAGGATTCCCTTTGAACAAGCCCTCAACTCATTTCCATACAAATATCACCTATTAGTAGATTACTGGTATCAGAGCCCAAAACATCATGGGTGGTTCAAACAAGACCAATTAGAAGCATTCGTTCAACAATATAAACAAGACTTAGCAAAAAGAGATGGGGAACAACGAAAAATTATGGATACTTTGGCTACATTATCTAAAAGAATAACTACATTAGAGAACAGGCCGCCATCTTCAGGTAATTAGAGGGAGATTAGCACCAGTGGAGGAAGATGACTCGATCCGAAACCACGTTTATTGTTTATTACGCGTACTTTTTGAGAAAGTATCTCTAACATTATGAAATTGCTATTAAGGACCTCTAATTGCAACTAAACCTCGTAATAGCCATTCAATATGGAATAAGACCGTGATGGAATAGGTATTACAGTAAAATGATTGAGTTGTTAATGTATTTGCATTTTGACTTTGAAGGAACTTGTACAAAAAGAATCCTTCCTCATGAAAGAAATTTTGCAAGAACTCCTCAGTTTAGAAAGCCAGGATAAACTTTCTAGGGTTATCGCATCTCTTAACCTTCATATCCATGTATCCATCATCATGGACATAATAATTTCTTGGACTTAGATGAAGTTGCAATGCAACACAAAAGCACTAGAATTTAAGTCAACAAAACAGCTTTTAGTTAATTACAAGAAAGCATTGTCAAGCGAGACTAAGAAAAGTTACCAGCGTGAAATTAGTAAGGAAAGCTTAAAGCTTTATCATCAATCCAAGATGGCTTCTTCGCATTGTAATAGAAGTAAGCAATCATATGAACCAACTCATTGGCGGTTCGAATCCCTGCAAAAGTGAATGGGTAAAACTTAGTGAGCCACTCAATATATTGTACAAATAAATAATATCAAGTAATTAATAAAGAAACTTCTTATATCACCTTTCTCACGGTATAAGATCCTATTCCCCCGTAAGAACAGTAGTTGTGGACCTTCTTTAACTTTAAGAGCATATGCCAAATCCTTCTCGATATTAATGTCTATCTTGACAGCCTACCACAATGAGATGCCATCAATCATAACATAGATTAAAAAATGCAGCACTTTAAGCAGACCCAGGATACTCTTCAGATATGAATCTAAGGGTAAACCACAGAATAAGAAATAAAATAAGAAACTGAAAGATGTTCAAAAACAATTTCAATGCACCCAACCCAGAGAAATCAAAAAGCAATCCAAATACAGACAGATGAATTTATTTGTGGAAAGAAGCACCACTAAGTTTAGCAAGAACTTTCATCAACAAGTAGCTGTCTGCAATCAAATTAAAGTTTCAAAAAGAATAAAGAACAAGTTTTCCCGCAATTTGAGAGTTCTTTTCTTTACCACCAAATAATAGGACTGATAAATACAGCTTACCCTAGGTGGTAATCGATCTTTAGCATCCCAATACACCTTCACTGCACCTTCTAACTCCTTTAATATCTTCCAATTATCAGAAGCCCTGGAATACATGACAAAAAATCCTAAATCACAGTTCCACTCAAAAGAAGATAGAACTAACAACAAATAACTTCAATCCTCAAGAATTCCTCTAGTTTGCAACTAAAGAAAGGCATCTCATGCTATGTCTGGCTGCAAATATATTAGCCTTGTTGCAAACATAGCTTCACATGCTTTATCCCATCGAATGTATGAATTACTACCAAATCAAATGACAATGAATCCATCCATAAAATGCTCACTACAATAGATAGCCGGTATGCTTTCCACCATTTCTACACCTTTGATATTGGAATCTACATGGTCACATAACAGCACAAACAGGAAAATGGCATTATTCCAAGAAGAAGAGCTCTCGACTTAATGTATTGCTGCCTCAATATTGTGATTCTAAACCAGATTAAAGACAGAACCAAGATCCATACATTTGATCCAGCGACTTAATAAGCCAATTGTCTTGCAAGCTAGCTGAGGGAATCTGGATTTTATTTATGTTTAATGTGTTTGTAGTCAAATCCCACTGGACTTCAAAGTTATACAGTTGAGAATGCAACTTATAACTCACAAAGCCAAGCTAGCCAGTGATATGCATCATGTTATACCGGTTGTATCTCTCAAAAACAAGAACAATTAAAGGACTCGGATGAAAAGCAATGCCCTCCCATTCCAAGCAATTAATCTCCTTCACCCAACTGTCTTCAACCTCTCCTTCCCAATCTATCTCTAAACCATCTTCCCCAACAACATTCTTGATTGAATGCTTCTCAAAATACTCCGATGCTCTAATTCCCCAACCCACATCAGCATCCACTGGCCAATGATCACAGTCCTCTTCAACAACCCACTCCTTTTCTTTTCTTTCACCCCCATCATCATCGTCATCGTCATCATCATCGTATTCATCTTTTTGCTTCATAATTGTGGCTTCTGAGACATCCTTAAAAGCCTCAGGGTTTTGATTCTGGATAGACACAAATGTTTGGTCGAGAGAATTGCGAATGAAGTCTTCAACTGCTTCAGCTTCGCTTCTGCGACCTCGCCGTCTTTTTTTTCGGGGCTTTGTGATAGGCATGGTCCTATCACTGGATTGATCTTCATCTGAAAACTGGGAATTAGTGTTTGGGTCTGAAGACTTATTGGAAGCTGCAAAGCAAGGAAGGAATCTCGAAGTGTAATGATTAGATTTTGCATGAAGAGAAAGTGAGGAGAGAGCTTTGAGTTTAACTGCATGAGGAGGAGACATGAAAACATGTTTGGATAACAAAAGATCCTGAACTTGAAGGAATGTCATTCTGCACTTCAAGCACCAATCCTCAGAATCCTTTCCTTTTCTTCCCCCACCTGCAAAGCAGATGAGTAATAAGAGCCACCATGATACAATTGTAAAATAAAGACCCAAATATTGCATTAGTAGACTTAAAAAGAGGTAAAGACAAATCACCATGAACATGTTTACTTTCAGTAAAATACATTCAAAGAACACATAGTCCACAGATAAATTAGAAGACTGCCTCAATGAGCTTAACTTCAAGAATGCATGGTGTGTTAGAAGGAAAATGTTTTATGGAGTTTGGACCTTTAGAATTAAAAATACATCTGCAAATGAAAAAATTTTCTTTCAAATGAAGATATTCCAATAGAAATGAGACAATTATCATTGCCACTTCAAGTATACATATTACTACTTACCATCACCAACCGTTAACAACTACAGTGACCCTCCAACAATTCCTACCAGCTAATACTAAACAACATCAGTTCGCACGACTCCTCTATATTACTAGCATAACATAAAAACACAATTTGAGCATTATAAATATTAGGATGAGACAAATTATCAAGGTTTCAACAAAACAACATAAAATAATTTCTGACAAAAAAAAAATCCATTGGCAAAGGGGAAAACAACTAAGCTTGCAGTTAAAGTGATTATAAATGGGAAAATGATTTTCATTTTCTGTAGGCAAAAATCTTTCCCAAATTTATCATCACTTCAAATAGGAATTATTTCCCCTCACGCCACCGGCCGACTGCTTTTATCTCTCCGATCAATCACCTAATTTACCAACAATACAACCATTATTATAACCCAAATCGTAACAAACCCTAGGAAAGTTAAGACAAGCACAACCTTGGTCAACTCCTGTTTTGGTCACACATCAAAACAATTCCAAAAATCTCAACAGCCATCCTATCCATTTGAATAAAAACCAACTTACAAAAATTTCCCCATTTGAAAAAAAAAATGTTTTTTTAATCAAATAGCATGAACCATCACCCAAAATAAAATTAAAATTTTTTTTTTTTAAAAAAAAGAAAACAGATGCTGATACAATAGCAACTGAGATATAACTGCTATAAGCATGTACGTAACAACGAACATGTTATCCGAAAACTTAAAACTAAACCAGCTATTGAACATATGTGTGCATGTACAGGTGTAGGTTATTAAACAGAATGAACAAGAAATTTAAAATTACAGAGAAGGGAATAAGATAGAGAGAATAATGGACGGTGAAAACGAACTGAAATGAGTGTTAAACTTACGTGATATTTAGAGTAGACTCAAGGTTCTGGCTTTGCCGGCCGATAGAGAGAGAGACAGTGAGGAGGTTTTTTTCGGTAGCAGAAGGTAAGGAGTTCAGTCACAGAGAGTGACCAAGAGAGACTACCCAGGGAAGAAAGAAGATAAACTCTTTTTTTTCTTAAAAAATAGTTTACCAAAAAGAAAAACAGAAAATAAATAATCAGTACCTACTATTTATGTATTTGTTTTCTCAAAAAAAATTCAAACCCTATCTATTATAATCCTAATTCATGTTAATAGAAGATTAATAATGATATCACTAAACTATAAAAATAAAAAATAAAACCTTAGCAATTAATAACTCCTTAACCATTTTACTCTTATTTATGTAATTAAATATATAGGAGCATTGATATATCTATTATTTATATAGTTAAAATTTTTTTGTTTCTTAAATACTCAAGAGCAAAAGATAAAACTTTCAATAATCAATAACTTATTCACCTCCCTTATTTATGTATATATATAAGATTATTTTATAATTTCGTCCTTATTTTTAAGAAAATCGATCTCATCCTTCATTTTAATCTTAAATTATTTTTTTTTTAAATTTGACCAATCTCATCAAAATAAAATACGAGATCATAAAATCTTATGTACAAATGTATTTATAAAAATTAAGACTAGAATATCTTCTTTCTTGTAAATTACCAAGCTATCTATTATAAAGATAAAAAATAGAATATTTTTGTGAAATGTTTTTATGTTAACCACAACATAGTTTATTGGTTTTTTAATGTTTTTATAAGATTTTACTTTTTCTTAATTTTTTACACACATATAACTGATATACTGTCAGCTAGAATTAACCTAGGAAAAAAATTAATACATATGTAGTATATTGTATGTCGAAATATTGAGTCTTGAAAAAGTGTGCAATTCCAAACAATAGATATACAAATTATAAGCAAAATACAAAAGGATAAATGGTATTCTCAATCCATTCTATTCATATCTTCAATTTTATGATATTAAAGGAAAGAGTACTCTTTTGTATATTTTCTGTAAAAACTTATTTTAATTTTAAAGGAAAAAAAATTAAATATTGGGTAACGAATGTTTAGAATCGTTTTAAGTAGAATATATGAAAATTTTAAAAAAATAAAACAGAGAATGAACTTGTATTAGATGGTTTAAGTAGAGGATGATGTAAAGATCACGTTATAACATTGTCAATTTTATCTACATGTTATTATAATAAACAGAAGAAGATGCAAAACAACAATTGAAAAAAATAAAATAAATAAAGAAGGAAGAAGGATAATAGGCATATAAGGGATGCCTTCAATGATGCTCTATCTTCGTGGGTGCATCGTGTTGCTTTGTACAGATGGTGGTGGTGTTGATGGAGCAGTCAATCCGTAGTGGTAGACACTTAAGGAATGGTGGTTAAGTGGGCTAAGTTTAGCCTACCGTTTGCAACTTAAAATTTAATTTTAGTTGGAGTTAAGTTTGAAGTGGTTTATTAGAATAACCTTAGGGTTCTACAGTTTAATGTATGGTGAATTAACTTGTGAGGTCAATTTTGATTGATTCTAAACATCAATTCCTAAAGAGAAGTAGTTAAAGTTTTGACTAAATGGATTTTAAGAGAAAATGTTGATTTGGTTGTTTGTGGTTCGAAATTGATATTTATTGTAACAAGGTTATCATTTGGATTTTGTGTTAGGCCTATTGAAAACGATATCGGATTCAAAAACAAAATAGACCTTAGATTATATTTTCTCCCATTAGAATTCATATCTCTAAAGCTACTCGATTTAATTTTGACCTTAATAAATTTGATTAACATTTGTTAGTTTAATATTAATCCATTTTGTTATTTGGATCAAAATGAGTCAAAATTAAGTAGAAAAATAAATAAATAAATAAAACATAGCCTAACGAGAGAGGAAGAAGATGACCATAGATAATATCACGCATCACTTGTCAATTGGTACATTTAACTATATTAGAATTTAATAAACAAAGTTATAATTGATCCATTATATCGTTCTTTACTTGAATCATTTAATACAATATCTATACTCTATTTTAATTACTTAAATATTTTTATACTTTACTTGTACATGATCCTAAATGTTCATCATTTAACATCAAATTTTCTTTTCTTCTTTTTCATCTTATTTTATTTTTTTAGGTATCTTATTGACATTCACCACCACCTACTAAAATGAAAACTATGCTACCCTACTTTATGCCATCACTATTTTAGAATTTTCAGCTTGCTTAATTATATTCAATTTATTTAGTTTTGGATGCAAGCATTATTGATGCACCTCCTACTAATACTGTTAATGTGCAAGATACTTTCAATTGTATCTTTAGACTAGAAGAGTATATTAATTAAATAGATTAAAAAATAAAAAAGGGGTCACAACAAGTGTGTGAGTATGATTAGGAGAGGTCGTTTTGGGTGTTCATATATAAAAGTGTTAATTATTCTTAATAATAATGGTCTCATAGACAAAAATTACTACATAATTTAGTGAGATGATAATTTCTTCTTTTTAATTTAAATATTAGCAATGCAAGTGTGTCTTCCACTGTAGTTTTCATTTTCTAAACTTAAAAGGATATGGCCTATCCTGCTACATATTCTTACCTAAACAAGAATATGTAAAACTCAGTCTTGTATAATCCTCAAGCCTTCAAATCCATTATAATCACTTGAAGAATAATTCCCTTAGGGGTGAGCAAAGACATACTTTGACGCATCCATACCTTCAAGTTCTAGCCATGTTCTGAATTCACAAAGAAAGCTGATTCTTGAAATGGAAAGCCGACCATGGCTTCTAAGTACATAACTTAAAAGGAAAACTTTATTACTTTACAGTTGGTTGCTTGCTTGCTAACGAGGAAAAACCAGTAACCAAAATGCTATTTCCTTGGCGAATCTGTGGCCACTCGCATGTGTCCTGATGCATCCTTAGTCCACCATAAGTAGACACCCGATAAAATAATCACAAGTGCGCCGATGCATCCAAATGTTATACCTAGAATTTTCCCCAAATGTTTGTTGTTGCTTTCAGATGATAATCCCGTGGCATCCTTGACTGCAGAAAATCATGAGCTTTAGTAAAAACTGCAAGAGTATGTTTCTTTTCCGCTTTTTTTTTTTTTCCAACTTTATTTATTTATTTATTTTTTTAGAATTTAAGCTTCAAATTGTCAAATATATCGTAGTAATCACAAGAAGTTGCAGATACATATAGCTGTTAAAGACAAGTGATGGTGAGAGGCAAAGGTGGAAATTAAAACATAGGTAGTACTAGTAGTGGTTAATATCGCCCTCAAAAATGTGAAAATGATTTCCCTTTCTGAAAAAGCATATTGTTAATATGCCCCCTTTTGAAATTACTATGATAAAATTTGGCAATTGCAAAACTTCGATATACCAAATATCACATTTCAGAAAAACATGTTCTGAGAAACAAATATACCGTTATGAACTCGAAAAGATGGTGGAAAAAAAGTGCAGAATTGGGGGTGTTGTAGGTTGCAAACCTTGTGAGACATGGATTGCTGAGATCAGAGGTCCATAAGTGCTTTGAGCGGGAATGCAGCAAGTGCCCTTTCCAGCCCACAGGAGATGAATATCCATAACCATATTCGTTACATTGGCCTGAAAACTCTTCACCAAAGCTCTTTTGGTGCCTCCTGCTTCCTCTTGGATGTTGAAATCCTGGACCACTCTGTCTCCCTTCAATAAAGAATTCAAATATTTGTCTCATGATGATCAAATAAAGGTGAGATCATGATGCAGATGTTTGGAAAAAATTTTGAAGTTCATAAGATCCGAACTCTATTCGTCCAGTTATGAATTTTTCAGTGGATGTATGAATTCTTTAAGTAATTCTACTAATAGAAAGGAAAATTACGAGCTATAAGAAATTGCGAATACTTGTGGTATCTTACAAAAGTTTGCATTGTAATAAAGTTGACAAATCTTAAAGCAAAATTTTGATTTCGCAAATCACAACTATTTTACGAAATATAGAGGACCAACTATGAATATGAGTGAAACTACAAACTTTTTAACCAAAATTAACTTATTCTAAGGAAAAGTTACCACATAATTCGTGAGAAACAAATAGTAAAAGTTAATCTTAAATTGTGAACTAAGTGTAATACCTGAATGTAGACATCAAACAAGCGCCTTCCGAGGGCTTTCCAAGTCGAATGGTCTTCCATAATAATCTCGGCAAAATGAAGATCAACACTGTACAGTCCATTTTTCAAGCCAAGACCATAGTACCTCAGTGAGCTAGGTGAAACTCTTGCTGTCTTGTATAGCTCAGATTCTAAAGTCCCTATTATCTGAGACTCCGTTTCGTCTATATATACAGCACCCTGAGAGCTGAAGATATATTTTCCAGAATTGCTGACTCCCCATTGATTGTTGGTGCTTGTGTAGAATGAGGCAGCTCCAAGTTGTTCAGAATCATCTTCGTATTTAAATCCAGATTCAGATGCTTGCTCTTTTCCTCCACAGTTAACAGAAAAGGAAGCTGCAGCACATACACTTTCATGAAGATGTTCATTGCAAAGATGGTGTTTGAGTCTGTTTAATCAAGTGATATACTTGATGAACTTCACTCATTGTCTCGGCCAACAAGTGAGAAGGAGTATTAACCCATAAATGTAAAACCGTATCAGATTTAAAAGGTTTAAGTTTTTTATCAAATGTTATGGAGCTAAATTCAACAATTCTATGTAGCGGGAGTATGTAAATCAATAATTTTCAGCATCTTCCTTGAAGCCGTGCAGGGAGTCCCAAGAAGACTATGTTGAACTTGATGCCTATGGGCACGAGGAATGCCAAAACAGCAGGTGATGAAGTTTGACAAAAACCATATGTTAGAAGAGTTGTACACTTGTACTTACTGGATTGAGCTTTCATTGTGCACTTTGCATTAATGCACTGAAGCATTTCAAATGCTTTTCTGCATTAGCAGACAGTAAAAACATTAGATTGAGCAACTGACATCAAAGATTATTAATGTAATGGTTAATAAAGAACTCGTGGAGGTATTAATAGATTTCCTTTTAGAATATTAAACACCAGACTTTGTCGCCTATTTTCTCAGATGATGCACCCTACAAGTTGATCCTATATGGTTAGAAAATTCACATAATATCCATTTCCTTTTATTTTTGAACCTCTATATTGCAAATGGACTTTGTTCTAGGAGAACTATGCGAATAAGTTTACAAAGTTCTCTGAATTCCATTTGGCAGAAATTTCTTTTGAAATAGAACTTCTAACTTTCCTAAACATTGCATTTACAAATGTCAATAATAAAATATAAAGCGCACACCAATCTGTAAGTTCAAACTGTTAGCAGCTGGTTTTGGAGATGGAGTTATTAGTAAACACTAGTCATGTCCTTAAAGCTATGCTCTAGCAATATTCTACTTAAGTTTTACCGATAATAACTTCCACTCAATCACGTCGAGATTAAGTCGAAACAGCCATGTTTGGCAGAGACCACTCGGACACAAAGCATTCTGCTTCGATTAGGTATCGTGCAAGAACACCTATCTTGATCATACCATAAACCATGCCTAAATCCCCAAAGACTGGTTTCCCCCATAGTTAGCCACCAATTACAATTGACGGCTGGGCTTTCTATGTAGCATAATCATATATGTGTTAAGTTAACCAATAAATCCAAAACTACTTTAGACTGAAAGCTTAGCTTTTTGGATCAGTTGGCGGGGGATAACAGTGCTAGCAGAATTACCTGTTCTCATGTTTGTTTGCGCTTATCAAAGTTCCAACGATATTGCTGCACATGGAAGGAACATAAGTAATTGTATAACGGTTAAATTCCAAGAAAAGCTGAAGGCATAAGGACCAGAGAAACATGTAGATGCAAAAGTGTATATTGATAGCTGGAATATTTGATTATTGCTAGTCAAACGTGAAGTAGTTGTCTCACGTTGAATTTAATCGACCACTGCCAAATTGTGAAGGCAAGCTTCCATCAAGTGGATTAAATGAAACATCTCTGCAACAAAGAAAGCAAAATCGAATAAATCATCTTGTGTGGAGCTAAATTTGTTGTTTCTCATCGTATTGGCAATATGCGATCTGGCTTCTGCAAAAAACAATGGACGTACTTTATGGCTAATTCATCAACATGACAAGATCCAAGAGGATTAACATGCATGCATATAAGACCATAAATTTGCTAACATCCTCTTCTCGTAGAGAATCTAGAAATAAGTAACTTAAACATTACAGCTTCATGACCTCCGGAGAGGAGAATTTCTCAAACCGAAGTTACACTTACAATGCCATGAGTTGCGAGGTAATAATATTCGTTGGAAGTTGACCACTCAGGTTGTTGTTTCCAAGGAGCCTGAAATAAAATATAGAACAAGGTCCGCTTCAGGAATTTCCTTGCAACATGGATACATTATCGATTGCGTGCTTCTCTTCTGTTGCTTTGTAGTAATACTAATTAAGCAAGTAAGGAGATAAAATGCAGGCAAAAAGTCATGTAGCTGGTCTATATTCAATTTTTCAGAGGTTTATATGCTCCATTAGCAATTAGATATGTACCGATCTACAAAAAAGATAAGAAATCCCTACTTAATGAAAATCTAACATCGTAAATGTTAACCTAAAAAAAAAAAACCAAACCAAAAGCTTTATATCAGCTGACTATCGATTGAAAATCTATTGTGGTACCAGAGTGCAAGATCTTGAGTTTAAATCCATGTTTACTAATATCAACATATCGACGAACTTCAAGAAAATGAATGTCTAGACCCACAAGTGAGCGGGGGCGTTCACCGATAAATATAAAATCACGCTAGATAGGCTTAGGGTTTGATATAGCTGCTCTTGGATTCTCTCTCAATTACATTTTAGCTTTAAATGACCCTTATTCAACACATCTAACGGTAGACACATACCTAGCTGGTAAGCATTTGATGCTAGGATTGACGATAAAGAATTTCAACATTTGTTTCTTCTGCCTACTAAAATTAAACAACACAAGTAATTGTGGAAGTTCATTGCTGCTGTCAAGTAATAAAATAAGGATGGATTATAAAGCCAATGCTCCTTCTAAGCGATCCCAATCAAAGAGATTTCACTAAATCTATTAGTTTAAGCTTCCGATCAATCAGTTGTCGGTGATAAACTCAACATGGTACCACAGCAGAAGTTCTTGTGGTTCAATCTCCTATGTTATCATTCAACTGTTATCTAATTATGCCGTCCACATGATGGATTTTAGTCAAAATCCCGATGCACAAGTAAGAGGGAACGTTCAAGTAATAAAAATAAGGCCCATGCCAAATTTATGAGCTTCAAGTATTTCAATCAGTTGGTTGTAGCATTGAACTCAGTAGCTACCTAGTATCTAGCAAATATCTTTACATTACTCGTGAATGCAATTAAACACGTCAAGATATTCACGGTTACAATGGCAGTACACATTGAGGTAAATTTTTATCAATCTGATCTGATGACAAAAGAATAGAATATGCTCCTTACATATATTTGATTGCAGTTAGGCTTTGGAATGAGGCTGGTATTTGGCCAGTCAACTTGTTGAAACTTAAATCTCTGTATGGCGAAGCCAGGAATTGCGTGTTAACAAAAAATATAATGCCATACACAATGTATATGCCTAAACTTTTAGATCAGTTTTAGACATTAAATTTGAGGTAATTTAGCACTGCAATTATGACTGAAAATGGGATATGTATTCACAAGAGAAGGGTAGTGGAAAAGAGGAGGAAGCAGAACTAAAATATTTCTGGATGTCAACACAGAACTTAACTTTTGGAAACTTACAAGTAGATCAGTTTAGAGAACGTCCCAAGATGTTCTGGAATCTCTCCTGATAACTGGCAACTCCTCAAAGACCTTTAAGGTAAATTTAGGTTCCATGTCATTTGACGAGTATGTGAATGAAAAACAAGAAATTAGTTTCATATCGAAAGGAAAGGTTGAGATCTTACAGCACAGACAAACTTGTTTGATTTTCTAAAAAAGTGAGGGTGGAATCCTCCCCATGAAGATCACCAATCAGCCTGTGCAAATTCAACTTATTTGATCAAAAAATGAAATCCACGTATCAAATGGAATATATCACTCAACCAAGAAAAACAAATTACAGGGTATCCAAATTTTTAAGAGCACCAAAACTCGCTGGAATCGGTCCTTCAAGCAATGTCCCTTCAAGCCTTCTGTTAGTGGAAAGATGAATCAGCCAACAGATGCTAGAGGAACAATACATACAGAGAAAGAACAGGAATACATCAAACACTAGAGGAATGGAGCATACAGATCCACAAGCTCCGTGAGTGTTCCAATGAATTTGGGAAGCTTTCCGGTGAATAGATTATCGGATGCCCAACTGAAAATGGGATTTGTAGGGTGTATCACATAAATATTCTCACATATAGCAGTAATTGAAAAGATCAGCATATAAGTTTATAGAAGGATACAGCTTTTGGAGAGATTTCAAATTTCCAAGTTCTTCTGGAATTGTTCCCCTAACTCCGCTACTATCGATATATCTGCAATGAAATTTTACTTAGCAAGTCCATCAAAATAGGAACCTTAAGAATATGCTAGCAGGACGATTCACATAACACATTATAACGAGAGATAAACATGCAAGTGGATTAGTTGAGGATGGAAAAGATAACCAAAAAAATAAACATTGAGGTAGTAGTGCTCACAGCTGCTTTAATGATTTAAGCTGTCCAAGCTCGTTTGGTAATTGTCCATTGAAACTATTAGAGCTGAAACTCCTATTACATAAATGCAAACAGATCATTTATTTTATAAAGCCTTTCATTCCCTTAAGAAAGATATTTAAATATATGGAAACTTACAGGGAAATCAACCGTGTCATGTTTCCAAGCTCTGGAGGCACCGGACCACTCAAATTGTTTATGCCAAAGCTACTGTTCAATTTCTCAACATAGAAATGAAAAATTAAAACAAAGAAAGAAAAAGAAAAAGTTAAAATCCACCAGTCCAATTGAGATCACGATGATGAATATCATAAAATTGGTGGAAGCATGATCAGTTCCAAGAAGTTACAGGAACTGCATCTTGGCTAAATTTCTGATTTCAGCAGGTATGGGACCGGTCAATATATTTTGAGCCAGATTTCTGCATGAAAGTTATTGGAACAATCTAGTTAGTGAGGAAGACACAGCTAGGAACGTATATGTTCCGTGGAACATGTTTTCCATATATATCGTTTATAATGCTTAAATAGAGGAAAAGGAATTTCAAATATCGAAACCAGTTTTCTCAATTTTGAATACTACATTCTTGATAGTTTATTATCGACTCCTCAAACCACTAACTTCTTATGAAAGTTACCACAACACATGACAGTTCTAAATTTAATCATGGCAAACCTCATAAGGCATTAAGAAATGTTTTCTATGAAAACAAACACAACTCAAACTGTAGGGGATGCAGTTTTCTCACAAGTCAATTAGCTCCTTCAACTGAAACAACTCGCTAGGTATAGTACCAGCTATGTCCAAAGCATAAATCTTCCTGGCTCAAAGGAAAAAAAGAAAACGGAGGACTTAGTAGTGGAAGGGGATGTGGAAAACTCACAAATGTGTGATATGCACACTAAAGCTGGTTCTGCTGCATACCAGACCAAGCTAATCATAAGAATAATTTCATGAAGTGGGGAGGGGAGGTGAAAAACTCACAAATGGGTGATATGGCAAGTGTTGCTGGAGCAGTCACATGCTATTCTAGGATTTGCATTGTCAGGAGCCCATGAAGCATTTTGAGTACATGGATCAATTGTCAAATTCAAGTACTTTTCCAAACTCCAGTGCTCTATGATCTTGGTCAAAGCAGCCACTTTACATAAGCAAAAATTGCAAAAGTCATTGACTGGACCAAAAATGTCACTGATTTTTCTAAAGTTGATACTCCCAGAACATGCATCAAGGCAATCAATTACACAAAACTCAATCACACTGGCGTTAATCTTCTGCTTCTGCTTCAGTTTCATTCTAAACTACTCGAATATTCGACTGGCTACTAAATTTTTTTGAAGCTTGTGCTTCAGTTGATCTTGTATAAGCAGCTTTTTGTTAAACAAGACGTATTGCACACCACATGCGTGAAATGAAGTGAATTTCAAGCAGTCAGAGACGCTTAAAACTTCAATAAGAGTTTAAGAAAAAAACAAAAGGTTCAGGACACAACTGACCAAAAGTCAATGAAGTTAAACTAAAAGTTAAGAGATACCTTCATTGGGATCAGTTTGCTGTTGTGCAGAAACAAGTCCAAACACGCAAAGAACAATCGCTGATGCAGTGTACAGCTCCATGCCTCAGCTCAGTAACTAGAAGCTGAAGCAAAGAGCCGGCAAGCTTACATATACTTAATTATCAGTCAATCACATAAGTTTTAGAATTAAAAAACACGGCCGGCAATAGAAAAAAATTGCTAAATTTAGTACATAAATACAAAGGATTCCAAGGTCTTATTTAAGAACAAAGAAAAGGGTTATCGTTGAATGACATATTCTTTTACTATTTCATTCTTCTTTCGTTCATGTACCATTTCTTTGACCACTCTAGTGTGTCCAAAAGCAAACTGTTATAAAACAAAAGCTGAGTAGATATTATTATTATTAACAGAAACAACACCTCGCCCTTCTTTACTCATTTTAAATGGGAAATCGATATTCTTAATTACCTTTTCTTAATTTTTTTAATTTAACCTCTTAAAATATTATCTAGTATAATTAATGGTTGAGATTAAAAAAAATCATGACATTATGATAACATCACAAGTATTTTAAAATTTTAAATAATATTAACCATTGATGTGTTCGTTTTAGCTGCCATATTAAATATTTGCACAGTCAAACACGACAACTTAATTGGATGATACACTACTAAGGATAAAATAATATCTAAAATAACATATCTAATGATATATCTTTATCTAATTATATATAATCGTATATGAGTAAAAAGGATAAAGAAGTAAAATATGCGTTAAAATTATTCATATGTAAAAACATATTATATGATTTGAGGAAACATAGATAAACCATTAAAAAAAAAATCCATTACATTTCCCGTATTTAATTGTTCTATAGAATAAACCGATGTTTCTTTATTTCATGGAATAAAATTTCATGCAAAAATTTCTTATCGAAGGACAAAAGTTAAAAAAACAAAAAAAAAAAAAAAGAAAGAAAAAAATCACTCGTGAATATGCCGGATTTATCAAAATATTAATAACTAGCGAACGGGGAAATTATATTTTAAAGAATAGAATATCTTTTATGACCATTTCCGTACATTTATAGTCAAACGCCTATATATTCAACATGAAAGAAATGGATTTGTCATGGTTTTCTTGCATAGATTTATTCTAAACTAAAATTTTTAGAAGAATGAATGAGATATTATATTTGGCATTACTTATATTTGACGTTACTTTCCTAACTGCCAAAAAAGCCATGACCCACTTATTAATATATGGTACAAAAGGAAGGGGCACACTTAGGACTTTTAAAAGGAAGGGAGTTACCAAATGCATTAAATGAAAGCAAGTTGAATCATATAAGACATTTTCGGGATGACGTAGACTAGTTATCAGGTTTTGATGACTACTATAAAAACATAAAAATTAATTAATATTTCTTTAAAAAGTACATTCATTGTTAATATGTATTAAAAATTTATCAATATTTATATATCAATCATTACTTCATATAATATATTAATGCTATTAAATCTCTTCTCCTTTCATATTATATTTCTAGTTCCCAACTCCCATCCAACATATACTAACCCACCATTACCAAACTTAGTATATATCTACTGGGTTGCTATTTCTCTATGATTTTCATCATCATAATTCATTGATAATATTTACCACCTTATTAATAAGGTACTTTGGGCATAGACCCCTTAGGCCCAATTAGATCCTCTAAGCGTCGTAACCTTAGGTCTTCCCTTGTAGGCTTCGGCCCTAGGGTTTGAACCACCTAGGCCCATTAAGTACTACAACGACCTTAATTCACAAGACAAAAATAAAATGGTCACGTCCTAAATATTAGGAATATATTAAACATAACAACTCAACTCAACTCTATTCTACTCTCCTACACTTGTGAAAGAAGATCTCTTCCGCCAATTGATCTCTTCCGCCAACTGATCTCTTTCACCACTATAAATACTAGGTCATTACCCAACGATAACTCTCTCTATACTTTACATACCAAGCCTGTGCATTAACTCTAATATTTTGTATTTTCAAGCCCATTGCTAACTTAAGCATTGAAGTGGCCATGTCGAATAACACCCTAGCATCCCTTCACAATATATTGCTTTGCAAGCTCATTACGTGTAACATCTAAAAGATTATCAGCAAAAATCTTGAGACGACATTTGACGCTGTTTGTGAGAAGATTTGAATTCCTATACCTGAAACCTCAAACACACTAAATACATACCCTACGAGCAATCCTTTTGACATCATGTCCCAATGCGATGGATAAGAAAACCAATAGTTGATAAATAACCAACTTAAGGACAATTAGCCCTTCCCAAGGGCTATGTTGGAAGAGCACCTGGCACACATGGAACGCATGGTTAAGGAGTATGCAACGCAAAACAGGATGCTCCGCACTTACTTAGACAAAGCAGAACGGCATAGCATGCAAACTCATTATGTTGAAGCTTTAGATGCTCGTACTAGGCAAAACACCCACCAGTTACAGTAGCAAAACGGCAGGGATCAGTAACTTAATTTGCTATTGCATCAGCAGTCAATAAGGTCTACGACACGAACAAGAAGCCGACTTGTAGGGAGTGCAAGCTCACTTGATTGCATGACAAGCTCATCTAGTAGATGATGCCGACTTAAATGAGCTCTATGTTATGGTAAAGCGACTCTCCGAGTAGCAGGGGAGCAAGCCTGCTAGTGACGTTGGGCTAATCACTAGCAATAAGACCTCCTTCACCAGGGGTGTCCAGGACAAAATGTTGTCTCCTAACACTAAACTTCAGTCCTTGGACCAGTATGATGGCATGGGTAACTTGAACGACCATTTACTCTACTTCCGTACCCTTATGAATCTCCACAGTCATGGGGATGCAATCATGTGCAAAGCTTTCCCAAGCACTTTGAGGAAGGTGGCTTGAACGTAGTTTAACCACCTTCCTAACAACTCCATCAGCTCCTTCAATAAGTTAGCGTGGAGGTTCAGCCTCCATTTCAGGGCTAACAAGCCCCGTCCAAGGACACATTGTCCTTATACTTGATAAGGTAGGGTAAAGGTGAATCCTTATGTAATTACGTTGCCCGGTTCAACAACGCCATGGTCGAAATCCCTCAGCTAGACGAGGGAGTCACTATTCATACAGCTCAACTCGGCATCCAACCCTCAAGAAATTTCTTCCGATCGCTTACGAAAAGTAAGCCAAAAACCCTGGCTAACTTCTAGAACAAAGCCTAGAAGTACATCAACCAGGAAAGCAACATTTGTGCTAGGTACGACGTCGACTGAGAAAGGTTGAGTGGAAAGCAAGACAAGGAAAAATTGTCCAAGAAAGATCATTTTGGTGGTAGGATGTCAAGCAAGCCAGAAGGGGAGAGCTTTGGGAAGAAGAAGCATTGAGCTAATTGTGACCTTCTCCTCCCTCCCATTTACACTTGATATACGCCCCTAAATAGACCCATTATCAGGTTTATTCCGAGGTGAAGCACCGAAACTTGCTCCAAAGGCCATAGAAAATGCAGGGGAACCCTAATAGTCAAAACTCTAATAGACACTGTCAGTTCTACGATGACCACGGCTATACTACTAAAGAGAACACCATCAAATACGCCAGTTAGCATGGCTTCTTTAACGAATATATGGTTCATTGACGGAACAACGACTATTCGGACGATGATAATGATAGGGTACTTCGGAGGTAACGAACCTAAGATGCCCATGCGAAGCAAAACGACCGCTACAATGATCATACCCTCAATAGCGTTATAAACGTGATCATGGGGGAGAGGCATACCTTAGAAGCCAACCGAGCATTAGCAGCTCGATTAACGCCTAATCAAAGGTGTTGGCAGTAAGGGAGAAGAGATAAAAGTTCTCTAACGGCGACCTTGAAGGGGTTGTTACACCCCATCAAGAAGCTCTAGTGATTAGGGTAAGGATCTTAAAATTTGAGGTCCTAAAAATTATGGTAAACAATAGTAATTCCATCAATATACTCTTCCTCCATACATACGAGAAGATGAGGAAGAAGTTACTAGTAAAAATGAAGCCATATCACCACAATTTGATCAGCTTCAATGGAAGTACGGTCCGAGCTAAGGACATCATCACACTAGACATGGTTGAGCTTTATAGATGCCTTCTCAGGGTACAACTAAATTAAAATGGACCTGAAGGATAAAGTCTATACCTCTTTCATCACTGATTACAGCACCTATTATTATATCGTAATGCCATTCGAACTAAAAAACACTGGGGCCACGTATCAACGAATGGTGACAAAGCTATTTAAGCCCCAGATCATGCATAACATGGAAGTGTACATCGATGACATGATCATTTAGAGCCAAAAGCCGACCGATCATGTCAGGGATATCTAGAAAGCCTTCAATCGAATGCGCATGTACGACATGAAGTTGAACCCTCAGAAGTGCGTCTTCGGCATCGGCTTTGGCAAGTTCTTCAACTTTCTAGTCACATAAAGAGGTATTGAGGCCAACCCCGAGAAAATTACAACCATCAGGGGAATGAAGTCTCCAACCTCGGTTTGAGACATGCAGAAACCAATCAGTCTGGTGGCTACCTTAAGTAGATTCATCTCGAAGAGCGTTGACTGATGCACTGAGTTCTTCAAAATCCTTAAAAATCTAAAGGGTTTTAAATAGACTCTTGAGTGCGCCACCGCCTTTCAACAGTTGTAAGACTTCCTCATTCACCCACCAGTCCTCTCCAAGCCTATCTAAGGGGAGAACCAATTCCTGTACCTAGTTGTAAGTAACCAGGAACTCTCCTCTGTACTGGTCAGAGTAAAGAGAAGAGAACATAAGCCAGTATATTACATCAACCATATACTGCATAAGCCTAAGGTTAAGTATACCCAGGCAAAGAAATTCACCTTGGCTATCGTCATTACAACCCAATGGCTGAAGCCCTACTTCCAAGTGTACCAGGTCACCATATTCACAAATCAACCACTGCGTATTATGCTATAGAAACCAGACGCGTCTGGACAGATGATGAAGTACATAAGTGTGTATGGAATCTAGTATTAGCCACAAATGGCCTACAAGGCACAGGTGCTGGGCAACTTCATGGTAGAATATACAGGAGAAGAGGAAATACCACTGGACAATGACAAGCTGGTGTGGACTCTCTATGTTGATGGGTCATCCACCTTAGGGGGCAAAGATGCAGGTCTTGTTCTAACTGGCCAGCATAAGGTTACCATTTGCTATGCTCTTAAGTTCAGATTCAATTCCAATAACAATGAGTCTAAATACGAGGGGCTTATCGCCGGCCTCAAGCTAGCGAAGGACATTGGTGCCAAGCAATTGTGAATTTTCTCGGACTCCATGCTAGTAATCTAGCAAGTCCAAGGTGGATATAAAGCTAAAGATGACACTATAACAAGGTACCTCAAGAAAGTGAAGAGCCTCCTTGCAGAGTTCCCTTTATGGGACATCAAGAAAATCCCTTGACTAGAAAACTTCACATTAGATTGGCTATCCAAGCTAGCCTCCACTAACATATGGAAGCCTAAGATAAAGGACACTAAGATCTTTATAGAGTACCTACCGGAAAAAAGCATAGCTCTGGGCTCGACCGAAGTTTTGGAACTAATTGCAATAGCTCCAAAGTTGAGTTGGATGGATCTTATTCGGAGTTACTTAGAGCAAGGTATGCTGCTGGAAAATAAGAGGGAGTCGAAGAAGCTCTAGTACTATGTTACCAATTATACGCTGATCAATGGCATCCCATATCATAAGGGAGTTGGTCACCCCCTACTCTGATGTCTCCGAAAGGGGGAAGGGTTGTGCGTCATGGAAGAGCTGCATGTCAGAGTGTACAGCAATCACATTTAGTCCTAAGCCCTCTACCTATAGGCACTACGGCTTGGATATTACTGGCCCACCATGAGGCAAGATACAAAGGCCATAGCCTAGAAGTGCCCGTAGTGCTAGAAGCATGCCCCGATTAATCATACCTCCAACATTGCCCTCCAACCCTTGGCGAGCCTATGGCCATTCGCACAATAGGGGATCAATATCCTTGATGCTTTCCCAAAAGCATCAGGGGGATGATAGTTCATAATTGTCATTGTGGATTGCTTCATAAAGTGGGTAGAGGTCGAAGTAGTAGCTAGAATCATAGAGAGAAGTGTTAAATCCTTCATCAAAAACAACATTCTCTCTCGATTCGGAGTCTCACACACATTCATTATGGATAATGGCTGACAGTTCAATAATGCCAAGTTTAGGGAGTTTTACGCCAAGCATCACATCACCTTGCACTTTACCTCAATTGCCTACCCTTAATCAAACAAATAGGTCAAGGCAACTAATAAGGTGATTTTGGATAGCCTGAAGAAGCGTGTGGATTGATCTCAGGGTGCTTGGGCTAATGAACTATCCAACATCTTGTAGAGGTATAGGACCACCCACTATACTTCTGTAGGCGAGACCCCCTTCTGCCTTGCTTTTGGGTTGGAAGCGGTCCTCCCAATCAAGCTTGAGCTCCCAAACATCTAGACTTGAAGTTTCGATGCCACCCTTAACAACTCGCTACTATAAGCGAATGCCGATATCATTGAATAAATCAGAGACCTTGTTACTGTTAGGGTGACCACATACCAACATCGAGTCGCCCGGTATTATGATCAGAAGGTCAGACACAAGAAGTTTAAGGTCGATGACCTAATGTACTGAAAATTAGAAGCCACAGGTTCATTCAAAGGGCAAGGCAAACTGGCCCCCAATTCAGAAGATCTAGTTAGAGTTAAGGAGAGACTTAGTAATAGAGCATACAGGCTAGAAAGATTGGATGGCGAGCTCATCCCGCGTACATGGAACGCTGATAATCTCTAGCTCTATTTTGATTAGAATTTCATCATGTACAATTTTTTCTTCCCATTATGATGAAATAAAAGTTCTCAATTGATTGCATATTTCTCTCTCCCACTCCCTTTCTTTCTCTTGCCTTATGAGCCTTTAAAGAGGCATAAGGATAGTCAACCAAGGTAAGTTGGAATGCTACCGACCTAAACCCCCTTAGGGTAACCTCAATAAGGGGAAACATCCCTTATACGTAGGAACTCCCCCATTATGGGTAAGTCGAAACGCTACCGACCTGACCCTTCTTAAGGAAACTTCGGTAAGGGGAAACACCCATTACATGTAGGAACTCCCCCATTATGTACAGGTTGGAATGCTATTGACTCGACCCTTCTTAGGGTAATCTCGATAAGGGGAAACACCCTTTATACGGAGGAACTCCCCCTATAGTTAACCTCGCCAAAGGTCAACTTCCCGTAGATAAAGGAATTCTCAAGCAGATATATTCAAAGACAAATAGAAAACAGAAAAAGACGTTTCGAAAAACATTCATCTATTTATTCCTCACTTGTTTAATTATAGAGCAAAGGCCGGCATCCCAAACTTGATTTCATTAATTTAAAAAAAAAAAGTCCAAGGCATCTATCTGCTTGAAGCGCCGATCCATCAATGCTTGAGGCAATAGGCCTTAACTTGGTACAGGGCCTAAGCAATGCGAATTAAGAGCTATAGGAGGATCGCCCTCAAAGGGTTAATCTTTAGGAACTGCTTTAAAGACAGTCTCCTGCTAGGCCACTAGGGCAGAAGCAAACGTAGAAACGCCCTACCCAGCTCTAGTAGCAGAAGGTATACTTGCATCTTTGTCAGTTGCCTAGGTAGACTCTTTCTCCCATGCCAGGGCTTCCCTTTTCACATTGAACGTCAAGGAGTCCAGAAAGTCGAGGAAGCTCAAGTTTAGGTCTGGATGATGGGAGAGAACATCCCTCTAAGTGTAGTGGGTAGAGTCAGTGGATAGGTACTCCAATTCTTCTAACCACTCCTTAGTGGTCCGGTAATCAGCGATCGCCTTCTTAGCGGCATTATCATTGAGGACCTCCCTACTTTCCATCTTGGAGATGATTTCTTCCATCTCCGAAACTCTGTCCCACAGCTCCTCGACTTATTGCTCTAAGCCAACCTTCAAACCGACTAACTCCAGCGAAGTGGCCCTAATGCCCTCACACTCAAATACCTTCATCACCAGCTTAGTTTGTAGCCTGGCCACGGGTGCCTTCAGTTCTGCATTCTCTCTTTCGAGTCTGACCCTGGGTTTGCCCTCCTCATCCAACTTCTAAGAGAGATGAGCCTTTGTCTTATGTTCGTTCTCCAGCTAAGCCTTCAGTTCATCAACCTTCTAGGCCACCTTCTCAACTTTGCCTCACTCCTACTCTGCATCCTTGAACCTTGCTTGAAGCCCTGCTACATGTACAACAGAGTGGCACAGACACGTGTTAGCCTTAGCAAATTTTCTTAAGTACCGCTTGCTAAAAGTCTTTGCCTCTTGCAAGCATTGCTTCTACTGACTTAATGCCTCCCACAAGCTGGTTACCTCTTTGTGGGTAGCTTTAGACTTGCTTAGTTTAAGCAACACTTGGCCATAGTATTATAAGACAAAAATGAAACCTACAATTAATACAAAAGACAAATAGTATAACAACACAAGAGCAATAAAGAACTACCTGTCGCATTAGTGTACTTAAGTGGCCTATAGTTTGTATGGGGCTGTCCCCACCCTCTTGGGATATCTTCTCTAAGATAGCCTAATCGTCGAAGGTATAAGACCCTATCGACGCTTGATAGTTGAGTGTTCGGTGCCGTAGCGTCAGATCGTCGGCATGGACCTCCCACTTCAACCCAAGGATCTTCCCTCGGGCCCTCTTTATTTCCTATTCAAGGGCACCTCTCTTCAGTGCCTCATCCCGAGAAGTAAACGCAGCTTGCTAGAGTCCGGCCCTGTCCCCTTCTGCTTGAAATCATTGAGGGCATCCAAAAACCCATCCCTCATGTCATCAACACTTTGGTAGGGATGCACTAAAGGCCACTCGTTCCACTTCCCTTTGGCCAAAGCACTATTGCTAGAGGAGGGGCAGCCCCTTCCTCAATCTCTCCCTCAGCTGCCCTTGAAGGGGAAAGCACTTGTACATCAAGCCCCTCTTCAGTACCCTCATTACCCACAATGATGGGTCTAGACAAATTCATGGGAGCAGGAGCGAGTAAAGCCATTCCTAAAGGCTTTACGTCTACGAGTTTGTCTTGGACGCCAATAGGTAAGGAGGGGTGTGGTTTGGTTCCCTCCCCTACCAAACTGAACCTAATATAATGGTCAAAATTTTTTTTTTTTAAATCAAACCTAACTATACGGTTTGGTTTATAAAATTTTCAAACATAATTAAAACCGATTCGGTTCAATTTAATCCACGGTTCGAATCATTTGTATAAAATTTTCATTAAATATTTTTATCTCCAATAAATATGAAATTTCAAATGGAATTTATTCAACTTAATTTTAATAATTGATACAAAATTATGATAAAGAATAACGAAATATAAAAAGTTTGATGAAATTTATGAAGATTGATAGAAAAAAATATATAAAAAAGTATAA
Source organism: Lumnitzera littorea (assembly GCA_024138015.1). Classification (NCBI taxonomy): domain Eukaryota; kingdom Viridiplantae; phylum Streptophyta; class Magnoliopsida; order Myrtales; family Combretaceae; genus Lumnitzera; species Lumnitzera littorea. The sequence continues at coordinate 4,689,761 of JAMXBB010000007.1, read as the reverse complement.
AATAATTGCATAATTTTTTTTATTTAACTAAACGGTTTGGTTTGCTTCCTCGAACCAAATTGCAAACCATTTATACATAACTAAACCGAACCATAAATCAAATGGTTCACAAAAAAACCGATTTTTGATTCAATTTAGTTCAATTCACAATTCGATCCGCAATTTACGGTTTTTTTACTCAACCCTACTGATGGGAATCCCCTGAGGTACAGACCTTAGTTGTACTTTGCCGGTCTCACCAGGCCTCGACTTTGGCCTCACTACCTTTGCCTTTGGCGGGTCTACCTTGGTTTGCACTTAGTGCCTACTCATCAGATCGTTCATAGATGGATGAGACATCTTTGTAGCCAAATTTTTGCCTATAAGAAACCCGATATGAAGTTAGAAAAAGAAAACGAAGGCAAACCAAAAGAAACTACCATTACCATTTGCAAAATACTATCGTGACCAACACAATAAAGGAGGTCCTCCCCTCCTACAGGCGTCAAACGAAGCACATCAACACTCACATAACAGACATGTGTGTAGGAATGAACCTGTACCTTTAGCCTACTTCTCTGCTATAGCTTTCTTTATGCTGAGAAAGAGCTCAGAGATCGGCCATCAAAAATACCTCTCCACGATCTCCATAACATTGATCTCTTGGCCACCTTTTAGTGCCATGAAGGCCAAGATCTCCTGAACGACCTCGGTGTCGTTAGGACTAAGCCTCTTCTCTTCACTAGTATGAATCATCTTAATTTACCGGGTCTAAAAATCCGCCTCTTCGAGCAGCTTAACCACCATGTTTTCATCCTACTGGCCCTTAACCAAATTTAGAAGGCGATAGAATAGCTTCTTCTCTAAGTACGACTGGAGGTAAGGCTGCCCCCTAATGCTCTTCCACATGTAGAAGTGGTAGAAGAGCTCGGGAGTAACCCTTATCACCAAGTATTCACAAAGCGCCTTGAAAGCTTTTAGTACCCTCCACCCATTAAGAAGGACTTGCGACGAACTGCAGTGGTGGTAGTTGAAGAATTCCTTCTCAAAACGGCTTAGAGGGAGGTGCTGTCCAAATTTCAGGCACTTCTCAAAGACTACGAAGCGCTTCTTTAATAATAGGGCCACCTATTTGTCCCTGCTCAGTAACTTAATATGCTACCCAGGAATTGGCCCCACAAGAAAGTTGCTGATGATCCAACTAGGGCTAGATTACCTATTTCTACTTACACGGCCGTCAGGCCCCTTACCTGTACTAGGAGCATCAATCAAATCCTTTGCCGAAGGCAAGGGAACGTTCGCATATACATCCCTTGGGATGACGTTGATAACTCTGGCCTAATCTAGCACTTCTACTGCCATCTTAGTTGGTTAGTTAAGTTGTACTAGTGACGAGACTTCACCTTCCTGTACCTAAGGGGGATCACTCCTAATAGAGTTAAAACTAGAAGTAAGCAGCATCGAAGAGGAGCTAGCCTTACCTTTGTTGGTCGACATGATCACAATTCTTAAAGAAGGAAGAAAGATTCGAAATTTTGAGAAAAGTTTGAAAGTTTGAATGCGAATGTAGAAATTGCAATGATTGAGTGAAAAGATTGTAGAAAAGCACACTTTCTCTATGATACTCTTGTTTATAGGCAAATCGCCTGGGAAGCTATACGGGCGGTTATAGGGATTCATATAAGCACAAATCCCTTGGAATGCTACATAGCAGACACGTGGAAAGCATCTCGACCGGATGATTACCTTTAAAAGGTTGAAGGTATATAACTGTACGTTAATCTGTTGCAGTACGACACTTGTCGTATCACATTTAATGTACGGAATATAAGACGAAAAAAGTTGCATTTTGAAAAAATTCCTTCAACAGGAAGTTTCTTCAAGGCCTATGTAACCTCTACTTGGTCGACACGGTGAAGACATGATGCAGCTACTGAACAAGTTACAAAGGTTTCTTGCTCTAACACCTTAACCTAAGCATCACTTGGATCTTCGGCAATCCGCCCTGTAACAACTATTAACTACCCTTGTTTACCTAGCTTTAAACATTTTCAGATTGGTGATCTATCGTTCAAGACAACTTTTATTGCTTCGAGGCCTTACCACCTCGGACCTTGCCACCTCGGACCGTCCATTACCTTAAATCTGTAACCCCATCATATTGGCACCACGGTGTCAGATCGAACTTCCTGGAGTCGAATTGGTCACGCTTGAACGGCCTATGTATTCCTTCTCTTTGCCTCTTTTTTAGCAATGAGACTGTTGGGAAGTAAGTGTCGATAAGGCACTTTAGGTATGGACCCATCAAGCCTGATCAAATCCTCTAAGCCTCGTGACCTTAGGTCCTCCCCTATAGGCCTTGGCCCTAGGGCCTGAATCACCCAGGCCCATTAAGCACTGCAACAACTCTAATCTATAAGATAAAGATAAAACGACTACAATGCAAATATCAAGGATATGTTAGGCATGATAGCTCCACTCTCCTACACTTGTGGGAAAAGATCTCCCTCTCGCCAATTGATCTCCAATTGTTGGCTCAATTCTTCTGTAAATACCAGGTCACTACTTAACGATAACTCTCTCTACACTTTGCATACTAAGCCTGCGCATTAGCTCTAGTATTCTATACTTTCAAGCGTACTATTAGCTTAAGCATCGAAGTAGCCATGCTGGACAACCTCTCAGCGTCCCCTCACAATATATTGTTTTACAGGCCCATTACGTATAGCATCCAAAAGACTATCAGCAAAAATCTTAAGACAACACACCTCAAGTCTTATTTCCATAAATCCAGTTAATTTGAGAGTTATGATAATTGAATTAATATTCATCTATTAATAATATTTAGCATAATTGGTTTTTGTCCTTTCCTTTTATAAATTTGTTCTTTTTCTTTCTGTGCCTTTTTTATGAAGTTGCTATATTGTCAGTTTAGTGGATTTTGCTCTTGCAAGAGATTTTTGGTTGGATTTTTAATCCCTTAACATTTTGTCTATAAGCCTTCTGTGGCAATTAGCTCCACTAAGTTAAGTTTTTTTTTTTTATTGCGTTAAATTTATGGTAGCCAAAAAGAAAATTACATTCATCTACTTTTACATTGAATTATAATAAATTGAGAAAGAAAAAAAAAACAATTGCACAACTAAAGAATAAAATCAATAATGTGACTTAAGTTCTATGGAGGAAAATTAGACAAGTAAATAACTTAAAGTTAAAAGGGTAACATTTGTAATTAACCTATTATAAAATAATAAAGATAATTACAGAAAAGTACATTCTTTTATGTTAACTAGAAATAAATAGGACTACGTCCTCTTAATCTTAATCTATCAAGTTTCTCTTACTACAATAAGTGAGCAATAATCCTAATTCTTTGATTTCTTAAACATAAAGATTAAACCTAAATATGTTATATACATCAAGAAGAAATATATAATAACTAATTTTTTTTACTAATCAATAACTAATAATTATTAATTGGATATTTGTACGAAATTGGTGTTTATGGTATCAGAACTTTGTGAATCTGATTTTTCAATGGAGATTTAACAAACATAATTAAACTTAGAGCAAGTAGTAGGAATTAACAAATTCAAACCTAGAGTTAACATATTTAACAAAATTGGCTAGATTAAAATTTAAGTTTAAGAATTAGATCTATAATAAAGAATACGTAATTTTGATCAAACTTTTGGATAATTAGAGGTATTGGTTTTATAAAAGTAGAAATTGATAGATAGAGTAAAAATTGTTAGATTAAATGAGGGTTTACGTAAGATTAGAGCAATAGAGCCATAACAACCTTATAATTGATTTGTGTTGTAAATATGGGTAGACTAACGTTAAAGAATGAAATCTAGTGAAAAAAAGATTAGAGTCACTTGCAGAGGTTGTGCTTAAATGTTGACCTTTGCATTCTTAACAATTGCTCTAAATTTTATTTGTTGATAACTCTTTACTTAGTTAATTTAGGCATATAAAATTTGAAATATTTAATTTAATGACACTAAGATAGAAAGGATTTCAAATAAGAATAACATGAAATGAAATAAATTCATAAGAATTATGTAATTGATAGTAATAGGATGTGTTGGATTCAAAGACCTGCAAACTACTTCAAAGTTTTAAGGTAAGTGCTATACTGCTTGGATGTTGTTTGTATTTATGTAGGATAGTGAAACTAGACCAATGAATATTTGACTTCATTAAATGTCTATTGTATTGTACATCACCATGTGCACCTATAAGTGACAATTATGGTAAGGGTATGATATGTTGTACATCATGGATGAAGTAGGTAAACTAAGCACTAAGATTCACTATGATGACTTAGTAAGTTGTCAATATTGAGGGAGTCATACATGATCGGCCAATAAGAAGGGAGGAGGTTACAACAAAGTGCTAATCGGCAGTTAAGACACCGCTTAGACCATTGTAATGGATTTGATTATTGATGATTAGTTAAGGGTGATTGTAAAACCCATATTAAAAAACGAATAAATAAAAAGGGTTTGAAGATAAGTGTCATAATTAGCAAGCTTCATTGTGGCATGTAAATAGACATTAAGCAATGGGAATAAGGTTGTCTAATAGAAATTATAAACTCCATTCCTTACCCACTACATTGTTTTGTTTCCTACTATTCCTCACCCTTTGATACATCTCTTCCATTTCCAAACTAGAAAACCTCAAGAAAACTATCAAGAAGGTCTCTAGGGTTCGAATTCAAGGGGTTTTAAGTGGTTTCAATGAAGCGAAATCAAAGATTTCACAAAGGAATAGAAAAATTGGGTAAGTCAACACTTATAAAAATTCGTTTTTCTCTTGGCTAGGCCAATAAAACTTAAGGAAATCATGTCTTTATAGAGGTGAAGTGTGAGAATCGTTGGTTGGAGTGTTATTACATTAAGAAATAGCGAATAAGTCATCTTGGAACCCCTAATTTGTTCACAATTTTGTTCTTGTTATATTGTATGGATTATGAAGGTTAGCTGAGATTTGGGTTGTGATTTCTGTTGTAGGTGCTTGAAGGGTGTTGAATGGTGTTTTTAGGTATGCATGGGATTGGGAAAAGTCCTAGGAATCGGATTTGGGCATTTGGGTTTGAAGAAGGTTTGAGAAAGGGGAGGAGTTGAGAACTATAGTCTATAGAAAACTACAAACTATAGTTAGCATCCAAATGCCTTAGTGGCTAAGGCCTAGTCTTGGATTCTTTGCATAGTAATCGGACACTTGACCTTCTAGAATTCAGATGCTCGACCCTCTAGCATCCAGACACTATGTCTGTAATAGTGTACAGTATGTTTTTGTAATGCCTCAAAACTTAGGTAACTATAACCTACCATGTATTAATACCGAGGTATTGACACATAAAGGTTCATGACTTGCTACTATCTTCAAGCACATTAAATAAACAAATCACACTGATATTATGTAAATCTCTAAATCATAACATAAGTGGCCTTATAAGTCTCGCCTTACAACATTAGCAAATCACACTGTCTCTATAGAGTCTTACATGCTCTAATAACCATACCATAAAATGAACAATATTAAAGTCCCACTTGCTTCTATTACAACATACCACAACAATATAACCATTAACAACAAGAGAAGTCTATGCCCCCTACATAACCATGATACTAACATTACACTTATAAAACTATCAAACTCTCCTACTATCAAACTCTCCTACTATCCCTTGTAGTAGGTATAATCATCATCCTCCATATCATATACCAAGTTGTATCTTAGGTCATCATAATAGTCTTAGTCTCTTGCATTACTTGCATCTAAAAACAAGGTTCTCGAAGAGTAAGAAAAATTGCCTAGTACGAGAGTTATTAGATCACATAATGAGCAAGCATAATTCATTCCACATGTGAATGCAATCATGTATCTTTCAACTGATTATTATTTTTGGTTTAAGTCTAACAAGTATCACAACTTTAGCGTCCTAAAGCTTGGGATAACTCATGACCTTAAATCACACAACCATTATATACCATATAAGTATTTCGTGTTGGGTACTTTCCAATACCTTGGAGCCATTGATCAACTTAAAATCTAATCGAATCAACTTAGTAAGTAACTCCATTAAGGATAATGTTACTTACCAATCCTTGGGTGCCACCCTAAGATCATCGATACTCCTAGTTCCTTATGCCCAACTAAACACATTCAACACATAAGCATTTAGGGTTGAATTTTACTATATTCATTTCATAACTAAATAAGTAAACGCATACAACAAGCATGTAACCTCGTACCTAAGATAAGTAACTCGATGGAATCCATTTTAGCTTTACTCCTCAACCTTGAGATTTAAATAAGACATGATGTTTAGACTAGATTCCAATCATATTAAATGACATCCTAACCTTATCTCTTTGACCCTCTCAAGGTTCAAGTTATTATGATGAATTTGATTAGTTGGCTAAAAGTTATTACAATGTGTTTTTGGTTTTGTGCTAGAATTAATTAGAATTGGTTTGGGTGAAAAAAGGTTATAAAATGAGAGAGTTTCAAACATTCTGTTTGTGTTCTATGACCTACTGATCAATTAGTGGAAGTGCTTCTTATTGGTGGTTAGAAAATAAAACAAGTCAGAATGTTTTGTGTTAAAGATACCCTACCAATCGATCGCCATCTAGCTTACCGATCAATCATTAGTATAACTTCTCCTACCTATCAATTAGTAGCATTAAATTCTGCACAATTACAGAATTCGCTCTCTTGACCATTTACGTCACACACGAACATTCATTATTTTCTTCAAAATTCATACTCTACATTCTTTAAATGCCCATTTCCCTTCTCAACAACAACTTTCCTTACATTTAATCCTCTAAATCAACAATTTGACATGAAATCATCATCCATTCTAGAAGCAACAATACTTACTTGTTTAGTTTAACTCTTCTTATTTCACTCTTCTCCAAACCTTTGCTTCTCTTGCAAATTCCTTTAATAATCCATCCTTTAGACTTAGTTTTACATTCTATAACATTACAAATCTTTATTCGACATGCTTACCACAAGATTACTCTTCTTAACTCTAAAACTCGCTAAAATCCTCTACTCTTTGATCTCCTACATTGCACGAAGAAATTCCTTCATCAAATTTTCATTTCCTACGTATAAAACTTCAAAGATTTGGAGAGTTTTCCACTTACCACTAAGATCTTGTGTTGGATGTAAGAGAGGAGATGGAACTGTTATGTTTGTGAAGGAACGTTAAGGTAAAAGAGGGAAAAAAAAAGGGAAGAAAAGACAACATATATGTTCAAACTTGAAAAGCCATGTACCAAGCATGTGCCATTTCACACCTATTTGACCATATTTCTCCCAAACTTTTAGTCATTAAGGAAGATGCCCTTACCTTTAGTTTATTTATTTAATTATGAAAATTTAGGTTATTACAATTTCAATTTCATTCCTTAAAGCTTTTCTCTTCTTCTAACTTGTTCTAAAACCTTCCTAATATGTTTTCAAACATGTTTTTTGAATTAAACAATAACCAAACTTTGTTTTTTTTTTTCCCTTAAAAATTGGATTAAGGGTACTTGTAGGATCCTATAGCTTAGTTGAAGGGTTGGGGTATACAGTTTGATTAATGGCTATTATGAACAAGTTTAGAGGTTGAGGTGTTGTTTTTGTGTAGATTGAAGTTGTAGAACACCGGGACACTTGTTGATCGCCACAAAAGATTCAGGTACGAGATACTTGATTGCTGGTTATGTATGTGCTAGGCTAGAACTTTAAACTAGACTTAATTAAACTCGAACTTAAATTGAATGTATTGGTTGTGTTTGGCTTTGATTGCCCACCGGTCGATTCCAATGGTGTTGGTGAAACAATTAGTGATCTTGACGCAATGTTATCCTTAATGGAGCCTCATACTGAAAGTGATAGGACTCGGGGCACTAACCGAACCCGACTGTCATGGCCGAGCTCATTTACTTGCTGACTCATTATGTCTGCCCAGTCGAATGACCCTATTTCTCACAGATAAAGTGCTAAGAAGTAGAAGGTCGAGACAATAACCGATCTTTACCCATGCCTAACCAATTACTTACTCAGCTGCACACTTACCGATATGTCGAGAGATCATGTTGCCGAGAGTTGGATCCATTCAGCAAGGCCTGGAGAGACTAGTGCCGATTAACTTCAAAACTCGGCAATTATAGGCTGATCTCTCTAGTGTCTTGACTAAGCAATATAAGACTACTTCCAGAGCATGCCGACTGACCACATGTCGACTTCTCCCTCTAAAAAAAAATGTATAGTTTATATTTTTATACATGTTTGTCTTTATTTTATTTATGAGCCCAATTCTTTAGGATTTAAGGCCTTGTACATTATTTACAGTTTTGCCACTAGGATTTGGGATGTACTATAAATAGCAACATTTGTAATAATACAGAGACAGAACATTAATGAAAACCCCCCTTTAAGTCTTTTCTCTTAAAAAGCTTTTTCTTACCAGCTCTTATCAATCCCTTTAGCAAAGATTATGCTAGGCAATCCTATCACTTAGACCGGTACGTCACATTTAGTAAGTCTTAGGTTGTATAGAATCTAGTTGGTGTGTCATATCCGTTTAGGTGGCTCACGGATTCGCTAAAACCCTAACTAAACTTACTCTATTTTCACTCCTTTGACAGGATCGAACTCACCTTGACGGTCGGCTTTATCAGTTCTTGGTCCAAACTGTATTAGAAAGGATCCAAGTAGATCTATGATGGTTATTAGACACTTAAGTATTTGGGGAGAACCCAACACCGATACCTATATAATATTTATATATTGTATGTAAAGGGGTCATGAGTAATCTCAAGTCTCAGGATGCTGAGATTATGTTGCCTATCGACTTTAATAATGAAGATTAAAAAGGGTTGTTTGTTGCATTTCTTATGGTTACTCGTATGTACTTGGTCTATTGCTTCTATGTTCATGTGTATGTGTGTAATATCTTGTACTAGATATTGTTTTACCCTTTGAGGAATTTTTGTTTTTTTAGCTGTAGCTTTAAGGTATGAGGTTTATGATGGTTATTTTATGGAGGATGCGAGTTACGATTATATATACTATGATGAGGAGACTGATCTTTATTATCATGGTGACGAAGCATAGATAACGTAGTTTAGGTATTAGGAGTGAACTATTGAGACTATATGTTATTGTTTCATGTTGTACATCTTTAAACACTATGTTGATTGTTTGAAGTCGTCTATGACTCTTGTAGCTAATGTTTATCAAGCTATCACTTGTTGGAGTTATGAATAGACCTATCGGGCTTGGCAAATTAGTAAGTCATAGGCTTAAATCGTAGGTTGAACTATCGGGCTTGGCAAGTCGACATGATTCAATGTACTTAACCTGTTGAACTAGTGGGTCCAATCTTAGGTCGAAGGACCTATGGTTCAACCTATCGGTTCTAACTTGAAAATTTAAAAAAAAAATGTAATTTTATATAAATTAAATGTAAGTATTCTCTTTAATTAAAATATAAAATAAAATAAAATATATATTATTACTTATATCTATAAGTTGATATAGAGATCGAGTAATATATGTGAGATTATGAGAAAAAAAATCATTAAAACCGTATATTTTAATATTGGTGAAAGTAAATAGTTATAGGATAAAATATATTACTTTAATAATTAAAGGAGTTTGAGGCACAAATTATTATAAGTTTCATATAATTTTGCCTAACTTTTGAGAGAGAAAATACTTTTGTAAATTAGTATATTTTAATAATTTACGAAAATACTAGTGCATTTATAATTTAATACAATTAAAAATCATAAGGAATATATTTATGTTATATATAAAACGATAAGTGTATTATAGATATAAGATAAATGATGTTCTTTTTATAATACTTGGTTTACTCCAACATAGATTATATTGTTTTTTAAGGTTTCATCTAAAGCAATAAATGATCACAATGATTATTGTTTATCACAAGTTTAGTCCCACATTGATTATATTGAAAATTTTTCCTTAATGTGTTACTTATAAAAAAAAAAAAAGCTTTCTTATTGGGTATATAGTAATAATTATGCATTGTAAAAAGTGCAAATTATTAATCTCAGTACTCAATAATTACTATGATGAAATAATCAAACTTTAAATTTTTTTTCAAATTAAAAATAAAAATAAAAGAATATTTTTTCCATAAAAAAAAAAAATGAAAAAAAAAATTGACCAGTTCATGGTCCGAGAACCAGCCTCAGCTGGGCCAATCCTAGTTTAAGGGGAACTAAGCCCTTGACCTAGTGGGTCCAGATCGAGTTTGACCTAAACCCTGGTTTAGTTGTGAATTCTTATAGTTATATCATGTTCAAGTTCATTCACTCATGACAATTGGTTTCGTTTACTATTGTTGCATGTGGAGATTTTATGTAATTATTTTATAGATCTTAGGTAAGTTGTGGGTTCCGAAACACCTGACATATTATTAGATGTTAGGAATACGCAGCGAGCTGTAACGTTTTAGGTTCTAAAGCGTTACAGTGATAAACTTAGTATGAGATGATTAGGTTATTTTGAATGATAGTAATAAGATTAACATTGCATGTTGCTTTCAAGATGATGGGTCATAAACTTAGTCATATTTTAATGATTTGAAAATGTGATTTGTAGATTTATATATTCTTGTTCCGAGGTTTGTGAGCCAAATTTTAGTAAAGTTGTAGTTGACATTATGCTACTATTCATTTGTTATGAAAGTTATGTTGATTGAATAGCTAGTGATATATTAATCTATATTGAACCAATTCATGGCTTACTACATGTAGTAAACTGTAGGCTTATGTAGAGGTATTGCATATGCATCTATATGTATGTAATATAATATTATAAAATATTTATCGATCTTTGCTCTCTTATGTAGGGAAATGTTTTTTAAGTAACTATTATTTGGACTTGAAGATTTAGAGAGTATAAGAGATAAGCCTTATATGTCATTTTTCAATCAGGACTATATGGTATCACAAATAAACTATATACTTTAGGTTAAGGCATGACATAATCACTAACTCCTTTGGTTAATAAAAACACTAAAACAATTCTATGGCTAAACAATTTTCTAAAGGTTTTGTAAGCCGTAAAACTAAGCCAAGTAACCGTAAGATTGAACTTGGAACACAAAATTAAGGGCAATCGGTTAAAGGATTCGATTAAACCCAAATTATAAACTATTGAGAGAAATATTAGTAAAAATGATCCTGTAAACGTGAATTTAAGAAGATAAGTAGTAAAATAGGAAACTATAAAATTTTCAAATTTTAAGCATAATAATTGCTAATTACCGAAAAAGCGAAAAATATAATCTAATAACTAATAATTTATTAGAGATAGATTATATGTATACTAGAAATTTTAGAATGACCAAAATAATAATTAGGAATGTTCATATGTACCCCACATGCATTTACGTGTAGATAAAAATACGCGAAATTACCTAAATTGGCCAAAAACTTAGTAAATTATTAAAGAAAATTATAAATTAATTGTGGAAAAATCAGAAAAACATCAGAAGAGTATGGAATAATGCAAATCTGGTCGTGGTAAGTCAGAATCTGAAAAAGAAAAATTGACTAATTAGAATTAGGTAACACAAAAGCCAAAAATCAAGGAATTGTGGCAATGTCATGTCTAATTAATGCATATTAATTACCAAAAACGTCTATAAATAGGGGAAAAATTTCCAGAACTCATTTGGGCAGTGAGGAATCAGAGAAAAATCGAGAGACTAAAAAATTTAAGAGAAAATCTAGAAAACAAAAAAAGAAAAGAAAACTGTGCAGATAGTGTAAGTGAGCCAAACTCACACCTCACCACTACCACCCCACTCTAGACCTACCGTCTAGGCCGGCCGACAACCTTGGACCAGGTTTGGACGGCCAGAAAGCATCGAACCGGGTGAGTCCCATAATTGTCCTGATTTTGTATAATTTAGTAAAATTAGTTATTTTGCCTAGAAAATTATGAAACTTGTTATTCTAAGGTTTTATTATATGTAGATTTAGGGAAAAATAGTGATTTAGTTTAATCACATCTGAAAATATAGGTTTCTTAACAAATTGAACAAAACCGAGCATGATTAGAACTAAAAATAAATAGGCTTAAGAGTGTAGTTTGGAGCTTAATTTTTTTTTTTTATAGGATGCTCATGTAATATAAAACAATGCTATGAAGCCATTTTTTTAAAATTAATTTTTGAAATTTTTAAGTTAATTTTTAGCCCTAAAATGATGGAAAAATTGGGTGATTTTGGGTTAATTAGGTGATTAAGATACTAATTACTGATTTAAATAGTAATTAGATGTTTAGGGATGTTAATCTCTTATGTGGAAACCTAATCCTAGCTTTTGGAATATTAAGTATGGTTAATTTAGGAAATTAGGTAGTTAATGTAAGAAATTAGTAATATGTGAAATTGAAAATTAATAAATCTAAAAAATTAGGGTTATTTAGATAATATTATAATAGAAATCAGAAAAATAATAAATCTGAAATAACATTTAATTTTAAGTAAATGTCTCAAAATGTAAGATTTTCTCATATCGGGAGTGAATCCGATATCTCAATTAGGGTTAGCGTGTACCAAATAGTTTAGAATATTGAATTAAGACCCAATAGGATATTTGAATACTCGAGCTTAATGTGATTAATGTCACATTAGGATTCGAGCATATTTAAGGCTTAGGAATCAAAATTAAAATCTAATTTAGGATTCAAACCCCAAAATAGAGTACAACGAATCATTAGTACGTAATAGGTATACATGGAAAAATGAGTTAAATTATGACTTAGAATATGAATCCTTAAAGTATAAGTACTAAAAAGACCTATTTGTATTATAGGACACCTAGAGACAAATTGGCTTGGGACTAAGGGATCGAGCGATTGAGAAAATTCCAAGTAAGTTGGATTATTACTTATTGTAATAGAGTACTATTTGTGTGGTACTCGGAGACTTTGGATTGTATATGGTTGTGATTGTAAGTAGTTTACGCATGTGTTTGACGTATCTAAATTTGTGCTGAAATTGTGATATGATGGATTTTGTGGTATAATTGAATTGGTGTGAATTGTTTGAAAACCCTAAATGAAATTTAATCTTATTCGACGTTAATGACCTAAAATGTCATGCATTGCAACCCGTTAGGGGTTCATTAGGATTCTCTAACCAAATACCGACTCCTTCGAAAGGGATAGCGTAGGATTGCATAATGGTCCCTTCTTCATCTTCAGTCAAATTAAGTGATAGGAGAGGAGGTCATGGCGAGGGTAAAGTCAATGGTTTAAAGGTAGTTGCGGGAGGAGCGAGGTCTCCATTGCACAAGCTTGGGTTTGGTTATGAGCTGCTATATAACATGGAACTCCTCAACCCGAATTAGAGCGGGCGAAATTTCTCTGATTTTACAACGGACCGGACTACGTTGTGCGATGACACTTGATTGTTGCATCGCATGAAAATGATTAATTGATAATCTTATTTATGCTTGTATGTATTCATGAGTCTCCAATTCAACTTACTGAGCTGTAGTTACTCATACTCTTATAGATCCTTTTGCAGGTTCTGATCTCTGAATAATTCAAGTAGAATGCCGCCTTATAATTACCCAAAGGTTAGTCCTTTTAAAGTCAGGGGTGTGAGAATCAAACTATTTAATAATGATGTATAGCTAGAGTATCCCTGTAGTTAAGGATGAAAGACTGATAGTTATTATATAATTTAGTGAACTGTTGTGTTTATGTAAAACTTCCTGGGAAGCTCACTTACATATAATTATACATGTTTATTAGAAATTTGTAATATTTATCATAATTGTAGTATAAATACTAATTGAACTGTTTACTTCAAAGCGAGGAGTCGTTAATGCCTTGTGTAGATCATGTCTATGGTAGGCATTGTGAGACTAGTTATTATCATAGAATGGTTTACACGACGGAACTATTGCGACTCTGCGACTTCGGGGCGTAACAGGTTTCATCAAAATCGATTTCTTAACAAATCTATAATTATTTTAATCCAATTAAATTTAAACCAATAATTAAACACAACAAAACATTACTTCGAAACTGATACAATTGTTCCATTAATTCAATATAAATTAATTATAACTCTTAAGTAATTATTAACATGATTTTAGTACAAAAAAATCAATAATCAATTACTTTGTTCCTATAAATCATATTATTATGCATAGCCCTCTAGATTTCCACATATGAAAGCAATGTTCATCCAGACATAGATTGAGAAAATTATCTAGTAAAAGCTATTGGTCACCCCACGTGATAGAATGGTTGTGAATTATAGACCACTATAAATCCATCGTTGCATTATCAAATCTCTTCACATGATGATATTTCGATTAAATTTATTGCATATCGTATCATCAATATTCAATTATTTAACTTGGATTTTTAGATAATTCTGACTAGCCCAAATATGTCATAGCCAATTACTTATGAGTCATTATCTAACCAAATGCCCTTGGATATCAACTCTATATTCTAAGAGAGAAATAAATTCTATCTTAACTCATCCATATCCTCTCTACATGTTATATCATATCCATTAATCATATTATTTATTATCTTAAATAAAATTATTTAATAGTATCAAAGCGTGACATTCCATATATAGAAATACGAAAATATTAAGTTTAAGGATTATTTATACTCATTCATATAAAAGAAGAATTAGGATACACATGTAACTTTTGGATATCCATTTGTCTAATTGGATATATTTCTCTTGATTCAATAATAATGACCTTAATCAAACAACATGTTGGTTTAAATTCTTATATATTGTCTAGATATTTATCTAATTAATGACAACTTTTGAATGATAAGATATCAAAGAATTCCCATTGATAATTTTTTTTTTGTTATTACTCTAGACATTCAAATTTATCTATAGGGTTTATTATAAAATATGTACAAACATAAAAACATATATAATAAATATACTTTCCTTTTATTAATAATACTCATAAATATACTAAATTAAAATTACGACACAAATTGGAGTACGATGATGATGAACCACCAATTTCTACGCTTCACTACCTAAAGATGGGTAAAGCTAAACTACAACGAGGCATTTAATTTGGAGATGGAAAATGATAAAGCTAGAGGCATCATTCAAGAATACCTAGGAATTAAAAAGAGCTTGTTTAGGTGTAAAATAATAACTTCTAACTTCACAACTTTCTAATTAAACTAATGTCAATCCTAGTCGGTAAATCATCCATGACAAGTGCTCTTAATGGGAGCTTTATCACAAAATTCGTTAGAAAAAAACAAATTCATTTTTATGCAGGTGAAACCTGTTAGCTCAAAGAATAATGAATTTGTTATTAAATAAATAAATCCAGCCACTTGCGCACATATAATTAAAAAAAAAAAGGGAAAAATGCAAAAAACCCCCCCTTAAATTTTGATTTAGGTGCATAATGATTCCCCAAACTTTTAAAGTGAGATTTCTGATCTCCTAAATTTTGATGAATTGGCAAAACAATCCTTTGATGAATAAATATCTCATAAACTTTTATTTTAATGTGATAAAAAAGAAATGTTTTGTTTTTATAATTTAATGACATGATCTTTCCTATTTGAACAATAATGGCACGTACACATCATCAAACACTATTTGGATAATATTTCCGTTGTTTGAAATGAGATGGGAAAGGGGAGAGAATGAATTTATAATAAAAACATTTTTCCATTGTCCCATTAGAATCATTCCATCCACATCTAAAGGTAATGTGGAATGAAATTGTAAGAATGATTAAAATAACATTTTAATGAAAAAACATGTTTAAATTTTAATTTTAATTTGTCTATTCAACAAGCTTAAAAGAATATCTAGTAATTGAATTTCTCCTTACATTCGTTCACTTTTTTCAATTCATTTTCCATCTAAACAAGTACTTTTTCTTAAGATAGTATTTGGTTAGCAAAATTGAACAATACATAGAGAATTAAGCTATACAATAACAGAAGAACATTACTGGATAAGGAGTTCTATGATTGAAAAAATTAAAAAATTACTTACTCATATTATTATTTATAGTAAAGTTTAGCACTATGATTTAGGAACATAGTGTAGGGTTATTTTTAAAATTTTAGGGATATATTTATTTTATACTATGGAATAGATTTCTATACTGTAAAATATATTATTCAAATTCTTAAGTTTTAGTCTATCTCCTTAAAGCCTTTCTGTCCATTTTTTTAGTTAATATATAAACTAAACAATGACTATAAAACCTGACAAATTGTAAAAAGAAAATAAAAAAAGTAGATAAATAAATATCATTTTCATTAAGGGCATGAGTGATATTACTTATAAGCAACAAGGATATTTTGAGCATAGGAAAATTCCTATAACCCTAAGTATAAAAACAAAGTGTTGCTTATTGAAAATCCATTTTCGTAATCATTCCCTTGCGTGCAGCTCTTGTTGACTATGGTTTCCACGCAAGTCTTGAATTTAGAGAAGGAAATTAACATGTTCCAATGAGATCTAAACAGAAAAGAATTAAGGTAAGCTGTAGGATTGTTTTTTTATTAAGTTTTTGATTAAAAATCAATAAAAATTCATTTTCTTCCTTAAGGTAGCAAATAAAACGAATTTGGGATGGTGTATTGAGGATCCTACAATGGGTTCTTGGTGGAGGAAGTGCAAATTTTGGATCCCCCTAAAGGTAAGATTCGTTTGTTGGACTTTATACGCTTTCTTTATTGAAAACATTAATATGAATATGAGAGTTTGAATTGAGATTTGGATGTAGAATGCTTAGCCCTTTTATGGCGAATATTGGTGCATAGACTTCTTTTCTTCTATATTTTTAGAGAAAGAGAATTAGTATATGATATATTTGAAGCTGCCACTAGTATGAGAGTGATGTATAATTATTTCGTATGAGAGGAGTCACTTAGAGGGGTATTTAAAGAGTTGTAAGGTTGTGTAGATGTTTAAGAAACACTTGAGAAGGGTGCTCTTCAAGATTTGGCGGAAGGGGGGTTGAAGTACTAGGGGTAAAACATCGCTACAGTTTGTTGAAATTTGCAAACTATAGACCAGCATCCAAATGTTACTCCTACTAATGTCCAGACGCTTGGGAGCAGACGCTTCTAAAATCTTAGCACTTAGACGCCATGCAAAGTAGCATCCGAACACTAAGTCCCCTGTTACAAGCATGGTTCGTTGATATTTTCCAAGCATTTTTTTCCATTCATAGATCTTTCTAAAGCTTCTCTAAACATAAATTATTACTCAAAATGATTTACAAACCAATCTATCAACCTAGTGATCATAAATTCCTTAAGTGTGACAAGTTGCAAATGTGTAAGGGTCAAGTTATTGAGTTTAAAAGGTGAAGTTAAATGAGCTTAGAACCTAAGTAAGGTGTTCTATTTTCACGTAAGTAGGGTGTGAGGTGATATTTTCAAAATTTGAGCAAGCCACTAAGTAAAGTATAGGGTATTGTATGTTGCTTGTTTTTGTAGGAGTAGTTTGTGCTAAATGAACTTAATAACTATTTGGCTTAAATCTTAATGTGTGTTTGCATGTACTTGGTTAGGCCTAAAAGATTGAGAGGACTAGTGAATGATCTTAATGCGATGCTGTCTTAGTTGAAATTTCACTTTAAAATGATCTAGGTAGTTTTAAGTGTTCCTTGGTTTCTAGGGTATTGGGGAAGACCAAATAACATACTTATATGGATTTATATATATTTATTTGCAAGAGTCATGAGACAATTCGAGTTCTGAGATGCTAAAATTGTGTTGCTTAATCAACCTAGTAAAAGATAAAAAAATTGTTATTATTGCATTTAATGATTTTGAACTAGTAAACATGTGTGCTTATGCAGTTATTGTATGATCATGCATGTATACTTGATTACTCTGTATTAGGATTTGCTTACCCTTCAAGGATTTCTATTTTTTAGGTGTAGAAACAAGTTATGCAAAGTGAGGATTACTATGGTGTTTTTTACTATTATGAGGATGTAGCTGGTTATTTTAACTACTATTATGACGATAGAAGCAATTTAGTTTAATTTTAATTTAGATTCTATGTTTTGGATAAGTCGTGAAATGAGAAAATGTATTCACTTTTATTTTATAGTTTAAGACATGAGAAGTCACCTAAGACTTTTGTTGTTAGTGTTCTTAATAACATGTTATTTGTCAAATTTGCCAAACATGAGACATTTGAGTTTTGTTATTTTAGTTCCTAGTGACAGACGTTGTCAAGTTGTGGATTTAATTTTACTTTCATAGAATAAAATAGTTGAGAAGTTGATCGTTCAGAATCTTTTTGTGGTCTTTAGATTTTAGAAACATCCATGATATTTTTATGGAATTATTATAAGTTTTGATGATTAATATTTATGTAGAGAAGCTAATAGGTTGAATTAAGATGCTTAATGTGTTAATAGACTATAGGGACACGTGGAAAGTTGTAATTTCCTAGGTTCTAGGGCATTACAGCTTTAGTGTTATCAAGGTCATAGGTTTTAAATCATAAACAGCTTAGGCATGAACCTTAATAGGAATTGAAGTATGGTAACATGATAGTAAGGATAGAACGGGTAGTTTGTAAAGATATGCTGAGACTGTATGATTGAAGTTATTTCTTTTACCTTAAGTTTTTAGTAATTCCTTCTTATCATGTTATTCATTTTATACCCTATAATGTTTAGACCTCTTCTTGTAAACTTAAGTTATACCCAAATAACCTCTATTCTTGTCTTCCTTCTTATAGCATGCTTAGATGTGGGACTACTTCCAACTCTTCCTTTCATCTTCAAGGTGATGGAGGCAATGAACCAAACCACATCTCTCTATTAGATCAAGTTGAGATAGGCTTTTTATCATAAGGGTAGAGATAGCTACCAGTAGCTCAAGGCCATCTTATCCCTATCTAGACTCAACCTTAACAAAACTAGTGTTAAGAGCAAACCTATCCTCCTTGGGGCATGCTTATACCTAACTAAAAATAACCTCATAATGACTAGGGTTAAGGGTCAGATAAAGTAAGAGCTGTCCAAGTTCTAAATTCTATGAACACTATGATTAGGGTATAGAGCATCAACAACAATAGATTCAAAGAGATATACAAGTGATTCAAGCTAATGTTGAGACATAGAGGCAGAAGAGGTAGGCTTCAATGATGGGAGAATGCTCTCAAGCTTAATAGAAACGTAGCTAACCCTATTACTTAAGAGGGGTTCAAATGAGTGTACTTTAACAAGTTCTTCCTTAACAGCATTAGGGAACAAATGGAGCTTGCCTATCAGACCTTGTAGCAAGGTAACAAGATAGTATCTAAGTATGAAGCAGAGTTGAACCACCTAACCTGATTTATGTCAAAGCTGATAAGAAGAGATGAGAGATCTTGTGCTAGGAGGTTTACCTTTAGGTTGGAGCCTGAGTTACAAGATAGAATAGGTGGGTTAAAGTGCACTACCTATGCAGAAACAATAAAAATGGTAAGAAGCCTAGAGTAGGATATGAAGAGTAAAGAAGAGTTACTAATCTATAGAGAGAAGAAGGCCCTAGGTAAGAGACCTATATCGAGTTATCGACCACCAGAGAGGTTTAAAAGACTATCCTAGGCTATCATGATAAAAAAGGGTAGCAAACCACCATATGTATTGCCTAGGTCGGTTATCTAGCCAACTCAAGTACCTACCCGTTCATGCATGCTAGTGCCAACTCAACACATCCATTGCCTTGAACCACATGATATATCAGAGTGCAAATAGACACTAGGTGCATGCTTTTTGTATGGTAAAATTAGGCATGTCAGCAAGGATTGTAACGAACTGATGTTGATGCATTAGGGCTTTTATTTTAGATGTAACAAAAGGGGCTACCAAGCAATAGATTATAGAAATACAGCAAAATAGAAAGTTCAGACTACTTAAGTGGCGACCACTCAGAACACCGCCCATACTGCTCAAGTCTTTACAATTTAGCATCAGAGTCAAAGTTAAAAGACCATAGATGTGAATTGTTTAGTAGGCATGTTCATTACTCTTAACTAGAGTGTTCATGTTATTTTTTATACTGGAGCTTCCCATTCCTGTATTGCTAAATCCTTTGTGTCTACTTGTGAATTTTGTGCTATATCCCTAAATACACCTTTAATTGTGAATATACCTTTAGGGAGTGAAACAATTATGAATAAAATGTGTTAGGATGTTGAGATCAATATAGAAGGGAGAATCTTACTAGTAGTGATGCAAACTGTAACCAAGAACAGACAAAGCCGATCGTTGGATGGGTTCAAGCTTGTAGAAAGCTCGAAAAGAGTTAATGGGGAAATGTACGAAAAGGGGTAAAATGACGAATGAAACAGTAAGTAAAAGCCTACGAACAGCTCTAAAGGATATAATGCACTAAAGGAACTTTCGAGGACTCACGGCACAATTCGATATGATGCACGAATTGGTCCAATGAGGTTACTCATCACTTAACCTTGCTTAAGGGAAATGATAACAGTGATGCCGGGAGTAAATAAGTAGTATCTACATAAGGAAGAAAGTACTTAAGTGTATTGAAGATAATCTGATGATCTTACAACTACAAGTACAGAGGTATTTGTACTTGCAAACTAAGGTGACTTGCCTAAATGGGAAAAGACAATAAGGACATTTCCTAAAGGGGAAATGTATATGTTATAAATGGCAAAAATGAATATACAAGGAAAATAATCATTGGTGCTATAGATTCTACATGTGATACTGTACACGTGGTGAGGCAGCTTTGGTGGGGTTGTTAGGAGATGTAGACAAAAAGTACGGACATATGGGTTTGTCTGAGTAGGGATGGCCTAGTCAGCTTGGTCTCTCTCTCCCAACTTCTCAACAAGGAAGAGGCCAAATAATTGGTTGACTTGACAATAGAGAGTAATCGTCAACTAAACATACTATACAATAATAGGCGGTTGTACGATACAACATTAGAGGTGACTCGGTAAGGAGGTATTCAACCGGGTTGATTGGAATATAAGGATTCGTTGTACTAGCCCCTCTAATCCTTGAGCTCGACTACGGGTCAGGGGGGTCCGTAGCTTGATTCCAATCAAGTAGATTTACTGATATTAGGCATGTTAAATTTTGACATAATTTTGGAAATACACTAGTTGACAAGGTACCATGTAACCATTAATTGCTACACTATGGTGATCACTTTTGAACTCGTACGAGAAGTACCTTTTTAGTATCGGGTAGAAGTTTAGAGGCCAATGAAGAGTATCAATTATGAGTTGTGGGGAAAGCCTACCCTAGTAGCTTTAAGGATAGAGGCTGATGAAATGTTGAAGTCAAAACAGGTAACATTAGTATAAGAATTATTAGACATCTTTTTAAACGATCTACTTAGGTTACCCCTAACTAAGAAGTAGAATTCAAAACATCTGGCATCAAACACCAAACCTATTTCAAAACCAGCATACAAAATGGCATCTACTAAGCTTGTAGAGTTGAAGAAACAACTATAAGAGCTGTAAGATAAAGGTTTTATAAGATTAAGTTCGTTTTCTTGGGATACCCTAATGCTTATTTTAAAGAAGAAAGACTAGAGCATGAAAATGTATGTAGATCACAAAGAAGTGAATCAAGTGATAGGTAAGAACAAATATTTACTTCCCCGAATAGACGATTTATTTGACCAATTGTAAGGAGCACAAGTATCCTCGAAAATGGATTTGAGGTTAAGTTATTATCAATCAAAGGTGAAAGTAGCAGATGTAGAGTGTCAAGCCTTATTTCATTTTCCTTAATTTATTTTATATTAAGCCCAGCTCATTTTATATAAAATACTTGATATAAAATTAAGGAAATATTTTATTTTAAAAAATATTTTAAAAATTAGAGTCGCCAACCAGTTCAACTAATAAAAAGTGAAATTAGGGTTTTCGAGTGAAAAAACTCTAATTTACCTACTGATCTGTAGATTTTCTAAGAAAATGATTTTTAGAAAATTAAACTAGAAAAAACCAGGTTCGAGAGCTAATATATTAAAACTAAGTCATCATGTAAAAGTTAAAGAAAATTTGATGGGCTTGATTTTTATAATTTTCTAAAAAACACTAATATATATATAAATATGCAAAATATAACTAAAATGAATTTTTTACTACAAATTTTAAAAAAAGGAATTTTTTTATTTTTTATATGGTTGCTTCGAAGGCACTTACGTACCCACTAATAGAGATCAAACCAACATAATTCTTTTTTTATAAAATATTTAGTGGGTATATTCTTTTTATTTTGAAAATTGAGATAGATTTACGTTTATTTAATAATTCATTTATTTAAAAAAAAAACCTAAAAAGTTTAATTTCATGAATATAACAATATCCTAACTAACTAAATCATTTTGAAAAACTTCAATTAAGATTTTTATTAAAAAAAAAAACTCATTAAATGTCAAAAGATATCTTTTTTAAATCCTATATACAAGACTACTAAGATACAGTTTAGATACGTATCTTCATATATATTTTTTCTAAATCCCAACTATAAAATACGATATAGACACGTATCTTTATACATGTTTTTTCTAAATCTTAATCATAAGATACGATCTACAAACATATCTTTTTTAAATCTTAACTATAAAATACGTTAAGATACGTATTTTTTCTAAATCCTAAATGCAAAATACGTATCTTTTTCGAAGATACGGATCTCATAAATACATTTATTTTTTCAAAAATGCAATTTTACTAAAAAACGTAATGTAACTAAATTTTATTAAAAATTGGGATTATCTAAAAACACGCAATATGAAAATAATAATAAAAACCATGCACTTGAAAAAATAAATTAGTAAAAAAAAATTGGACAAACTAATAAAATGAAATAAATAAATAAAAATAATAATAATAATTTTTTTTACCAAAATCGTTCGAGCTGCGCGTGATCGGTACGCTTGTGATCGTGTACAACTTGTGCATATACTTTAGTGGAGTGCTTCAATGCATGCGAGTTAAGTGCTTGTCAGGTAAATGTGCTCGTATGACGAATGTCCAGTGTGCAACAAAGGGGTCAACAGCTTATGTTGTTAGGCAATGCGTGATTTGTGTAATGAGGGGCTGGGTGTTCGTCAGGCAGTAGGTGTAAGTGTGTAGGTAAGGACTATGCGGTCAGGCAATTACTGTAGTCGTGTATTTGTGTATGAATTAGGGTTAATGAGGCGTACAATTGAGTGAGACAAATGTTGTGCTGATGTATTGTGGAATTTGTGTCGGCAATGGAGTGTGCTGTAATGATGTAGTGCTTCGTGTAAGGATTGTATAGGGGATTAAGGCTATGTTTGTGTGCTGTATGCAATTGAAGGGGGGGACGTGGCAGTGTTGTGTTTAAGTGCTTTAGGTGATGGATTGCTATTGTTGCTTCAGGTTGTCTGGTCAGAAGGGCTTTGGATAAGGAGGTAGTGTGGCGTGTATTAGGGACGTGCTGGCTTGTTATTGCTGCTGTCGATCAGTGCAAGTGGATGTGTAGTATTGTGGTGGTGTAAAGTGTTCTAGTGGGTGTGTTGGATTGTGGATTTATGGACAGTATTTGTTGAAAGGGGGGACTTGGTAGTGCAAAGGACCAGCGGGGCATTGGCTTGTTGAATTGTAAAGCAAGGGTAGTGGACTTCAACTTGTATTCAGTGAATTGTATTGGTGCAGGTGAATTATGTTGCGAATTGTGGGATGTGTACTTAAAAGAAAAATGTATTAATTGTCATCTATCGACTTATTATTTATAAACTCAAAATCGAATATTTCGTATCTCAATAAATCCTAGATACGAAAGATACATTTTGGATTTTTTAAAGATTTGATCTAGTTTTTAAAAATCCTACTTAATTTGAGCTTTTTATTTTCCAGGCCTAATTTGATTCAATTTGATTTAGCCTAATAATCTACTTAATAAATTTTAGGTTTATTTTAGCCTAATATAAATTAGATAAAAAAAAATATACTTTATATTGGACTGGACTAAAATTATTTTAATAAAATCTAATCTTTTAATGACTTAAGAATTTATTAAATTGATTACTTACCATTATCCCATTTGATCTTAAACGATCCAACTCGACTCAACTTAATTTGACTCGATACGAATGAACTCGACTTGATTCAATACGATTTAACTCGATACGACTTAATTCGATTCAATCAACTTGATACAAATCAACTTGATATGACTCGATACGACTCGATACGATTCAACTCTACTCAACTTGATACAACTAACTCGACTTGACTTAACTTGACTTGATATAACTCTTTATATTTTTTTGTTATTCTTTTATTTATTATTTCTAGTTTGATAAAAATAATAACACGAAAATAGTAAAAATGAAGTGTTTACATGGAGAAAATAGCTTTTCAAACCAAATATAGGTTGTATAAGTTTCTAGTGATGTCACTTGGCCTTACAAATGTGTCGTAACATTTATGGACCTTATGAATCGAGTGTTTCGAGAGTATTGGGATAGGTTTGTGGTGGTCTTCATTGACAACATTTTAGTTTACTCTAAAAGTAGAGAAAAGCATGAATAGCGTTTGAATATTGTGTTGAGAAAACTAAGAGTTGAAATGTTGTATGCTAAATTTGGTAAGTGTGAATTTTGGTTAGATTAGGTAGATTTCTTAGGTCACATTGTAAATAGCAAAGGTATAGTAGTAGATTCTGAGAAAGTAAAAGCTGTGGTAGAGTGGCTAAGATCAAAAATTGGTAACCAAGGTCAAAAGTTTTATAGGGTTGGCAAGTTATTATAAAAAGTTTGTAGAAAGATTCTCTAGGTTAGTAGCACCTTTGACTTAATTGACCCAAAAAGGGGTGAAATTTGATTAGGATGATAGATATTAATACAGCCTTCAACAGTTGAAGGGAAGACCAATGACTACCTAAGTGCTATCTTTACCTTACAGTATAGAGGAGTTCGTGATAGATAGTGATGTCTCGATTAAAGGACTAAGGTGTGTATTGATGTAGATTAGCAAGGTGATGGTGTATGCTTTGCTTCAACTCAAGCCTTAAAGTTACCTAGTTCACAACTTAGAATTAGTAAACAATAATCCATGCTTTGAAACTTTGGAGCCATTATTTGGTAAGAGAGAGATGTAAGGTGTATATAGACCATAAGAACTTGAAGTTTATTTTCACTCAGTAAGATTTGAATATAAGGTTAAGAAAGTGCCTAGAGCTGATAAATAATTATAATTTGGACATACAATATTAGCTAGGGAAGGCCAACATAATGGCTGTGCTTTAAGTGGGAAGCGATATGGAAATTTGGATAGTTTAATCACTACATAGAGGCCATTTCTAAAAGACATGAGGAGATTGGAATTAGAGGTTTTGACTAAAGAAGTAGGCATCAGGCTGGAGAATATATAGATTCAACCTACTTTAGTAGAAAAGATTAAGATGGCTCAAGCTGAAGATGAAGGTATATAAGAGATAAAAAGAAAGATAAAAGTAGGAAGAGCAGTAGAATTCACAGTGTGATGCATCTCTAGGGTTGAACACATGGAGAGACACTACAATAAAACAAACCAAAACAAATAGGGAAAAGGTTAGCAAAGTCCGAGTAACTACCGAATGGATGTGACGCACCACTTGATTTTACTTGGCTTACGATTCGGCAAATATGACACACCGGTCCCAACTAAAGGGTCACTCGTCACCACTCTTTACTAAAGGAAATAGATAAGAGTTGAGAGATAACGAGAACACTAAGATTGTTCAAATGAAGAATTCTGTATTGGAGATATGCTGTCCTCTGCATATAAACGAGTGGGGGGTTTATATACTTGTCCACTAAGGTTTACATGTACCAAAAGACAAAAAGATATTCTACAATTAAGTTACATGAAACATACTAAAAAGGGGTATAGGAGGCAAAGAATATTCAGTATGGAAAAAAAGGAAATCATGTTGGAATATCGTATTAGAAGACACGTATCGCTTGATGGCTGGACATTAAGGAATACGATACAACGTAAGCGGAATCAGAAATGCGTTATAGTTAAGGGCTGACCTGATCTGGATTAGGTTGGGAGCCAATCATCTTGGTAAGGAAGGCAGTTGGATTGAAGTCAAATGCTAGTGGTCGGTTGAGGAGCTCGACTCGGCTAGTCCTTCCTAAGCTATCTTCTAGATTAGGAATTCACTGCTGGTTAGGAGCATGTAGGATATACGAGATGATTTGACAGACAGGTCGGCAAAAAACTAGCTTGGGATAAGAGTCCCCGTGTCAACTATGGCTTAGAGTTAGTATTTTCTGTGGAGTCCTCTAGTTCGGCTTCTTGTGATTTATCTAGGGGGTTGATTCTTATTGCAGTGGATACTGAAGGAGTACTTAGGTAGAAAGGTCTATCATATGTACCTACAAGGCAAGAGTTGAGAAGTGAACTGTTGAAAGAGGCCCACTACTTATGATACATAATACTCTTAGGTAGTACAAAAATGTACTGAGATCTAAAAGCACACTATTGATGGAATAATATGAAAAAAGAGATAACTAAGTACATATTAAGGTACTAAACTTGCTAACATATAAGAATTAAGCATTTGAGGCAGGTAGGCGAATTGCAGCCATTACAGATTCTAGAATGAAAGCGGGAATAAGTTGTTATAGATTTTGTAATAGACCTGCCAAAGACTTTAAGTAAACATAATGCACTTTGGGTGATAATGGATCGACTAACGAATTCAGCTCGCTTTATCCCTATTAATATTAGCTATTTATTGGAAAAGTTAGCTAAGTTGGATATTAGGGAAGTGGTGAGGTTACATGGCGTATTCGTAAATATTACATCAGATAGGGACACTCGTTCATGGGTAGGTTTTTGAGGAGTTTACATAGGGCTTCAGGTACAAAGCTTCATTTTAGTACCAACTTCTACTCTTAAACTAATGGGTAATCAGAGAGAGCTATATAGATTCTTGCGGATCTATTGCAGGCATGTATACTTGATTTTGATGGCTATTAGGATAAATACCTGTCCTTAGTTGAGTTTACCTATAAAAATAGTTATTAAGTGACAATTAAAATGACCCCTTACAAAGCCTTATATGGTCGAAAGTATAGATCGCCCATACATTAGGACGAGGTAAGAGAAAGGTAAGTTTTTGGTCCACGGTTAATATAAGAGGAAGTAGAGAAAGTGAGATTGATCATGCAAATAATGCAAACTGCACAAAATTGTCAAAAGAGCTACACCGATAAGTTGCAACGTCTATTAGAGTTTCAAGTAAGAGATGAAGTTTTATTGAAAGCGTATCCCATTAAAAGAATTTTTAGATTTAGATTGAGAGGAAAATTGTTTGCAAGGTCTATCGATCATTCTAAAGTTATTGAGAAAATTGGGAATTTAGCATACATATTGGAGCTCCTTGCCAGATTAGAAGAAGTTCACAATGTCTTCTACATGTTGATGTTGAGAAAATTCAAGCTTAATCAGGAGCAGGAGGTAGAATGGCACAGGATATAGGTAATGGACTTTGAAACCTTTCAATTGTAGCCAAACTTGTCTTTTATAGAGTAGCCCATAAAGATTGTAAACACTAAGGTCTAAGAACTAAGAAGAAGGAGGATGCCCTGTGTTAAGGTACAATGGTTAAGTCACTTAGAAAGGGAAGCAACTTGGGAGTTAGAGAAAGAAATGAGATGAAAGTTTTCTTAAAGGGGAAAAGATTGTAAAACCCGATAAACTATTAAAAGAAAATAAAAGAAATAGAATTTTCATTAAGGGCATGAGTGGTATTACATATAAGTAGCAAAGGCATTTTAGGCATACGAAAATTCCTACAACACTAAGTATAAAGGCGGAGTGTTGCTTATTAGAAACCATTTTTTCCCGAACATTCCCTTATGTGTAGCTCTTGTTGACTAGGGTTTCCATGCGAGTCTTGAATCAAAAGAAGGAAATCAGCGTACTCCAATGAGATCTAAATGGAACAGGATTAAGGTAAGTTATGGGATAATTTTTCTATAAGTTTTTTTTTTTTTGTTATCAAAAATCAATAAGAATTTATTTTCTTCCTTAAGGTAACAAATAAAACAAATTTGGGGTGGTGTATCGAAGATCCTACAATGGGTTCTTAGTGGTAGAAGTGCAAATTTCGAATCCCTAAATGTAAGATACATTGGTTGACTTTATACACTTTGTTTATTGAAAACATTAATATGTATATGAGAGTTTGCATTGAGATTTGGATGTAAAATGATGTTTAAGGGGTTTTTGGGGAGTTGTCGGGTTGTGTAGATGTTTAGGAAACACTTGTGAAGGGAGGTTTTCAAGATTTAGAGGAAGGAGGGTTGAAGTATAAGGGGTAAAATGTCGCTGTAATCAATAGAAATTTACAAATTGCAAACTAGCACTTAGATACCACTTTAACTAGCATTTGGATGCCAGGGAGTAAACGCTCTAAGAATCCTGGCTTTTAAACCCCACGTGAAGTTGCATTCGGACGTATCTTTCCATTTGTAAACCTGTCTAAAGCTTTTTTGAACATGAATAATCACTCAAAACGATTTACAAACTAATCTGTTAACCTAGTGATCCTCCATTCCTTAAGTGTTCTATTTTCATGTGAACAAGTTGCAAATATGTAAGGCTTGATTGATTAAGTTTAAAAGGTAAAGGTATTCTATTTTCATGTCAACAAGTTGTGAGGCGATGGTTTCAGAATCTAAGCAAACTGTTCAACTAAGTACGAGGTATTGAATGCTACTTGTATTTGTTGGATTAGTACATACTTAGTGAACTTAATAACTATTTGGCCCGAATCTTAAAGTGTGTCGCGTGTGCTTGGTTACGCTCAAGAGACTGGGGGGACCAATGATCTTGGGGTAATGCCGCAATGATCTTAATGTGATGCTGTTGTGATTGGAATCCCATTTTGAAATGATCTAAGTAATTTTAGGCGCTCCTTGGTTTCTAGGGTGTTAGGGAGGACCTAATACCATACTTATATGTATTTATATATATTTGTGTGCAAGAGTCACGAGACACTCTAAGTTTGGAATGCCAGAATTGTATTGCTTGACTAACCTAATAAAAAATAAGAAATTGTTATTACATTTACTAATTTTGAATTAGTAAAACTTGCACGATTATTGTATGATCATGTACATATATTTGGATACCCTATACTAGGCTTAACCCACTCATTAGAGATTTCTATTTTTTAGTTGCTTTATTACTATGGTGACTTTGGCTATTATGAGGACTCAGTTGGTTATTATGACTACAATTATGATGATGGAAGTAGTTTAGTTTAATTTTAATTTTGATTTTACGTTTTGAATAAGTCGTGAAATGAGATAATGTATTTACATTTATTTTATAGTTTGAGTCATGCGAAGTCACATAAAACTTTTTTTGTCAACGTTCTTGATAACATGTTACTTGTCAAATTTGGCATATATGAAACATTTGAGTTTTATTAATTTGGTTCCTTGAGATAGATGTTATCAAATTATGGATTTAATTTTACTTTCATAGAATAAAATAGTTGAGAAGTTGATCATTTGGAATCTTTTTGTGGTCTTTAGATTTTAGAAACATCTATGATGTTTTTATGGAATTATTATAAGTTTTGATAATTAATATTTATGTGGAGAAACTCCTAAATTGAATCATGATACTTGACATATCAATAAATTGTAAAGACATGTGATAAAATATATTTTCTTCTCGAGTTTTGGAGGGTTAGATGGAATAAAAAATTTATTTAGTAATATACCACCAAAATGACAGCTTATTTTCTTTCCCATTTAAATTGGTTCCCCTATTATTTCTTTTATCCATCATCTCAAATGTGGTGTAAAATGACATCATATGATTGTTCTTAAATACTTATGGGCTTAATTTAGGCTCAAGCCCAAGTAAAGAACAAAATAAAATAAAAAAACCTAAAAGCCCAAGAGGAAAATAACTGTCGTCCCCTCCGAACTAAAGAGGAAAATAACTTCCTTCCCTCCATTAACAACAGAAAAGAATAAACGAAAGAGAGAGAGACATAGAGGGAAAGCGCGCTAAAAAAGTAAAAGAGAGGAGAAGAGAATCTTTCTCTTTCTCTCTCCTCTTCTTGAATAACCTCCGACATAATCCCAGACCCTAATCCCATTTTTCTCTTTCTCTCCTCTCTCCACAATGCTTATGCGTGCTCTTCTCACCAAAGAATCCCTACCGATTTCCTCATATAAAAACCCTTATTAAGCCATGGGTTGATTTACAAACCGACCAATTGATTGTCTGGTTGATCATTTGATGTCGATGTTCAAGAGAACAATTAGAATCGACAATGAAGTGTATGACAATGAGTTCGAGGCAAAAATGCTATTGAAGCGGAGGTCCTCCGTTTCGTTCCCGCTATCGCCATTAGTGTTAATTGATGGGATCTCCAGGAAGTGTTCTTTGTATAACAGACTCCCTCAGGAACCTATTAAACTCACAGTCCTCAAATTGGATGGCACTTGTTTCGGTAAAGTTCAAATGATGATTTGTGTTACTTTGCAATTTTTAGTAATTTCTTTTTTTTTTAATCAATTTTGAGTTTCCTTTTGTTGCTGAGAAAATGTATAAAATGTAGTAAAGATTGAATCTTGGATATTTTATTTATCTATTTATTTTTAAGGTAGAGTATTGCATATGAAATGATCTGAGATAGAAAATTTTGTTATTTTCTTGTATTTATGATAGTCCAGGCCCATTGATTGCGTAAGGTGCTTGAATTTTGCTTCTGCTTAGCTTTAGACTGTTGTTTTAAGGAAACAAACCGTTAAATATTTAACCGTTTGTATCGAATTTCATTCGTGTTGTCTCTGTTTTAAGTTAAATATTTATATCATCTGCCTTTATGTTAAAAATTAATTCTGTACTCTATGTCTTTGGACGAGTCATGTTTGTGTTATTGCTCTAAACAGGTACTCTATGTTTATGATATATACCACTCGTGACACTGATTGAGGGACTTGTTTGGTCTGACAGCTCAACATAGAGGACTGAAGTGACTAATAGCATTTGACTCTGCTATTTAAAAAATATTCTGGAGGAATTGTCTTTGCCTTTCTTGGAGTATGAGGATCTTTAAAGGAAATAATAAAAAAGGATTTGAAAGATGAAGTTGGTGATTAATGTTTCTCCTTATGACAATTTGAGAGATTTAAGATTAGTGGTGGCTTTTCTTTGTTGTGTAGATATTGAGGTGATTAAATCAGCAACAATTGGTGAGCTAAAGGAGTCAGTTGAAAGTGCATTCAGGCATATGCCAAAGAAGGGGCCAGGCAAAATATCATGGTAAATCTTTTTGTATGTAAGAAGTGATTACATCAACGTATTTGTAGCATTTCTATGCTTTTCTTGGTTGGGTTACTTTATTATATGTGATGGTTAATATGGATACAAGGAAGCAGCATTTTGTAGACTAACTTATGTACATGTAGTAGTCACATATTGACTAAATGGAGTAATTACAAAGTAAAGCGAAATTGTTATGAGGAGGGTGCCCTTGCTTCTTGGGGCCAATGTCCTGTCAAAACATCTGCCTAGACACTTCTTGTGAAAACAGCATTCCATGGCTGTATTAATGGGTTCTTGAAACATCTTTACATTTGATGGTACTAATTCTTAGTTGTGACATATAATTGTCAAGTTCTTAAATGATCTTTAAGATGCATGATTCAGTTTGGCCTTATATCAGATTATTTAATGATGTATGCTGAAGCGATTTTTTCCTTTTTTGGATCACGAAGGCGGCACTTGTGGGGCCATTTTTGTTTGTCTTATCATGGTAGGAAGCTATTAGCAGAGACTGATGACATCACCAATTATGGCATAAAGGATGGAGATCAGGTTGCCTCTAACTTCTTTTTCAATGATACTAGCAGTTAATGATGTGGTTCATTACCTACATGAAATTGTAATTTTTGAATATTGCTATTTAAGTGTTTGTATTCTAAATTAGGGGAGAAGTAATGGTACTTGGTGGTATTCGTAAAATGGTGAAACTGCACTAGCGTTAGTTGAAGTGATTCTAACTTGAACGGTAAGGGAAAAAGGAACATGATTGACATTCAAATGGTAATTACCAAACATTCCATATGTTGTCATCATCATCATATAATGAAGTTGACTTAAAGAAGCACTTGGCAAATGTTTACATTCAACATATTTATCTTGTAAGATTTCTGTACTATATATAATTAGTGCCTATAAGCAGGCTGGTGTTTTTGACCTGCTTAACCACGAATTTTGGTGCTCTTGCTAAAAGTGTAAGGCTGGAGCTCAAGTGGAAAGTTCCTAAACTAACAAATTGGAGGGCCTTGGAGTGATGCCAACAACTGCCCTTACTTTTCTTCTTTATGAGGAACACTAGATTTAAGGAAGCCGACTCTTGTTCTTTGAACCAAGACTGAAAAAAAATGAGTTTATCACTTCTTTTCACACACACACACACACACACACACACATATATATATATATTCCTCATTTTGCTCCTCAGCCTACGGGGTATTAGCAATCATTTCTAGTTATTGTTTCCCTCTCAAGGGCAGGTTCTTACGTGTTACTCACCTGTTTGCTATCGGAAACATCACTTCCTATTTGACTTGCATGTGTTGAGCATGCCACTAACATTCATCCTAGGCCAGGATCGAACTCTCCATGAGATTCATAGTTGTATTACTTATAGCTTTCTTGTTTGTAGACAAAGCGGATTTGGAATTGTCTTTCATTTTAAGAGATAACCTATATTCATGCATTTCATATTCTCCTACAGTTTGCTCCCAAAAATATAGTCATACCTCTTATATTGTCATAATATAATGCTTAGGTAGGGTACCCAAAAGGTCTTGACTTTTGCCTTGCTCTTTTGAAGAGTTTTGGCTTTGGTCAAATTAGTGGCATGAACTCTTTGAGGACCATCGGGAAATTCACTGATTCAATAAATGAGAAAGATATTTGAGGACAAATTCCCTCATGTGGGAAAGAGTTTGCTTAAGATTGATAAAGGGGAGGGCTTGTTTTATTATGACTGATTGAAGACACAAATGACTGCATTTGTAATTTAATTAGCTCTTTCAGCCCTTGTCAATTTTCTCATATGCTGTCTCAAATAGAACTGCAATAAAGGAGGAAACGTATAGAGAAATAGTTATCTAGACATATTTACTAAATAGAAGCCTTTGTTTTGTTTTTGTTAAATAATAAAATCCACGAAAATATTCAAGAAAGAAAAATAGGTTGGCTTTCCTCAAACTTTAAAAGCCAATCTAACTTTCCTTATTTTTCTTCTTTATATTATTGGCATGAGCGATGGGACTCACATAATGAGTTGATTATTGATATCCTATGCAGCTTACCATTTTTTCACTTTCTTTCATACAACCTATCCTTTTCTTCAATATCCTACACAACTTATATGCTCCATAATGGATTCAAGGCTCCTATATATTTGATATTTTATTTTATAATAACTAAAAGAATATTCTTAATACTGAATATTATAAAAAATATTCTGTTATAGATTAGAGTTTGCTGTTTCCATATACCCTCATAAGCGGTTGGAAATAACTTCCTTTATACCAATACAATTATTTATATTCCAACGAACAATATCTAATCATAACATCTCATTTGAGCAACAACTGATGAAGATAATGTTTTCAATAACTTCTCTCCTTCCATATAAATTGCAAAAATAGCATTAATACAGGATTAACTTAGTACTGCAATTGAGTGGAACTTTTGGGATGCCAATATTTGAAACTGAATTTACTGAAAAAAATATACATTTGAAAGGGTGAAGATAGTATTATTAATATTTAAATATTATAGTACACTACCTTGTTACTATTTTTTATTTTATAGGGAGGGAGAGGATGGGTAGATTCAATTCTAATCTAGTGGGAAGAAAAATAATTATGTCATTTAAGTTATAAGAGTTTTTGTAAGGAAGCAATTATTAAAAACTTTCAAATTAGCAATAACAAAAGTGTCAATGATGGAATTATATAATAGCAAAAATTAGATGCAATGTAAGATCAACTGAGAAAAACCCAAATCAAGTAATTTATTGCTCTAAAAATAGTTACAAGTGTATATAAATGCACAAGACTTAGTATGATGACTGAGGAGAAATTTTGGGATCTCAATATATTTAAAAGGTGTAAGAGCATTAATTTGGAAATTCAGGATTTACCAAAAACTTTGATAGTTTCTTTGGGTGTCATTGTAATATACTAATAAAGAATAAAAAGAAAAAGGAAAATAATTCTCCTCAATTTATAAACTATCTTGATCATATATGCTTCCTATTTTCAATGTAAAAATTCATAATATTGAAATAAATATTGATGAACATCAAATTGATATGCATTATCATTGGCTCGATGCTAGTTTTATTCAGAAAGAGAAATGTGTATGCAGTGTGTATTTCATTGAAATGAAGTATGTGGTCAACAGTTTACGTGTATTAATAGACTTGTGTTGCTTCTGATGCTCTTCTGTTTGTTATAGAGGACTGTCTGCTATATACGGTTATTATGAGTTTTGAAGTCTTATTTTTTAGATTTGCTTATTGTTGTGAACTGAAGTTTTCTCTTTTGTCTCTACCTGTGCAACTTTGCTTTTTGTGCATCATAGCACATAGGGACCATTAGAAGGCATGCAGAATTTCTTCCTAATCACTTTATCTTTTGCTAATTTTCTGTTTTCTTTTCCTGTGTAGCTTCAATTTACCCGTCATGTCACTGACAGTTCTGTTATGGTAAGGAAGCAGTCTAATGAAAGGGGTGCATCTTCTAAACAACAGCGAATGTAAGATTTTCCTCATTCTTTCATACTTGATGCTTACCTTCCATCACTCAATCTATTAGCTTGATTAACTATATTTGAGTGACACTGCTCTTTCCACTTGCTCATGTCCTGGAAAGCTATACCGCAAGTGCTTCTGTTCAAGAACACAGAACTTGCTCTATTAAGCTTTTGAAATATAATATCCTGTACGATGTGCAGGGTAACATGATGCTGATAAAAAGAATTATACCATAAGTTGCTAACATCTGTTTCCACATTAATGAACATCCAAAGTTTTCATGGTGGCTGGCAATTAGAAAATGTATAGGTTTGAAAAAATTGGTTTTGAAACTTTAGCTAAATATGTAAGTGATTATTCCATTCTTAAGAAAAGACTTTTCTTGTGTAGTGATATGCGACCCGGCCAGGTGCTTAGCCAAAAGGCTGTTTTCACATTTGAACCAGTGACCTTTGGTGGCCAAGGGAATAACTTAACCAGTTGCACCGGAATATATGTGTGTTTGTGTGACTTATTTATATTGACATGATGAAGTAGAACCATGGTAGCATGCTTTTTTAACTTGACTCTTCCAGTTACACCTATAATATATGTCATTTTGGTAAAAGAGTGAAAAATATTGGAGACACGAGCGAGAATTCTGATTTAATATTATTCTTCTTATTGGAGTAAACCTCTTGTTCATGATTAGCCTCTTTTTATTTAGTATGGTAATGTCTCATTAAGACCCAAATTATTATGACTATGTAATTGAAATTACCTTATAGAACAGAAGACTAATCTGATTGTTTAAGTAACATGAATCTGCTGTGAGTACATTTATATCAATAGATCCAGCAGGCATACATTGATTTTGTGTTCTTCCATCGGTCCTTAGTCAACTCAATGACTGGACTAAGAAAAAAACATCCATTGATCGGAGAGGATGACTGAATATCTGCTAAATAGAAATGTGCTTAGTGTTATATGCTGTGTCCTTTGCATTGATTTGTTGCATGCATCATTGTCAGTTTCTCATATGTTCTTTTGTGGTTTTCTGGCCGAGTAAAATTGACATTGGTAACTATTGGGTACTTGTCAATTTCAAACAGCTGTCCTGAAGATGAAGAACTGAACTCTCAGGAGGATGCTTACAGTGATATAGAAGTTGGAAACCTTGATAGGAGAAAGAGTGAAGATTTCTCTCAACTAGGAGAATCCAAGTTGGATAAGTTCCTGTTGAGTTGGTTCTTGTATTCAAGACTAGCAATAGATGAAGATGTAAGTGACAAAGGCAGGAGCAGACGCTCAAGATGTGCCATTTCCTTTTGGAAAGGTTTAAGGAAAATAATGACGTTTTACAGTAACAGACCTTATGCACGACGGCATGCAGAAATATTTGTTAATGGTTGATAGAGATCGTTGCAGTCTAAATTGATCCTTATGCTTTTAACTGATACAAGCAATATTTTATCGTCACTAGTTGCTTTAGGATGTAAGAAGCTTCGTCTGAAAGCTCTTAACGAGGAATATTGATTTTTTCTGCCATTCTTATGCTTAGCAGTGGCATTACCATCTTCTTTTCTCCAGGAAATGCTGATGAAGACCCATTTCAAAGATCATGAAATTCTTGAATAATCATTGGTAGAATCTCATAAATTTTGACAAGCAGCCGATTGCCACGAGTTGATTGCACATGAATCATGGCAGCGGTAAGGTTGTTACAACTCGGCCCTGCATGGGCATGGCAATTTTCGGAGTTTCTAAACCATTTTAAGGATTTGGAAATGATAAATTTATAAAGTTTTTGTGACTTTGAGATATAGAGAGAGTCGATTTTCTAGAGAAATTTGTGATAAGACAACTGCTCAAAAAGGCTATGTCTGCAGCTCTATTTTTGAACATCATCACATAATATGACTCTTACAAGGGTCATTATACATAAAAACTTGTTTTCTATCATTGGATTATTTATAGGGCATTTATCACGAACAATCGTAACTTTAAAGCCAGAAGTATAGCACATCAGTTTGAGTTAAAGTCGCAAGTTTCAGGTAGATTGAAACTTCGTTCGTCTAACTCATTTGAATGAAGTGTCTTCTACAAACATTCTCTAGCTCTTGGTGTGACTTTATTTGGATCTCACCGATGTGATATTTGAACGAGATCTTTTGTTCACATAACATGAGAAATGAACTTCAATTATTCACCGGATACTGGAAAATACAGAATCACATTTCGTTCAGGTCTTCAAATCTAACACATGAGAGTTCAATAACTTTTATTAGATCCGAGTTTCAGTTTAATACGCACGCTTCGTACCACTTTTGACTAAATATTAAAATCCACGAGTTGCATGATTTTCTTAAATACTTTACTTGATTGCCCAAAATATATAACTGGCATTCCATTCACCAAATAATGGGGTTGAATACAAAGGTTTACATGGATATCTATACTTTTTCAATTCATATTACTAAATTATTAGGAAAGTAATGTTAAAGAATCCAAATCCTGTAACATATATTATGTATATGTTTTAAGCGCTGTACTTACAATAATACAATGTTGTCATGTATCTTAAATGATCTAACTTGCAAATTGAGTGGGATTGACCCCAAAGCACAAATTTTTGAGACTATACACCTCCATATTACATAATGTGTTGTTGTACTCCATACATTATAATTGTCTTTTTATAACATTATTTATTCTTTATTTTAACTTACCCCCTTTTTTTTGCCAACAACTTACCTTAAAATTTAGAACGTGTATGTTCTAAATCTTATAGTTTTCCTTTAGAATTTTGGTAATCTTTTAATTATGTTTGAATTCCTATGTTTTGTATTGCGATTGTAATACATATATACTATCTCTTAAAAAGTTCACCATATCAAATTTACTGCAAAAAGATATAAAAGAGTCACTCAGATACTATTGAAGATGTACTAAAATATTATACTATAAAAGAGTTAGGGCTAAACACTACCCAAGATATCCCAAAGTTATATTTAGGTTATGTTATTTTGACAAAAAATATGAAAGACTTATGTTATTCTCGCTTCCTAAAAAATAAGCGACTTTCGATTGTATATTTATGAATTGAACTGACAGCTCTTCAATAGCTTGCAGTGAAACTTTTCCAATAGCTATAAATTTGTAGTTATACTGTGTCAAATTTGCAAGATGTAGGAATTTAATATAGCAGAACAATATACTGCATGAAGTGTATTAGAGTCCAAAAGTTCGTGTTTCAAGGTTAAACAAACCTGGCTCACAAGTTCTGATGACTTTTAAATTTTATCTAGGTAGGCAGCCGTAAAGCATATGTTATATTTTATTTTTAAATAAAATTATGTTCTAACAATATAAAGTTTGCTAAGAATAAAGCTATACAAAATTAGAATTTCTATTACAAAAGTACCTTTATTCTAATTTCAAAAGAAATTATTAACTAAAAAAAAAATCAAAAATTAACTTTTTACAAATTAATGAGTGGCTGAGATTTTTTTTTTTTTTCATATTTTTACTAAGTTTTTATTAAGTTTCATAAGTTTATTCTTTTTTTCCAAGAATGAAAATATGGGTTGATTTACTTTTAGACATTCATGTATGATCCTCTTTCTTTCTTACCGTGCCCAACAAACCAAGCCACATGTATGACAAGTCGAAAATACTAGCGGACCTTTAACTTCCACACCAATCAATGGAAACATCAAAATGCAAATAAAAGGAGGGAAATTTCAAGGCAATAAAGAAGGATCGGATGGGACCTTAACAAAGTCTTCCTTCTCGCCGTCCACTTTGACCCGACCACACCTCCATCCACGTTAAGTACATCTCTCTCTCTTCCCCTCTCGGCTAATCTGAAAAAAAAGAAAAAAAAAAAAAAACTGATTTTTAAGTTGTGTTAGTTGTATCCTGAAACGATGTTGACTTCTTCTGTTTTCCGGTACGGGGGGCGGTAACTGCGTGATTATGAAGGATTAAGTCATCACATAAATTGATACTTTCAAGAACACCCTTTGATCTGCTTATCAAATTTGATTTCCATCCTTTAGAACTCCAACAAAAAAAAAAAAAGGTAAGTACTCTTTTGCTGCTTCGGACCATTATTCACTCACATACAACGTCGATATAAGGTTTTACATACTTATACATAGCAAATGCGGTTATTTCAAGGTATGTGGATTGCTTTGATGCATTTAAATTTCAAAAGAAGCTCACTTGTATGCTTATTCAATATCCTTTTCGCTGTAAGGTCCAAGTTTGGTAATTTAATTAAACCTTGTTTAATCCGCATGTGATACGATGCTATTCTGGTTTGTTCCTGACGTGGTTACGATATACTTTATGTACATCCTATATAAGTTGTTTTATCCTTATATAAAAGAAATCGATACAACTTGATGTGTTTCGTAATTTTTCTACCATTCAAGATTGGTGTTTGGGTATATTATTTGATTTGGAAATTAAATTTAGATGACTAGCTGCAATTAATATATAAAATATATTAATTACACAGGATATAGTTATAAGGATCCGATACAAACTCTTCTCATTAAGATATTATTTGCTATTGTTTAAGCACTCTTAATTTCAAGTTCCGATGAATCCCAGGCCATTATACTAAAAGATGGCTTGATTATTAGAGTTGTGTCACTAAAGGATATTACATTCTATTTCCTTACAAAACTGATGCTATCATTAGTTTCATTATAGATCCAGGGCCATCACTAGGTAAGGACGCCATCCTTTTTACTGGTGGCTATTCTAATATCACTTTGTAAAGATTCGATTAGAATTTCTCACACTAAAGTATTGTTCGCTTTAACATAGTGCCACTAAGGTATTGTTTGCTTTAATGTGGTATGTTGCATGATTTTATTCCTTGGTATAGCTACTCCTTGTGGATTCACCAATCTAAGAATTATTCCCATCTGAGCATGCTTAATTTCAAAGTTTTGATGAACTCTATGTTGTTACATCAAAATGTGTCTCGATTATTAGAGTTACATCATTTTTCTAGTTAGGGGGTATCACATTTATGGAGATACCTGTAAAATACGAAGCAAAGGAACTCTAATTATCAAGATACCTTTTAGTGTAGTGACTCAAAATTCATCGAAGCTTCGAAGTTAAGCATACTCAAGCTAAAATAATCCTATGATGGATAATATCCTAGGAAAGAGCTACATTAAGGGACAAAACCATGAGGTATATCATGTTAAAGCAAATAATACCTTAGTAGGAAGAGTTCCAATTGAGTCGTTACAAAATGATACTAAAGCATTACACCAGGCAGAAGAGCCAAGTCCCTAACTGATGATGGTTTTGGACTTATGTAATGAGATTGATGGGTTTTAGTTTTTATAAGGGAATAAATTATGATATCTCTTAAATAGCAGGTGATAGAACTCTAATCATTGAGATACCTTTTGGTATAGTATTCTTGAGTTTATTGAAACTTTAAAGTTGAGCGTACTAAAGTTGAAGCAATCCTAAATGGATGATCTCTTGTGAAGTAGCAATATCACCTTAGGGTAGGAGTTTTGATTGGATCATTACAAGTGTATTTAACTTTACATATACTTAGAATTTAGTGTGAATAGTGAACACATTTCAATTTACTTTATCTCTTCAAACTAAACCAAGTTGTAAAGTATGTATAAGCATCTTACCCAACAAAATCGAACCATATTGTCACATTTAAGGATTTCCTTTTCAAACCATAAAAATCAAGGATGCAATTAGATGGATTTGGCTTATTTATGTAAGACTGCAATTTTCTCCTTTCATGAAGAATTGTCTCTCGTTAACATCAAAAGTTTAAAATGTTAAAATATTGCAAAACAAGAAAAGACACCTCCATTGTTCACCATTCATCATAAATTTCTCCATAGCAAAGGGTAATTAAATTCATAAAGGTACAAGCTCTAACAATGGGGGAGCAAGTCATTACAAGGAAAACTTCAACCTGCAACAGCTTATCCTTATTAGAGGTAACAACCTCTTATAAGTTTGATATTTTCTTGAGTTTTAGAGGTCCAGATACACGAAGGAAATTTGCTTCTCACCTTTATGATCGCTTTAGAAGTGTTGGATTCCAAGTATATCTAGATGAAGAAGAAATGGATAAAGGAGAGGAAATCAATGAAGATCTTAAACAAGCCATTGTTAACTCAATAATTTGTATGCCTATCTTCTCTAAGAACTATGCTTCTAGTAAAGCATGCCTTCTTGAGCTTTCTCATATGGTGCAATGTGGAAAGAAGATCATACCCATATTCTATGATGTAACACCAGATGATGTCAAGCTTAAGACGCCATTATATAAAGAGCATTTGGAAGATTATAAAAACAATCCTAAAGTTGAGCTAGACGACGTTGTGAAGTGGGAGAAGGCACTTTTAACAGTGGCAAAAAGAT
This sequence comes from Lumnitzera littorea, assembly GCA_024138015.1. Taxonomy (NCBI): domain Eukaryota; kingdom Viridiplantae; phylum Streptophyta; class Magnoliopsida; order Myrtales; family Combretaceae; genus Lumnitzera; species Lumnitzera littorea. The sequence goes on along the minus strand of JAMXBB010000007.1, from coordinate 4,648,500 downwards.
CGGGATATGTTCTTCTCAATAAAAAGTAAGTACTTACATTGTTCTTACTCTTTTCTAAGTTACTCTTTATTTTCTCATAAAGGATATTAGAATTATGAATCTTAAAAGTATTAGTCATCTTAATAACCTCTTTTATGAAATTTCTCTACCCTAGCTTCATCTTAGAGTGCAATAGGAAATTGTATTAAGTCCTAAAATATAAAGGAGGCTTTAATTGAAAGTTTTAAACTAAAGTTTTCATCATATTAGGGTTTATTTCTATATTATTCTCGGTTTTAAACGACATATTTACACTTTTATAATTGGCTTAAATTCAATTATTTTGGGGCATCTCATGCATAATATGTAAAAAGTTTGTATATATCATACTTATATAAAAGTTACACAGACTCTATGTAAAATTGAAACTAATTTTTATTCATTTATATTGTAGTGAAGCTAAGGAAATTACAGCAATAACTCAAGATCTTGTCATCAAATTGATGCCCAAACATCAGGATTTGAGTGATAAATTAGTTGAAATTGAGTATGAAGTGAAGCACGTAGAAGAATTGTTAGACTTAAGATCCAATGATTTTCGTATTATTGGAATCTTTGGATTGGGAGGTGTTGGTAAGACAACTTTAGCTAAGGTCATATTCAACCAACTTGAACCAAGCTTTCCAAGTTGTTGTAGCTTTCTTGAGAATGTTCGAGAAAATTTGCAAAGCGGAAACCTTTTATCTTTGCAAAGGCAATTATATAAGGACATTATTAATCTAAAGATTGTTGATTCTATTCATGGCTACAATCATGGGATAAACATGATAAAACAAGGATTAGCATCTAAGAAAGTTCTCCTTATTTTGGATGACATAAGCGAAGGAAGGCAACTGACATATTTAGTAGGGAATGATGCTTCTTTTAAAAGTGGAAGTAGGCTTATCATCACAACAAGGGATAGGCAGGTTTTGGATGATTTAAATAGAAAGTACAATGTACTAGCTTATGATTTAAAAGAGATGGATGATGATCGATCGCTTAAGCTTTTTAGCAGATGTGCTTTCATGGAGGACTCTCCTCCTAAGGAATTCCAAAGCCTTTCAAAGGAGGTTATTTCTTATACTGGAGGTCTTCCATTGGTGATAGAGGTATTTGGTTCATCATTGTATGGTAGCAGTAAAGATGCTTGGAACAAAATACTAGATGAGCTAAAGAAATTCCCTGATAAGAGCATTGAAGATAGATTGATGATAAGTTATCAAGGATTGAAAAGTAATGAACAAAACATCTTCCTTGATATAGCATGTTATTATGAATACTTGAACAAAGGGTGTGCTTGGTACATGTGGGAAGATTGTGGTTGGTGTTCGGAACCTGCACTAAAAACTCTAAAAAGTCGTTCCTTGGTAAAAATTATTGGCAATACTGGTAATGAACGATTGTGGATGCATGATGTGTTAAAAGATCTTGGAATGGCTATCATTCGAGCAGAAGGAGAAAAGAACAATAGGATACCTTGTAGATTGCGAATTATCAACGACCTAGAAGTTTTGCACGAGACAAAGGTAAATCTAATGTTTAATTTACTATTTAAACTTCCTAACTTGTCAAATTCAGTACTCAGGCTTATCAAAAGTTCAATTTCCTTTATTTATTTATTTTTTAATGTTTTTTCTACTTTCACTATCCTATTTCATGTAAAATAATGTAACATAACTCTTTCAGTAAACATATTTTATAATGTCATATATTGTAGGAAAAGGCACATGTGGAGACACTGACTATACATGCTCCAACCATCACAATCACAAGAGAGGACTTGGTTGGTCTACAAAATTTGAGGTTCCTTGAACTGAAAGTTGCAAAAATCAAGGTAGACTTTACTGGACTTTTTCCCAACTTAAGATGGTTCTGTTGTGACACAGCCGAAGTATTCAAACCAATCAATTTCAATCCAAAAAAGTTACTCGTTCTTCATCTCTACTCCGTTAAAAGCCAAAAGTGGGAAGGCTGGAGAAGAATGAAGGTACAACACATTGCAATACATTGATTTTCAATGTGGTTCCCTTTTGCAATACAACTTAAGGGTTTCATTTATCCTTGCAGGTAGATAAATTGAAGTCGTTAGTTCTCAAAGATGACATCCCCCAGGTCAATTCTTATTGGTTTTCTGCTCATGCGGATCTAAGGTGGATTTTGAATGCAACAAATCTTGAGAGGTTGAGTTTGGGGTTTACTGATCCAGTCACTGGCATAGAGGACATGAGTAAACTTTCATGGCTTAGGCACCTTTATTTATACAATGTAAAATTCCAGCACCTTCCAAATCTTCCATCTAGCCTACTGCATTTAACCTTAAATTATTGCGAGTTCGTCAATGGAATCCTTGATGTTACAAACTTGAAGAACCTGATCTTATTGAAAATTAATTCTCCCGATAAGCTGAATGAGATTAAAGGCCTAGGAGAATTGTATTCCTTGGAGGTACTGCTTCTCGAGGCCTTGGAATACCTCCCGCATCTTCCATCTAGCCTATTGCATTTAACTCTAACTGAATGCGAGTTTCATTGTGGAATCCTTGATGTGCCAAACTTGAAGAATCTAGGGTTCTTGAAGATTTCATATCCTAGAAAGCTAAACGCGGTGAAAGGCCTAGGAGAATTGTATTCCTTGAAGATACTCATCCTCGAAGACTTGGATCTGAGTTTGTGGAATCCGCAAGGTATGCCAAAGAACTTGAAAGATTTAACGATTATAAGGTGTTGGCAAGATATATGGTGCTTTGACGGACTTGAGTCATTGACATCGTTATCCATATTCGATTGTCAATTCTTAAGGGTTCTAGAGATTCCCACGTTGAGGAAGCTAAACAGTTTGGAACTTGAGAAATGTTTTTCGCTGTTTCGCATTCAAGGTATCCCAAAGTTGGAATGTTTGGAAATTGTGAAGATTAGTGATTGCAATGCCCTAGAACTCAGTCCCCTTGACTTCACCAAATTGGAGCATGTACAGTCATCATACATAAGCCAATGCCGTAACCCGATGCCATGAATATGTAAGGGATGAATCCCGAAAGCTCTTGCTCTATCTCTCGCTATTTTATTCCTTTTTTTTACTCTCTAAATTATGTGAACAATCAATTATGGACTAATTTTGAGTGCTGTGGTTTCATATGACAAGCCGTGTGAGTTTCCATCCCGTTCAATGCCATGTTTGGTTGTTACCTATCGACTTGAGTATCAAATCACTAGTAATTCGTATTAACATGAAATAATTTCTATTTTATGTTAAGTTGGGGGCAATATCAAAAGAATGTAAAGTCAAATAAAGATTACAAATGTAATGTAATTGTATCAGTTTCACAATCGTGTCTTCATATCATATTCTTTGTGGTATGTCATGTTTTTTACTTAGTAATTATATTACTATTTATATTGTGTGCGAGTGTCATGTGATAGGAGGTTCACCCTTTTTATAAGTGTCCGTGCAACACTCGACCTTCCTTTACTTTAAGTATTTTTTTTTTATTAGAAAGGATAAGCCAACCTTTCCCTTCTTGTCTTCCCAAAACTATTCCAAGCCCATTCCAAGCCCCTATAACTTTTAGAAGTGTTAATCAGTATTGTTACCATCCTCCCTAAGATAGGGAACAGTCAACTTTCCAACTAGTTTAAGCTTGTCATGACCATTATAAGGAGAGCGGCATTAACTCTCAATTAGTTTGCTCATAGGAGGCTAACCCTATCTTAAAAAACTATCTAACCTTACGAATAAATCCTCCAGTTGATACTACTCGCTTCACATTAAGTCTCATGTTGAACACCCTCACTTCCTTTTAAAATATGGACTGTGACATTCTCTCCCACCTGAATTTATGATGCCCTCGTCATAAGACCAGTTCTTCATCGCTACCATTCTTCTTATGATCACCAACCCTATTCTTTCATTACCCAACTCTATGCTAAAATCATCTTTGCTAAGATTCCGGGGCTTTTACAGGTATTTCCTTGCCCTTGCCCTCACCCTCTCCTTTAGTCCTTCAAGACCGCCTCTTGTTGAGTGGCTTAATAGTAAGGTCTATCCTTTTAAATTCACCTCTTTATTTTATTAAGAGTAGACTCTTGTTACAATGTTACTTACAGCATAACTGTTCCTTCTGGTAATAATGCTCTCCATTTGGTGGTCACTCCTTCTCTCGAGCTTCATCCATATGAATCCAATTGTCAATAATAACCACCCTTTTTCTATCTAACACATTAGGTAACATTTAGGTAGCTTCTTTAGGTTGGAACTTTTACGCTCTGATATTACTTGTCATGAGACGAGAGGTTCACTCCTTTTATTATTACTTTTGTGGCACTTGATCCTCCTTTACCTCATGTGTTTTTTTTTTTATTACGAAAGACAAATAAGCTTTTCCCATTCTATCTTTTTAGGATTGTTCTAAGCCCCTATAACTTTTAGGAATGCTCATTGGCATTGTCACTATCCTCCCTAAAATAGCGAACATCTAACTTTCTAATTAACTTCAACCTACTATGGCCATCATTACAAGAGCGGTATCAACTTTCGACCAGTTTACTCATGATAAGTTAACTCCGTCTTAAGAGACTATCTAACCTCACGAATAAATTGACAGCTAACACTACTTATTTCATATTAAACCCCAAGTTAAATACTTTCATTTCCCTTCAAAACACAGACCATGACACGAGCATCTTTATATTAGGGGATCATATCAACAATTACCTGTTTAACTTCAAGTTTAATTACCGATCTACCGTGAACAGTGATATCGAATACCTAGATAAGCTGAATATTGCTCCAACTACTCAGCTATACTTACTTTTATAAGCTGTATTTAATTCAGAATATATTTTTGGCGGCGTAATAATTTTTTGGTTTACTATCATGTATCTGATGTAGGACAACTTCAAATATGTGACTTTCCAAGGACAAGGTCAGGAGAAATTCGGTAGGAAAGTTGTATTATGATATTTGTGAGGAGAAATCGAAAAATAGAAGAAAAGGGAAATTGTGGAACATGTTATATATATATATATACATGTTTATATATTGATATAAAAAAAAAATATATCAATATAAATAGTATCTAGTATAGTAATAGTTAATGATGAAATCAGGGCGGTTTATACAGATTGTATAATCTTGTCTTTATAGATTTTAACATTTCTCAGAAGTTGGAACGTTATATATGAAAACCTTTGAAGTTTTTCCTATATAAACCATCATAGATCTGGTATCTTGACCCGTCTCACACTAACTACATAAAATATTTTACTTTAGCTTTTGATTTATTAAATTGTGCAAGCATATTCTAAGAGAACTGGCAGGAATTATTTTGGATCTAATTGAATCAGTTTGGTAGGTAGTGAACTGATTAAGAAAAAATAGAACCGGTAGGTATTATTTTGGATCTAGTTTGATCTTAAAGGGATCGACCTTTAACCTATTCAATTGAAGTATTTCATTAATATATTAAGTCAAACTATGTTGAAGAATTGATTTAGTTAAACCAATTGAGGAGAACTGGCAGTTCGCATAGTAAATTGGTGTTTAGATTGATTCAGTCCTCTAAAAGGCCTCATCCTAACGTCTAATCAATTAATTAATCAAACTGATTTTAATATTGAAAGTTAAACCAATAAACACCGTAAAATTCGCTTATACATAATTAAAATTCTAAATTCACTTTAATAATGCTAAGATCATTATAGTCTAATAATATCACTACTGTCTTCCATTCTGATAGATTAGGGTTTGAATTTTTATCTCCATAGTTAAAAAAAAAAAAAAACCTTCAATATAATATTTATTTAAGTTGACATATAAATAAATGTAAACATACATCTATACAATTATGTATTTAACAAACCACATACTGGTCTGAGATTTCGATGAATCCATCTCATTGATGAAACTAATTCTTATTGTTACCATATGAAGTATTTGAAATCTTTTACCCACATTAAAATAATTGTAAAGTAATATATTATAGTAAGCTAATAAATGACAGTAAAAGAATCCGATAACAAAACAGGGCCGCAACTTTTAACAAATCTATAAAGCACCACAACGACCTTCTTTTTTCTAATAATCATTATAATAATAAAGATTATAATTAGCATATTTAACGTCATATCTTTTATCTATTCTTTGCAAAGTGAACGAAGGTTTTAAAAATCAAACAATATACATCTTCTTCACATGAACCAATTGAATAAAAAACGGGCAATAGTATTCGCTTAAAGAAAAAATAATTAAATAAGTAAATAAAGAAATAACAGATTTTACGCTTTAGTTAGTATACATAAGGAGAGAAGAGAATTTAATTCGGACTTGTATCCTCTTTTTTTTTTTCTCCCAATTTCCTTAATCTTAATAGTTAAAATTATCTAAATTTTTACAATATCCTTATGATGTCATTTTTCTTTTTATTGTAGCTATTAATTTTCTTTTTTAATCACCTATATTGTAATTTGGAGAGATAGGATTCAAACTCGTTCAATTACATTCAAAGATCGGTATTTATACCATTAAACATTATAATCTTAACCATTGATTATACATAATAATGCTTTAAAAAAATAAAGTATAAAAAATATAAATTAAGAATATCCATCCCCAATTTTGAACTAAGCAATTAATTAACAGATTTTTAATCCATAGTGAAAGAACAGAGGCTTCACATCTGATACCAATGAGGAACAGGTACGAAGAAAAGAAAACAAAACAGAGCAGGCTTCGGGTCAACAAATGACTTACCGGAGAGAATGACGAACGGAACTCGTTGCCACCTCAACAACGTGAAAACGGTCACAGCAGGGCAACAACGGCTGAGTTGGTTCACGAGTGGAGATGCTTTGCTCGGGAAAACAAAGGAGCACCTGGCCTGAAATAGAGGATGAAATTTGTAATGCCCTAGAATCTTGAAAATTATAGTCAACCATGTGCTTCTATAATTTATTGACCAGTCAGACATCTATATTCAATCTACTAACTTCTCCATCTAAATATCAATTATCACATCCTGTAGTAACTTCAACAATTTATCATGGATGTCTTTAACAACCTTAGACCACAAGTAATTTTGAACGACCAGCTTCTCAATTTCTTTATTCAGTGAAATTAAAATTAAAAACTCAGTTCAACATTATCTATCTCATGGAGCATAAATACAAAAGTAAACTCAAGTCTCAAACTCACCGAACCAATAAATAACATAAAACCAACTCTAACAGGACATGTCTTAGCTGACTTCTCATGAATCATATTACAAGTAGAAATAAACAACTATAAGTCTGACAACATAATTCAACTTCTCAATCCTACTCAAACTACTTTGAATCATTTCCATTGTAAAAGTAATAGTCGTAATATTCTGTAACATCACCTTAATTGTCATAGTTACGATAATAGTCTTTGTAGTCCCTATAACCTATACTTGCACTTAAATTCACGATAACGGGCTCAAATTCACAACAATACAACATCAATAATTTCTTATCTTTTATTAGGTCTGTCAAATAACATAATTCCTATCATGACCCTAGAGGGGCTTAGTAGGATAATCTATTATTTTCATATTACGTATGCATTTATGATACGAAAACGATCTTATAAGTCAGTGATTGCAAGATTCTAAACAATTAGTCACTAAGGTTTTTGATTTTTAATTTAATTAACTTATTATAACATATAAGTGACTATGGATATCCAATTTTTCATAGTCCATCAGAACCGCAGAGAATTGATATCTCCTACCAAATGCTAAGATAAGATAAGAAAGTTCTAAAACTTAAACTTATAAAAGTCATAAAATCTAAATATAGTATTAATAATTATATATATAATAATTTAAACCAAATATACAATTTGTCCTCAGATTTTAACTTCTATATATCTTGACGCTAGTACTCAATACTCAGCTTTTAACTCATGACTAATTGTCTGTCAACCTGTAAAAGAAAACTATTTGTGAGTAAGCTACAAGAGCTTAGTAAGATTCTCCTATATTATACTAGCAAGCAAGTTATCAAACAGTTTATTAACAAATATATAAATGCATAAATAAGCAGTATGTCAAACAAAATATATGCAGTTGACCGGTGCTATATAAAACATTGGATTTAATGCCTTTCGAAGTAAGGGTTGGAGATACATTAGGACCAATCACAACCGGGTTCTTATTCCTAAGATTTTAACCATATATAAATATATATATAAAAATTCCTTTTTTAATGAAACATGTTTCTATTTCCAAAAGTCAATAGTATACAATTTTCTAAGTTTAGCAATGAGGTAGTCCCTGTAGTCTATACTCACACTCTACAGTGGTGGTCTCTAGATGCGACCCCCTAACCACTCACGGTTAATATCTTCGGCGTAATAAAACTCGTGAGCCAAGGGTGTCTTGTTATACTAATACTCCTGCATTGTACTAATCAAATCATGTACCAATTTATCCCTCCAAAGCTCTTCATTACCAACTGCTTGAGGTGACGGCCGGAACATTATATGCAATGTTCGTGCTTATGCATGATCTATTTAATTTTAGTTGAGTTGAATTTGATTAAGTCAATTTATGAGGTGATCAAACATTATCAACAAATCATTCAAATTATGCAATAATCAATCATATAACTAAATCTTTAATTATCACATTTAATAGTATTTTGTATAATAATCAATCAATATCAAACACATGCATAACTCGAACCCCTATACATCAACTTATTAATATTTAATTTATGGGCTTTAACTATAAGTACAAAACAAGTATAGAGTTATCGAGAGTATTCACTTAGTCATAAATGATGTCAGGGATCATAGTAGTTTAAAGTGTCATACCCTGAAACGGTAGAGTCGTAACAGCTCTGCTATGTAAACCATTCTAAAATAGAAGTTAGCTTTATAATTGCTATCTTAGACCTGATCTACATAAGGTATCTACGACTAACCCGATTTGAAGTAAACAATTTGTAATTTAAATAAGTTATTTACCTAAGAAAGTAAGAATATATATATATATATATATATATATATATATACACACACACACACACTAGAATTCGGTTATTACAATTAATGTTTTCAATGTTTCACCGTAATCTTTTTCCTAGTTAATATATTATTTAGAAATGAAAAATTCTAAAATAAGAGCTTAAACCTTAAAAATATATGTTTGTTCTTCAAATGTTTTTTCTCACTCTTTAAGATCCAGCAGTTGTTAGCTTCAAAGTAGTTGTAAGTCGCTTCTTAGCTAGCACTTGTAACGACGTCTATAGGGATGTGAGTAATTACAGCTCAGTAAATCGGGATAGAAGACTTAAAACTATACCACAACATAAATAAGGTTATCAACTAACTTATTAGGTACAATTCATGTTCAAGTAAATGCCATCATATAACGTTGTTCGACTTGTTGTGAGATTAGAGAAATTGCACTTGCTTTAATTTGGGTTGAGGAGTTGCTGTTAATGCAACAGCTCACGACCAAACCCAAGCTTGTGCAATGGAAACACCACTCCTCCCGTGACTTTACCTTTATTACGACCTCCTCATTTGTCACTTAGTTTGACTAAGGATGAAGAAGCAACTTATTATGTCATCCAACGTTATCTCTTTTGAAGGGGTCGGTATTTAGCCGAAAAATCCTAATATTCCCCTAATGGATTTCTATGCAAGTCCAGTTTATGGTTACAAGTCCAGTTTATGGTTACAAGTCATATATTTGTTAAGTCTAATTTAGGGTGATCAATCATTTCATACAATATAAGCCAGAACAACAAACAGAATCATAGTATCATTGAAAATCAAGCACATGCATACAGCTCTCTATCTAACAAGTACAACCAAGTATAATCTCAAACCTCCAAAATACAGCTATGTATTAATCCCAACTTACTTGGACTCTTCGCTTGCTCACTCGAGATCCGACTCGCTCAGGCCATTGCCGATCATACCTATAATACTAATATTGTCTTAGTTTTCATATAATTGTTATAAATTAGTTTTTATCTTATAACACTTATCGCTATCTTTGACTTAGGGTTTAATATGTCCAATTATCTAGGTTTTCAAGTCTTTTACAATTATTCTGGGTTTGAGGCTAGGTTCGGGTTCAGTTTCCGCATTAATTTCTATATGAAATTCTAGTTTAATTTCTAAGTATTGTTTTATACACGAATCCTAGAAACTCGTTTCAATCCATAATGTGAAATTAATCATATTATTTTTAGATATACTAAATACCATAATTATCTCTAGTTAGTATTTTATTTTATCTGGTGCACTTACATCTTTATTAGTATACTAAATTTACCCCTGATGTGAGAAATATTTACATTTTGCATATAATTACTTAAATTTAAGTTTTCTATCAGATTTATTATATATTTCCATTATTTATATAATATCAATTTTTATCCTAATATCTTCTATGTATTATATTTTCAATAATTACACGTTATGTATTATCACCTATTATGTATATAATATACATTTAATTTTTCTATCGCTTTAATTACCATCTCCCAACATCAATTAACATTTCAAAATGTCTAAATTCATCCCAAATCAAATTTTACACCTAATCATCCTAATTTACAAAATTAACTTAAAATTTACTATTTTTCCCTATTACTTATTTACTACATAATTACCCTAATAATTACATCTAACACCCTAAAGGATACAAATATCGTACTTCATTAGATTTGAATATCTTAAAACATATAATTGTACATCAAATCAGTAATTACTCATTTAATTACTTAATTAATCCTAAATTACCCATTTTATACCTCATTTTAAGTCCTAAAAATTATCTAAAAATTTCAAAAATTAATTTTTGAAAAAGGGCTTCGTGGCATTGTTATATATGATCTAAGTAGTATAAACAAAAATTTTGGGCTCAAAACTATACTCCTAAAGTCATTTATTTTTAAACCGAAACATATTTAGTTTTACATGACTTCTTAAGGACTATATATCACAGGACACATTTTAATCAAACTAATATTTTTCCTAAAAACTACATATAAAAATGTTCCATAATAACAAGTTTTATTATTTTATAAGAATATTTACTATGTTTATAAAATTATACGAAATCGGATTGGAAATCAAACTCATCAGTTTGAGTGGCTCTGACCATCGTCGGTGGCCATGGGTGTGTCAACCCACTTGGGCGCTGCCACCATTGTGTAGTGATGGTAGCCATCTACTCTTAGCTGCTTGTTGGGTTTGAGTTCTCCTTAGAAGTCCCAACTGTACAAATTTTTGCTAAATTTTTGTAAAACCCTAATTTTCTTTTAATTTCACCTCTCTCCAATTTTTTAGGGTTTCAAATTGATCAAATGAGTTTCTGAAAAATTTGGGGTATATATAAAGCTTTAGGGAATTTATTATACATTAAATTGATTTGATAATTACATTATCTCTCTTTTTTTTTTTTTTACTTTCTATTTGGCTAAATTTAATTGGTTGATTTTGTTTTTTCAATTCCAAATTACCACAACCACTTTCTAGAATTTTCCTCATTTTTTATGATTTTTCTTTATTTTTTCTTAATTAATTATAAATTTTCTTTAAAAATTTAGTATTATTTTAGCACATTTCGCATATTTTAAGTAATTACGTGTATTTCTATCTATATATAAATTCATATATAATACAAATAAATATTCCTAAATATTATTTAAGTTATTTTATGATTTTTAGTGTGCATATAATTTATC